>VXBX01008988.1:43023-74018 GCA_013400415.1 Scytalopus superciliaris
GCTCCCGGCCCCCGCCATGGCCCCCGGCGGGGCCTGGGGAAGCCGCGCCCCTCCTCGCCCTGCCCCGCCACAGCTCCCAGGCCGCGGGATGGCGGCACCACCCGCGCCCCTCCGCGCAGAGCCCCGCCCGGCCCGGCAGCGCGGAGGGGGCGGGGCCGGCGGGCCGACCCCGCCCACCGGGGGAGGGGGCNNNNCGACCCCGCCCATCGTGGGAGGGGCCTGTGCGGTGAGGGCGGGGTCTTTTTGGCGTGGCCACGCCTCCCTCGCGGACCGTTAGCTGGGCGCGTGCGCAGTGCGGCCCCGCGCGCGTTTCCCGCCGCCGCCTGAGGGGAGCGAGGGGCGGCCCGGCCGAGGGGGGCAAAACAGGGAGGGACGGCCGGACAGAGGGGCCTGAAACAGGGGATTACGGGGGCACAGAGGGGCCTGAAATGGGGCATCACAGGGGCCTGAGACAGGGGATCACAGGGGCATAAAACACGGGATCAACAGCGGCGCAGAATCAGTCACAGCACCACAGCGCCATAAAACATGTAACCGGTCACAGAACCAGTGCCATAAAATACGTAATCAGTCACAGAACCAGTGCCATAAAACACCGAATCAGTCACAGAACCAGTGTCATAAAATACACAATCAGTCACAGAACCAGTGCCATAAAACACCGAATCAGTCACAGAACCAGGGTCATAAAATACATAACCAGTCACAGAACCAGTGCCATAAAATACATAACCAGTCACAGAACCAGTGCCATAAAAGACAGAAGGAGAATCACAGCACCACAAAACACGTAATCAGTGACAGAACCAGTGCCATAAAACATATAATCAGTGACAGAACCAGTGCCATAAAACACAGAATCAGATAGAAAACCCAGAGCGACATAAAACACAGAATAAAGGGGTCACAGCGCCCCAGGGTGACATAAAACAAAGAGTCCCAAAATATCCCGTGTTGGGAGGGACCTGCCCGGCCCTGAGCCCCAGGAATCCCCCCATGGCAGGGGCTGGGGCTGGATGGTCCTCAATGACCCCCCCAACCCGGAGCTTTCCCTGATTCCATGCTCAAACTCCTCAGGGAAGGGCCCTGGGCAGCCTCCCCTGGGAAGAGTCCGTGGCAGGATCCCAGGGATTGGTTTTGCAGGCATCAACAGCAATGCGGTTCAAGGTGCGCAGGCAGCGAGACAAACACTGGCTGGCAAAGTTTAACACACCCCTCACACCCACAGTGAGGCTCCCAGCCCTCTCCACAAGGGTGGTTCGACACCAATTGCCTCGTACACGGCAGCAAATCCTTGCACTTAATGGCTCTTTCGGCACCTGTCCAGCCGAAAGCAAATTAAACGGCCCATTAAGCACTCAAATGGTACCATAACTAATAGATCCAAGGGTGGAGTAATTCATCATCTGTTCACTTTTTGTTTTAATCAACCATTAAAGCAGTACCACTCGTGCTGATTTCTCCTTGAAGATGTTCAGCTCGTCTGAGTGACCAGGCGAGGGTCCTGGTTCCTCAGAGACTCACGGATGCCTCAGGTTTAAGTAGAAAATAACGATTTTGTGGTTAAATTCCCTGCTAAGTGTTGCTTCAGGATCAGGTAACCGGGGAGACACTGAAATCCAATTGCGTTTCCTAAGAAACAAGCAGTTGGCTGATTCCATAAATCCAAGTCCACGACAAATATTCTCCCCCCTCCCTTTTCAAACAGCACTATTTCCAGGCAGAAAGGTCTATTGCTTGGTCGTTTGAGGAAATCCAATAGCAAATGGGTTTGTTTGGAAGAGAGAGAGGTGACAGAAAGCAGTCTGTGCTTGCACATCAGCCCTTTTAGTTTTCCCCCTGTACAAATCAAGTCTTACTTCTCCCCTAAAAAGCGAGCAGTAGGTTGTGGAGCTGCTAACACCTCCCAGCTGGGCAGCAGGCTGCTTTTCCCTTCCCTTTCCCAATATCCTTGTCAGACACAGGAGCTTTTTCTCTCATGCTGCTGCAGGACTTTCACTGGCTCTTACCCCATCTATCCTGACCAAACCCATCTCAGCCTCAAGGGATGGTAACTGGAACACACAAAGCAGCTGATGGGAAACAGGGAAAAAACCCCTCAGTTGTCCTCAGCTGCCCTCGAGAGCCACCTGGAGCCAGAAGTGGAAGCGAAAAATCCCTGCACAGCCTTATTCCTTTTGCCCACCCTGTTCTAATCCCTCTTCCACACTCAATTGAATTCGAGAGCACGAACTGCCCATTTGACTGTCGCCGGGAAAAGGCGGACTCACAGTGGCACCTAGTGGCACCAGTGCCATCCCGGGCTGGCTTCCAGTAAGGACACTGGAATTCCAGCAAGAATACTGGGAATTCACCCATCTCCTGCCCTGGGGAGAAGGGCTTGGGGGGCTGGGAGGGACAGGCTGGACGTGCCCCAGCACAGAAAGCCCCCTGGGTTGAGCCCCAGCAGGGCAGGGGGGGATTCTGCCCCTCTGTCCCCCTCCCCGGGTGAGACCCCACGTTCAGAGCTGCTCCAGCTCCAGGGGCACAGCACAGGGAGGATGTGGAGCTGCTGGAGAGAGTCCAGAGGAGGCACCGGGATGGTCNGTGATTCCCACAGTCCTTTTAAAACACCACCTCTTTGTGAAACAAGACAAATCCAGGCTTCCATTTTAATGTAAATGACCGAACTTTATTGAAGGTTTTGTCGGTAGCAGAACTGTTAAGAAAGCAGAATATTTTACACCTCAAGTATAGTTAAGAGCTAATTCTCTTGAGAGTACAGTACAAATAGAAGCTAATACAAAAGGGCCTCCTCCTCCTCCCCCCCCCCCTTCAAGATTTTATTATTTGTAAAATAAACAAAGTCAAGTTTAAAAATGTTGTAAGTTTCAATGCTGGCAGTCAGAAAGTGTCACTGATTCCAGAGATTTTTGCAATGCAGCATAATTTCACAGCTGTAAGGAAAAGATTTATGGCAGCTCGATACAAGTAGGATTTCAGAGTTGTCAAAAGGCCTTAAAAATCTCATCTGCAATTTAAAACGGTGATGAGGAACTCCAAGTAAAAAAAAAAAGAAACCAAAAAAAAGGAATGACAACAAAAACAAACCAACCAAAAAACTCCACTCCAAATGCGTAAGAAATGCAGAAGTAATGCCCTGCAGGCTGCTCCAAATGTTCACTTGTGCTCAAAGAGACCTGGCAGCCGGCACAGCTCCTGGCAAAGCACTCCAATACACGTGGTCCAGCAACGGGCAGCGTTCCAGTTGGGCAGGGACAGGGAGCTGGGACTCCTCAGCCAGTCAGGCAGCTCTGGGGCACCAACCCTGCACTCAGTCTCAGATGCTGCAGTTGTTGGATGCCACGCACAGAAATGGTTTTATTATTAAACAAAAAAAAAAAAAAAGAAGCCCAGTTGTGCCCTTTCCATGTATTAAAGTGCATTAAGTGACCGTTTTTAAAGCAGGCCAGAAAGTCCCTTTGAAGTTGGTCCCTAAGCACTGCGGTAGCATTTGTAGTGGTTCAAGTGGTGTGTTCCAGAGGGCCTGTCCCAGACCACCATGGCAAGCACAGCGGAATTCCATACATCCTTAGTGGAATTCCCTAAGTTGTTAGTGAGATACGTATTGAAGCTCGAAGGGATAAGACAGTAGAGCACAGGACTGCCCTGTCCTCATGCCATGGACAGACATTACCTGCTGATGCTGTCCCACAGCCAGACACTTGTTCCCATGCACCCAAAGGGACTCTTTGCAGGCTTCCAGAGTTTTCTAGTTGAGATAATTTGGACACGGATTCCCTTAACGTGCAGTGTAGCATCACTTCATGGAGGAGAGCTGTTTGTTAAAGCTAAAAATAACCCAGTTCCAAAGGCCCAGCACCTTGCAGCGAGTTTTCTAGTAAGAAGGCCAATTTATTCTTCATCGTCATCTTCATAGTAACGATTCCTTTTGATCTGCTCCTCCACAGACAGATCTTCCATGTCGTCACCCTCCCAAAAACCAACGTCTTGGGATTTGCGGTTCTGGTGCGGAGATGATTCCTTGGCGGTCACGACGTTGGCTAAGCTGGAGTGTTTGGGAGAATTCGGTTCAAGGAATTCTTCATTTGGAGTTTCGGGCTCTTCCGTGGTGTTTTCCTCCTCATCCGTCTCTGCACCCACCTGGCCATTCTCTACAACGTTCTGCTCTGCTGTTTTGACACCAGACAACTCCTGTTCCTCCTCCACGTTTTTGTCCTCGGTGTCCTGGATGTTCCTGTGCTCGACCTTCTTCTCCTTCTGCTTTGTCTCCTCGACGACCTCTCTGTCCAGCTCCTCTCCCCTTTTCAACGTGTCTCTCTCAGCCTTAGAGGGTGAGAGTGAATTCTCTGGTTTATGGCCTTTCACAGATACTGTTCTAAACGAGGCTGCCACTGTGAAGGGGCGACTTCGCTCCTTCAGCGAGGAGGATCTCCTCAGCTTTTTGAGATCCAGATCCACGTCCTCCTGCACGTCTGGCTTGGAAACCTCTTCCTCGGGGGGCCACTTGGGTTTGAGTACTTTGATGCCCTCATCTAAGGCACTTCCTTGGACACTTTGGTCAGAGGGAGGCGGCCAGGCGATCCGGAGCTTTTTTGTCTCTGCCTGCCTCTCTTCTCTTTCAGGCACAGCTGAAGCTTTTGCCTCCATACTCGCTGCCAGAACTCCAACCTTTGCAATTGGGGCGTCCTCTACTCCGGGGCTCTGCGGGCTCTCCGTGGCATTCACGCCGTCCGCGGTTTTCTCCGGGGACTCTTCACACTCCGCTTTGCCCGCCCACAATTCCTTGTGCTGTTTGTGCCCAAAGCCCTCGTCGTAGTTGCCTTTGGATTTGAAGAGCTGGTTGAAGTGAGGTTTGCAGTAGATGTTCCCCCGCAGCGACGCGTACGTCCCCAGGCTGGGCAGGAGACACAAAGTCAAACGTCAGAGCTCAGGGCCACCAACACTGTTTCACTTGTGTCTCTGAAAAGATTCAATTCTACTCTTCCAGCACGTTCAGAACGAGCTTACAGCCCCTCCCAGGGTTTGTGTGGCTCTTGCCAGGAATTCTTTATGAAGCTGGGCATTTTATTTTTCCCCCCACATAAAATGACATTAAGAGTTTAGAACCTGCACCAAGCGCAAACACCACTCCAGAGCCAGGACTGTGTTACCACTCCTGTGCTCCTCCCCAGCCCGCTGGATTGTGGAGGCCTCCAGCTCAGCTAAGCCTGAGCAGCACCTTCCTCAGCTGTGGGAGGAAAACACCCTTCCCAGCTGCTTCCAGAGGGAGCAGAGCCTGTACCTGAGTTTGCTGTTGCAGTAGGAGCAGCGGAAGCAGCTGATGTGGAACACCTGCTGGTTGGCAAAGAGCCTTTCCATGGGGTACACGGTCTTCTGACACCCAACACAGGTTTCCTTCATTGGCAACTGGAATTTCTACAGGAAGAAGGGAAAGTTTGTTAACTGGGGAACACATCAGCTGCGGGGGACTTGGCTCGGTTCCCTCCCGAGCTCTCCCCGCCTGCAGAGCCTCCTGTGCTGCTGACTGTGGTGCACTGGGGTCTGCTGGGCACTGAGGGGAGGGGGCAGAGGCTCCAACAGCCCCACGGGACTGCTGTGGTTTGACAGCGAGCCAAGGTTCTACCCCAGTGAATTCCACAGCTGAAGCATCACCAGTTGAGCAACAGTTGGGAAAGAACAATGAAAATACCAGAGCTGAGCCAGTTCCCAAAAGCTCTCTAACCTCTTCCTGCAGCCTCAGCTCTTCTTGATAGGAAAATGACGAAACATTCCAGTCAGTGTGAGACTTACCGAAATAATAAAAATAGTGCAGAAAAATTAAATCCTGGAATGGTTTGGGTTGGAAGGGACCTTGATGATCATCTAGTTCCAACCCCCCTGCCATGGGCAGGGGCACCTTCCACTAGAAGAGCTGAAATAGCCTCAAAAGGTGGAGGGTGGGAGAGGAAAGGAATAAAAGAGGCTGCTCAATGGTTTGAAATAATCCATTTTTGCTAAATCTTTCCTCTCAAAGAGGAGGAAATAATCTCAGCACCGACACAGCAGCAGGAAACCCTCCTGACTTCACTTGTAAACAATTCCAGCTCTACCCCACAGAAACCACGCTTAGGGTTCAGGGCTCACAGCACCCAAACTTGCTCAGGACTCAAAGTGAGCAGAGCTTTGAGGTGAAACAGCTAAAAGGTTGGTGTGCTCACTGAATTTGCTGAGGGTTCAGTGCAAAGGGTGACCCTGAGCACGGAGGAGCTGAGTGTCACTGCCGTGATTTCGGGCTTGTTTCCCGACAGCATCAGGGAAGCAAAGAACACTGTCCATGAGAAAAGGTCAGTGGATGCCATTTGCTTCTTGGAATCTATTAACTCTGGCCAATGGGGGAGATACTTCACAGGAAAAATTAAATAACATAGTTGAGAAATTGGCACTTTGAGGCTGCATGTTGATTACAACCCATTTAGCAGCCGGGCAAGAGAGCGCCCGGGCTCCACACCCTGCACAGGCACACTCAGCGTGGCTTTTCTGTGCCAGAGTTAACTCCTACAAACTTACAAAGAGCTTTAAGGAAAAAAACCTGGTGGCTAAAGAAAAAACAGGAAGGCCACAGGAAGACATAATCACAGCAATTTATTTATAACAGCCTAGAAACAATGGTTAGGAATGAAAGTTACGGTACGAGGGGGCAGATTGCTCAAGATGGAGCCAGCTCAAGTCACTTTGTCACAGCCATAAAGTTTGCTGCCAATTTAATTCCTTTTAAATAGGTATTTCAGGGGTTTAAGGCATTGCCTGAAAGTTACAGTAGATTAAAGTTCTGATTAAGACAGCTTGGCTAACAAAATTCAGAATTCCTCTTGAAAAAGAATCCACACTTTCCAGGTGCTGCTAAACCCCTGAATTTCACTAAATGGCATCTCAAAAAAAAAAAAAAGAAAAAAAAGAGAGTTTACCGATTCAAACAAAATAAAAGAACCATCCACAGGGAGCAAGGCAGCAACAATTTGCTTGCCCATTACAAAGGTTGCTCCCTGAGGGCTCAGTTTTGCACGATGACGTTGGTTTTGCACAGTGATGGAGGGCCCTGGCACGTCCTGCAATCACACCCCCCATCCAAGGAGAGGAACTTACTTGCACACAATGGGCCCTATGTCTGTGGAGAGGCGTTTTGGGGTGTGAAGAGACAAGAATTCCTTCCCAGGATACTACAAAGGAGCTACAGGAGGAAGGTGAGGCCCAATAAATATAAGAAAGACCTGAGAGAAAGCTGAGAGTTGAGCTCACATTAGGAGGGAAGCAGAAGGCAGGAGGAGAGGTTAGGAACCAAGAGCAGGAGACAGAAGCTGGAAGAGACAAAGAGGAACCTCAGATGAATAAACAGCAGCTGGGCTTCTACCTCACAGTGCAGCATCTAAAGCAGTAACAAGGCAAAGGGCTAAAATGGTTCTGGTAATTCAGAGAGCAGAGAGAGGGCCAGCACACACAGGTTTGGTGTAACACACTGAGACCACACAGCTCCAACTCCCCACACTGGCATCCCCCCCCAGCACCCTGGGAAGCCACAGCTCCCTGATCCCTGAGGTCAGTGCTGTTCCTCCCAAAGATGGGGGAAACAACAAAAGCCCAGTTGTTTCCTCAGGAGCGAGGCAGGAAGTCTGTGGCAGCCCAGGGAACCGGCATCCCAGCTCCAGACAGCCCATGTGACAGGGAACCACAGCGGGATCACAACGCCCAGCGCTGCCATTTGGTGTCTAATCAGATTAACAGACACATCCCTGTCCCAAAGTTCTCCATCTGCTGTATCGCTCCCCTGGAGAAACTGCAGCATCAAAGGCCCCTCAGTGAGAAAGCCAAACCTGACCCTTACAGAGCCAGTTGCTCCCAGTGCAGGTACCTTGGGAGCAGCTGGAAGAGGAGGGTGGAAAGCCAAGCCTCAGCGTGCTGAAGGCTCTGGGGATCAGTGCCCTGGGAGCAGTGACAAGCCCTGCCACCACCCCCCCCCTGCCCGAGCCCTTCTCCCACCCTGCAGAGCAGCACAGTCTGTCCCAGGGGCTGTGGGACAGCAACAAGGCTTTCCAGCAGGGATGTCAGCTGGTTTTAGCCCTCACTGGGCTGAGACCAAAGAGCTGTGTTACCTTCACGGCTTTGGGGGGCGAGGCCTCTGCCTGGGCAGCTGCTTTAGCACCAGGGCTCTGCTGCTTTGTGCTGCTTTGTGGCTTCTGGGCTTCTGTCTCGCCCTCCGAGTTCTGTCCAACTGGGGGAGCAGAGGAGGGAGAAAAGGCAATTACAGCAGTGGCTTTAAACCTCGGGCAGCTTCTGCTCACCAGACCCAGCGGAGCAGTAGTTTAGGTTTAAGAGGTGAGGAAGCTACACTTGAAAGCGTTCAATCAGAGCAAAGAGGAGTTACAAATGTCTTAGAATTACAACTGCAAGAAGCTGCTAAATGTGAGAGAAATTCTTATGAAGTCTGGGTTAGGCAGAGAGCAGATTTTCAGGACAGTTTCTGTGAGTGAACCGTTTGACGGGGCTGATGTGAAGCAGCCACACAACTGGGCAGGCTCTCCCTGAGCCTGTGCTCACCATGGCCATCCTCCAGCAGACCAGAGTGCAAAGACAAGCTGCTCTCACCTGCAGGGACCTGCAAGAAAACGAGACAATGAGCACCTTTGGCTTTCTGAGCTCTGAACAGTCATGGCCACAGTAACCCACGGGGCGGTTTGTGAGACAGGGACAGGCCTCAGGGGCTCAGGAAGGGACTTGGGCTTTTTGTGAGGCACAAAAGAGTCCGTCAGACTGTGAAAAACGTGAGTCCTGACTACAAGGCAGACCAGCTCAGAGCTGCACAGAGCTCTTGCAGCATTCAGATCACCTGTCAGTGCTCACACACACAAACATCATATTCCTGTTCATCCCCCTTGGGAAACAAATTTGAAAAAAAAAAAAACCTCAAAACTTTTTATAAGAGCTGGATCTAAACCAGTTTCAGACTGTAAACAGAATCACAGAATCGTTTAGGTTGGAAAAGACCTTTAAGATCACTGAGTGCAACCATGAACCAAACACGCTACAGATAAAGCCCTTGATGTATATTTCTTTATTAAACTTGGCACTGTTGCTATTAAATCAAACAGTTTTAAGTCGCCACGCCGAGGAACTAAAGCACTGTAACAAGATTAACTGCAAATCATCACTAATTCACCTTAATGATTGAAAAGTCCATTGCAAGCAACTGAAATTTGCGAATTAATGAGTTAATGAGGAGGCAAATGACAAGCATGAACACGGTGTGGTGTGTTGGAAGGAGCCCTGAGAGGCAGAGCACGAGCCCCACACACGAGCCCCACACACAGTCTGGCCATGGCTCTGTCAGGGGGGAGCAGGAAAAGGCACAGGGAAGCTCAGAAGTGGCCTTTGTTTCCTCCCTGCCAGAGGATCCCCGTTTGTGACACTAACTGCAGGCAGCTTTAATTAGGCTCATTTCCAGAGTTCACCCCGTCCCTTTCCAAAGGACAATCCTGGCTCCCAAACAACGTTCCATTCAGGTTCTCGTTGCACCTGGACACCTCGACAAGGAACTCTGTAATCACAGCTGAATACAAGGAATTTTATTCAAACCTTCCATTCACAAGGGGGCAGACACCCTGATTTAATTCTGATTTAACAGGTGCTCTTTTAATTAACTCACCTCTGAACACGAAGCAGCCCCACCAGTTGGACCCGAAGCTGCTCAGCTGTCAGGGAGGAACAGCTGAAAGCAAAGCCTTGGCCCCCTGCCCAAGGAAGGCTGGAAAGCTCTAAAAGCCCTCCTGGCATTAGGCTGCCACGTGTTCAGCCTGGCTGCAATACACAGTACCCCAATTATTATTCAGCTACTTTTATCCCGTCTGCCGTCCCCAGTTCAGGGCACTAATGCTCCAGGCCAGTTCACAGAGTCTCAATTTACAGCTGAAGCTCAAAACCAGCAGCAAACCCAAGCTGCCATTCTCAGCTACCTTAAAATTCAGCCACTAAATGCAGAAGAAACAGTGACAAACTCCTTTTGCTTGTGCCACACGAAGCTCCTCATGGTTCTTTTTCCAGCTGTAGGTTCTTTCATTTATTAAAAAGTAACATCACAAAACAAACTCACCAAAGACTGCAAACAAAACAAATACCTGGCTGTGAATCGTTTTTCCGCAGTGAGGGAACATGACACAAAAAAACCCTTTAGGTGGCTTCATCACAGTCATCAAAACCACAAAACCCCCACCAGAACAAGTGGAAACGAAACACAAAAGCATCAGGGGATTTGGCCACACTCAGCTACTGAAGCCATCACAGAATCATGGAATGCTTTGGGTTGGAAGGGACCTCAAAGCTCCTGTTCCACTCCCTGCCATGGGCAGGGACACCTTCCTCCAGCCCAGGTCGCTCCAAGCCCTTCCCAGCCTGACCTGGGACACTCCCAGGGATGGGGCAGCCACAGCTTCCCTGGGAAATCCACTCCAGGGCCTGCCCACCCTCCCAGGGAGGAGTTTCTGCACTGCCACACTACAGACATGTCACTGCTGAGGAGGAGACAGAGAAACTCCCCAAGACAGTCCCTTCCACAGAGACTCCCTGCCCTGCAATCCAGAGACAGCCTAAAAAATTAATTTAAAACCTCAGGAATTCTGCAGCGTGTAACTCATCTGTGCCAGCTGCTCACACTCAGAGAGCCCCCAGCTGGGTGTGGGATGTGGAATCAGCGCATCAGCTGTGCTGCCACAGCTCCTTCCACCTCCAGTGAAGCCCCTGAGCTCCACCAGCACGGACATCTTACCTTCTCCCCATCCTGACAGGAATTGGAGTCCTCACTTGCTGCCATATTCTCCTTCTGCCCAGATTTGTAATTCTTGAGTTCACTCTCACTGGCTTGAATCTCACTCTATAGGACAAAGCACTGGAAAGGTGACAGGTTCTTTCCCCCTCAGAAAAAACTTGCTTTCTGTTTTTCTTAAGATGTTTTTAAAACTGTTTTCTAGTACTTAAAGTGATAATTAAGGGAAGGGCCATAAAAATCTGCAGGCACTTGGTAAGTGGCACATTCTAATGAGGGAAAAGGATTGGGCTGTGGGATTTTACTGTGCTCCATGGAGGGAACACGAGTGTTTGCCTTAACAGCCCTTTTCTTCCAAAACCCTGTTTAAAATCAACTCTTAAATATTCCCTACTCAGTCCACATCCTCCTGTTCCAGAAATGGTAACTTTTCACTTGGAATGACAAGTATTTCCAGGCAAGCACTACCTAAAGCACAGTGTGGTTGCCAAATAAAATGTGACATAAAAGCAAATCCCTCCTTTGCTTCAGTTCAAGTCAAAACCTTCATTCTGTTCTTTCCCAAGATTCTCGTTCTCGACAGACTGACTTCAGATTTTCACAAAAGAATCTTTCAGACTTAAAAGAGAGATAAAATCCAGTGAAACCTCGTGTTTTCTCCCCTGCCACAGGACACAGGGTCAGTGGGAGCCTCGTGCTTCTCACAAGGCATCCTCTCTGTGACATGAAAGAGGGACAGCCACGTGCCAGCACCAGCATCTCACTGGGCTGGGAAATGTGTCTGCACAGAACCAACCACATCCAAGAGGTCTGTAAGTGAATGTTGGCATTTTAATGCCCAGATCTCTGTCCAGCACCTCCCCCTCCCCTTCCTGCATCCCTTGCAGTGCTGAACTGACTGTTCCTTGCCCTTAGAGGAACCAAGTGTCCATCAGTTTTAATCCAGGCCTAATTCCACCACAGTGCCCTGAAACAGTTGTGCCCAAGAGAGATTCTGGCCTTCCTTTGCAGCACAGACATAAGAAGGGCAGCACAAACACCACACTTCCATATCCAAAGAGCCCTGGGTGCTTTGCCAGCAGGGAAGGAGAAGCTCCCAGGGTTAGGGCTGCTGTTGGAACACCAGCCCTGCAAACACTGGCCTCAGGGGTCCTTGTTTGCTCCCTGTTACTCTGCCCTTGTTTGCTCCCTGTTACTCTGCCCTTGTCCACGTGGCCAGGCCAAAATGGGAAGAGATTCTTCCCAAGTGGAGCACCCTGAGAGCATCAGGCTGGACTGACACTAAGCCCAGAGTGTTGGGGGGCTGCAAACAGGAGCCAGTCTCGTGCCACCACCCTGAGCCCCAAACTGGAAGAGGCACCAGCCAATGAACCCGGGCGAGGCCCAGGGTGCAGAATCAGCAATTAGCTTAATCAGATTTGTTGCACTGGCTGCAAGGACTTTCCATTCATGCAGGGGAATTTTTACTGGCCTTCTCTCCCACAGCTGGAGATTCCGAGCCCCGTGCAGATGAAATTCAGGAATCACTGGAGCTGGGCAGAGGCTCTGCCCCTCCACAAAGACCCCTGGGAAGCAGGCACTGCTCCAGGGGAGAGCCACCACTTTGGGCTCTCATTGCCAGGGCAAGTTTCCTACTTTAAAAAGGTCTTTCCTCTTAAAGTGTATTCCCCAGGTTAACAAAAGTAATACTTGAGCAATGAAAGTTCCCATCATTCAGCAAAAGTATCAGAAACTTCCAGCAAATGTACCTAAGCAGTTTTTAACAAGAGCTGAGATTTCTGACACCCCCTCAGCTGCAACGCTTCATTAATTGCTCATTTCCTGATCGACCATCTGCAAACCAGGGAGAGAGAGGTTCATTCACTGCAAGAGTCTAATTGGACTCAGAGAGTGGTGAGAAGACCTGGAGGGAGGTGAAGAGCAAAAGGGAGGAAACCTGACTGGAGATCCCAAAGGCACAGACTGCGAGACCCGAGTTCTGTGGCACTGCACGTCCCTCCATCCCACTGTGCCTCAGTTTCCCCCAGCGTGGAGGGAGGGGCAAGAATTGAGTTGTGGTTTGTTTTTTAAACAACAGCAACAGACATGCAGAAAGCAAAAGGATGTCAGCTCTGCTTCAGGACCTCTATCAGAAATTACTCCTATGGGCACCGAGTTATTTTCCCAAAGAGATGGCATTATCCTCAAGCAGCCTGGTTTCCATGAGATCTTCTTTCCAGTCTCAGCCTGGGACCAAAATTGCCTCCCACCCAAGCCCAAACCAGCCTTACCATGGGGATGAGGCCTGAGGAGCTGCCCTGCTTGGACACAGCTGCCTGGTACTTGGCCAGCCTGTCCTTTATGGAGGTCTCTGTTAAACGAGGCATGTCCAGGCTCTTCCTCATCTCTGCCTTCTCTGGGCTGGTCTCTACAAGATGCCCTGGTTAAAAAAACCCACATGGATAATGGGCAATTTTCAGGACCACTTACTGAGGTCCCTCTTAGGGAGAATAAACACACATAAGCAGTTCTTGCCATTGTCTCCAGGATGGGGACAGAATGTGGATCACTAAGCAGTGAGAGCCGAGGGAGTGGCTGGGGCTGTGCCAGGGAGGGTTAGGGGGGATCTCAGGGAAAGGTCCCTCCCCCAGAGGGTGGTGGGCACTGCCCAGGCTCCCCAGGGCAGTGGGCACAGCCCCGAGGCTGCCAGAGCTCCAGGAGGGTTTGGACAATGGGACAGGGAGGGATTGTTGGGGTGTCTGTGCAGGGCCAGGGAATTCCCAGCAAGCCTTCATCCATTAAGTGGGAATGGTTTAAAATTCCCAGCAAGCCTTCATTCATTAAATGGGATGCTGATGGACTTTACAGCTGGAAGGTGGCTGCACTTCCTTCCATTTAGGAAAGGCAGAAGTTGTTTCACAGCATCCCTGAGGCTGGAAAAGCCCTCCAGGGTCAGAGCCCACCCTGTGCCCGATGCCCACCGTGTCGCCCAGCCCAGAGCACTGAGTGCCACGGCCAGCCATTCCTCGGACACCCCCAGGGCAATTCCCACCGTATTGTATCAGGCAACACGACATTTACAAACCCAGCCCAGCCCACCCCAGCCAGGTTTGCTGACCTGCCGTGCTGTGGCTCCTCTCCCCTGGGCCAGCATCGCAGTCGTCTGAGGAGAGGCTGTTCTCGGAGACCCTCCTGCCCACCGCGCTCCTCCTCGGCTCCCTGGGCACCTGCTGGGGACAGACCCACCCATCAGCAGCCTGGGCACCCAGGGATTGCTGGGGGTAATCCCTTAAGAGGCCCCGGTGTCACTAGCAAATCTGCTTTGCTGGAATAAACAAGTCTAGCAGGTGACATCTTCTTTAACCCGCATAAAGTTTGATCACAGAGTACCTGACCCTCTGTCACCTGCAAAACACCGTCCTGAAGAGGTCAGGTTGGTGCCCTCTGGCAGCTCTCGTGGTTGAAAAGGAGCACAAAGAGCAGATTTTTCAGGTAGTTCCCACTGCACGTACAAACCTCAGCCCAGGTTTTTGCAATTCATACAATTTCTGTTGAAGCCAATGCTCAAGGTTGTTTTATGAAGATTTAAAATCAAAAAGAGGACAAAAGGGGAAGCTACCCAAAATCTGCATTGGTTTTTCAGCCACAGGAAAAGGAATTAAGAGTATTGTAAAATAGTTGTCTCAAGTTACTTGTTTTGATTTGGGTAGTTCATGCATTTGGTACCAAATAATTCCCTAATTAGGCCTGATAAGGCTGAAGCTTAAGCAGGAGAGCGGTGGAGATAAATATTCCCAGATCTCCAGGATAATCACTCCCTGGGACAGGGTGTCCTGCAGCCACACACAAATGCTCTGGCTGCCTCCATCACCTTTTATACTTATTTGTTGAGACCAACTCCCCAAAACCTAAATATCAATAAAAGAAACTGAAATTGCACAGCTTTGATAAAAGCTCGTGAGCTCAGCTGGACTCCACCAAGGTGGGATGTTTTCACAGCTGAAAATCAACTTATAAAACCCTGGAAGGTGCTGGGTCTTTCTTCCCTCCCCAGGAAGAGTTAAATCACAGCTGGAAATCCAGACTGAGGCTAATGGAGGGAAAAGGGCAGCTTTGGCAAGATGCTCCAACCACACATTCCCCCCCATTTCCAGTGGGTTTCTTATTTGCTGCTCGCCAAACTGAAGGAAATTCCAAAGTTTATTTTAACGCTGCACTGGAAGATCATCCCTGTGAAAAATCAGGCTGCTTTCCACACAAACAGCAACTTCACCAGGAAAAGGGGAATGCAGCTGGAAACCCTCTTTTTCCATTAGCATGGGAAATAGTTTCTATTTCTGTGGTTTAAGACTTTGGTAACTTTTCTTACTGGAAAAGAGCTTTAGCTCTGACAAGTCTTTTCCTTCCACTGATAGGCTGGGGCTGGGAGTGCCTGCACTTGTAAGGACTTGCAGATTCCTCATTCTGTGAAAACTACTCTTAAATGATTCTTACTCAGCCCGTGGCCCCTTTCACACCACCCTGAGTCTGGGGTTCTTGGAGCTCACAAACCTGGGGTTTGAAGGGACAGTTCAGTGAGCAGAAGCAGCTGAAGGGCAGGTTAAGGAGAGCTCCAGAGCCCTGGCAGCTCCTCCCCCTGCCCTTGGCCACCTCACACACCTGCAGGGGCTGCAACTTCACCTGAAGGGCTGTTCCTGACGTTGGACAACACAGAGGGGCTTGAGAGTGAAAATCCCAACCACCACAACACACAAAAGCTTTGGGGAGAGGTCAGGGATGTTTCAGTAAACCTACAAATACTCAGGAAATCTATAAACATCCTACAAACTTGTGTGTAAGTTTTATATCAATAGTTTTATGCTGGGGGAGGGGGGAAAAGCAGAGGAAATGGAAAAAGAAGTTTAACAGAGGGAAGACGAGGGACTTTCCCTGTCACAGTGCCTGGACTGACCAGCTGCAGAGAACAGCAGGATCCTGGTTCATGGCAGGGAACACCCCTCCCAGTGAGGAATTCCCAAATCCCAGCCCTTAGCATGTGCCATCAGTTCCTTTACAGCCCTGGCTGGGCCACCATTCCCATGGCACAGCTTTGGGAAGGAGGTAAAACATTCCCTGTGCGTGGAGAGCCCCAAGTTGTCCAGGCTGAGCGAGGGCAGAGGTGCCAGGAGCACAGTGAGAGGTGCCCCTGGGGCACAGAGCTGGGCAAACCCCAAACCAAGGTCACACCTATTTCACTGGGCACCAGCTGTGTCAGATTTGGCCCTGCCACGAGCTCACCCCCACAAAACCAGCCTGGAGACGGCCCTGCCAGAAGGCTGCACATCTGCTGCCCTTCCTTCTGCCCTGTGTGTGCTCCCACTGCCACTTACAGGAGCATCAGGAGATCTTTCCTCAGCTCCAGCCTCTGCTGGGGCTCAGCTCGAGGCTGCCGTGCCTGCCCCTAATGGGATTAGAGCCCTTTGTTTCCAGGAAAATGCAATAAAGGAAGAGCTGCCTCCTATCTGTGGCAAGGTCTGAGTGAAGAAATGAGCAAAAGAGGAGGTTTTGCCTATAAACCTGAAAATGAGAGCAGATTTGTTTAGAGTGGGAGATGGACACTCAGGGAATCCAGGCTCTAATCCGGATTCTTGCCCCAGCCCTGCCCAGCGACCAGGAGAGCCCAGTTGTTGTGACAGTCACGAGGCTCCAGCTGTGGTGCTGCTTTAGTTCATACAGATGTTTTGCCAGCAAAGCTCGGACAGCATTTGCACCTGAAGGAAATTCCAGGGAAAACTTCCATCTCTCAGCTGAATTCACGTAGGACTCAATGATCACAAAGGGATTTTCCACCCAAACGATTCCATGGATTCCCTTGCCCAGGAAAAGGCTCGGGAAAGAAGTGGAAGAGGCCACTGCAGAGCTGCAGTTGGCCAGACTGACCCCCCAGTGCTGTCACAGCTTCCACCTCCCTGAATCACAGCTGTGTCCCCACAATTCCAACTCCTTTCACTGGCAGGGATGTGGCATCACCTTCCCGGCCTCGGGTCAATTCCCAGAACCAGGAATTTAATGCCCAAGACAGCCCCTTCCCCCACACTCCTAAACCTCCCTACACTCCATGCCTTTTCCCTTCTAAAAGTAAAGAGTAACAGATTAACTTGGAATAGGAATTTTGAGCCCAGCGTGACCGGTTTCATCCCTCCTGGGTGGCGTTTTCTGTGTTGGGCTGGTTTTTAACAATGTTTGCAGTACCAGACTTGAGAAACTACCAGATTCACTCAGTTTGCTCCCCAGGCTGAGGTAACAGTTACTCGAAGCCCATCTGCAGAATTCCCCTGGAATGCTGAGTGATTAATCCTTCCTCGAGAGTTCAGGGAAGGGCCATGGGGACAGGATGGGCAGCTCTCACATCATGACAAAGCCTCCAAAAATCCGAGTTGTGAAACCACTCCACACAGACCCAAACCTCCCTCTAACACCCAGTCGCTCCCCTGAGCCTGAAGTTGTTGCACATCGAGGCAACTTTTGTCCAAAATGTGTTTGTTTCGCCCGACACTTCAAGAAAACCACCCACAGCAGAACAAAGCCAGAAGGAGGGGAAACTATGAGAAAACTGGAAAATCCAGCAGCATCGAGGCCTCGGGACCGCGTTTCAAGTCCCCGGCATATGCAACTCATTTCGGAGTTGAGCAATTCCCCCCGGGACACTGCGAGTCCGCAGGCGGGATCAGATTTCATGAGCAGTCGGAGGAAAAATGCGAGCCCTGAGCATTTGCAAGTCAAAACTAGTGAGGGCAGGAGCTGCTCTGGCCATCTCGGCTTCGTTTTCCCCCAGTGAGGGATTATTTTTTTTTCTCTCGATAAGAAACATTTGTTCACATCCAGAGGCGAGGGAAGAGCGAGAAAAGGATGGAAGTATTTCCCAGTGCACGTATATATGTGTGTATATACCTAGGTGTGTGTGACACACACTGATCCAGATACCAAACCCTCTCACTCCTCAGCCCTTCACCTCGGCCGCTGGGCTCACTTCAGTCCCTTCTCCTTTCAGACATAGATAAATAATATGTATGTGTTTTGACACAACTCAAGTTAACGTAACTCAGCGCGATTTTCACACGATCCCAAGTCACGTTCACTCAATATCCATGCTGATTTTTTTTTCTCTCTACAGCTGAACCCTCTCACAAAAGCAGATTCCCCTCATTCCAAGGAGCAGCCACGAACTGCCCCAGCCCCGAGTGCTCTGCCCGGACCGGCGAGGCTCAAGTCACCAACAAACCGCACGAAGTTCTGCTCCCACCGAAACAATGAGCTCGGTATTAGCAAAGCCCGGAGCCGGGACCACTCCCTGCCGGGCTTTTCCTGCCGCCCCAGAGGCAGCAGCTGCGGCTCCCCCGGGATTCGGGAGGGCAGAGCCTTACCTTGGGCTGGGGGGCTTCGCCCTTCTCGAACATCATCTTCAGCTTGCTCAGGGGCACGTTGTACTTCTCGATCCTGCCCAGAGGCTCCGCGCCCTCGCCGCCTTCGGGCTTTTCCCCTTCCCTGGGCTCTCCCGCACAGTTTTCCATGCTGCCACCCTGCAGCGAGCGGGTTTTGGGCCTCGTGCCGTCGGCAGGGGCAGCCCCAGCGCCCCGGGATGGGGAGGCAGCGCGGCCGGTGCCGAGCCGGTGCCGATGCTCAGCGCAGCCGCCCCGCAGCGCGTCCCTCCCGGGCTCCGCTCCCAGCACCGGCTGCTCCCACTTCTTCTTCAGCACGCTCAGGTTGCCCCTGGCGAAGTGAGGGGGCAGGTTTTCTGCGTTCTGCAAGGAACGGGGGGTTAATTCCGGCTCCCCCAAGCGCTCCCTCTCCATGCAGAGGGAGGCAGAGGGCTCCGCCGCCGCTGCCGGCCAGCTGTGAACAGTTACAGCTGTGCCACATGGAGAAACATCCAGGACAGGGAAGGAAGGAGGGGGGAGAGGAGAAAAGTCAGGAAGTGAGCAAACAGGATGGCCTTATAAGGCATAAAGGGAGTCAAACCCAAGGGGTTAAATTCCACACAAAAGGCTTCAATCCACATATGAAGGAAATGGGACCCAAATCCACACAAGGAGGGTCTTCGCTCCCAGAAGGGCCATAGGAGAGGGCCCAGTGATGGAATGTCTTCAACAACTACAAGGCCTTGCCGAGGCTACAGATCTAATTCCCAGAAACCTCACAGTTCTGTATTTCTGCTCTCAGGTGACAGCAGTGCTTCAGTTACGGGGGATCTGAGCAGGGTTTCACACCCCCAGCCGAGGCTCTAGCCAAGCGCCCACCCCAAACACCCTCCTGCTCCATGGACAACCAGCAAGTGGCTGCAACTTCCCCTGTGTTTCTCCCAGCCCACTGACAGCTCCACCGGGGCCGGGCACGGGAGGCACAAACACACCTCAGCCCTGCGGGGAGCACCCGGAGCAGCGTCACCTCCCATCCAAGGGCTTCCCAGGCCACTCCTGCTCCCAGCGCTTCCCTCTTCCCAGCATCCCACATCCAACGGGTCACCCCCATCCAATACCTGCCACCATTGCATGTTTCCTGCCTCTCCCTTACGGAGACCACTCCAAACTCATTGCAAGTGGAGCAGGGCTGTGGGGCTTACGGGAATTAACCGGGATTAGCGGCTATATTGGGATTTAAGTCTCTCACCCTATTACTCTTCTGGTCACATTTTGAACACTGCTTTGCAAATTGACTTGAATCCACCTGAACTTCAAAATAAAGAAAAGTAAATCGGCGTGTTTGCTGACTGTACTGAAAGGAAAGTACCAAAATGACAAGGCAGGGGTTGTAATGGAACAGAAACACTGGAAATGGCGTGGCAGGTTTCCACGGGAACACCTCCGGAGTCCCTGCACACTTCCTGACACAAGTCCCTCCTGCTTGGGATTTGCCTGTCCCCTGATGACAGGAAGACTGACAGACACAAGCACAGGCAATGAAGGAAATTTAAGACTGAAAAGTAAGTTTTAGAGTATTTATTTTATCCCGCCTATATCCCAAACAGCAGAAGAGTGACTCCCCAGAAATTAAGGAAATCAAGGCAGAGACTTTCCTACAGATCCTGGAGTTCCTGGCAGTCATTTTATATAGAAATTACCCCATGGCCTGCTTGGACAAAGCCCTGCAACCTTCGTGCCTGGTACTCCAGCCAAGGCTCCCTGACCCCGGAACCAAGTGGAGTTTCCAGGAGGGAATGTGAGGCTGTAACAGAGCCAAAAAGGTGGGTGCTGCCCATCCCGGGCATTTCCAGCCCTGGGAGTCACTCCCGAGGAGATCCCGGAGCTCTCAAAGACACACACGGACTTTGGAGAGGCTGGAGGCTCCTTTTAAGTGCTTTTCAATTTAGTTAAGAAGGGAAGAGGCACCACACAAGTGCCTCCAGCTAAGAATGGGAGTTCATGGCTTGTGGTTAACTCGCTTTGCCTCTTGCTCAGGAGTGAGCTGGTGATTCAACACAGCTTTGGGCCAGAAACTTCCTTTCCTTTCCTCCACACTGGGAGAAGGTGTGGAGAATGAGGCAAAGGCAAACAGCATGTCTAAGCCAAGCTCTCTGCAGGACACATGGCAGCAACCTGGATATTCCAATCATCAACTGCCACAGCAACCCTCGTGCAGGGGATCCGTCCCCGTCACAGGCTGTGCTTATTCCCAAGGAAACAAACACTTTATACAAACACTTACACTCCTTCTCTTCTCAGCAGAGGCTTCCTCAGCAGCTTTCTGGTACCTTTGAGAGAGAGAGAAACCAAACAGAAATGACTTTTTGAATAAACAGAACGCTCTTGAAGACAGCTGAGATTTTTCTTCCCCCACCAAGGATTCTGTGCACTCCCACTCCATCAGCCAAAACCAGGCTGGACAAACAGCAGCAAATGACACAAAGCCAAGTGATAGACACGTTTTCAGTCACCCAGTTTACAGTAATAACACCCATTAATATTTTTCACTCCCTAAGCACTCTGATTCCCAAAGAGAGACAGTTTACCTTGGAATAGCTGTATTGTTTCTGCCACCCAGCTGTCTGCTGTGCCCCCTTGCAGGAATAACTCGGCTCTTTATGCAGCAGCTGCTGAACCAGAACAAATTCCAGCTTGGCACAGGCCAGCAAGCTCCCCGAGTGCCAGTGGATTTTACTCTGTGGGCTGGAAGCTGCCCCCATTCAGCAGTTGCCTCCTGAGCAGCTGAGCAGCAGGAAGGGCGATCACAGCCCTCCCGAGATAAGCCACCCTGGCTCAGGAATCAAAGTCCTTTAAGGAGCTGCAGGGAACTCCCAGCGCTGTGCCCCGGGGCGAGTCCCTCCACCGCACCACGCAAGGGGCTTGCACTTGGTGCCAGAAATGTGAAAATGAGTGACAAATTTTGCCATTTTAGGGAGAGCTCTGCTTTTCGGGGGGAAGGAACATCATCCAGTGCCTGCTCGGGCAAAGGGTGTTTCTGTTTTCCTTATCTGTGGAATTCTGCTTCTGACACAGCTGTGAGTGTGTTGCAGGCTGTTTCCTCCTCTTCAATCCCTGCAAACACACTAACTCATGTCTCTGCACCATAAAGGGTGCAAAATTGAACAGGACACGCTGAGAAAGCATTGCTGGAGGCAGAGGGACCAATACTGGGAGAAGCAAGAAAGAGGAGCACGGGGATTAAGTGAAGTCCCCCTGGAAAACACAGCAGGACTGAGGGGCCCCAGCCTTTGCTCTGAGTGAGCCCAGCACTGCTTGAATCGTTCCTGTTGCTATTTGTGTGTCTCTGACCTGACCAAACTGATTATATGGGATGGAAAAAAAAAACGTTTTCCCATACAAATATTTAAGTAAGAGCCTCTGGAAAAACTCCCCTCCTCCCTGCAGGTGCTGGGGTGGCAAAGGCAGCGAGCAGGACGGTGTTTTCCCAAGGAACTGGCACTGCCTGTGCAGAGGGACAGTACTTGATTAAGGAATAGCAGTTTGGATTACTCCCAGTAAGCCCTTTTCAAGGGATTATGGACATTTAGCAAGATGACCAGATTCTGTAATCAAGCCCCAGCGAGTGAATGAATTACCTTAACGAGGCAGTGACAGCAAAGGCTGGGCCAGAGACCCCCAGAGGAACTGGGGGCTCTGCAATTATCCCTCTCCTGCAGACTTTGTGTTTTCCCCCCCAAACACTCCAAAACTTTGCTGTATTATTAAGGCAGGACCCCAGGAGACTTGGTTGCCCCAATCCCATTGAAAATCCCAGCTGCATCCTATATAACTCCTTAAGGAAATAAAGGCTTTTCCAGGAAACATATGCAGGTTCCCACCACTCAGTTTTCTCAGTGTATACAGTATTTATGATTTAACACGTCATTCATCTCTCAGAGGAAAGGCAAGGGTAAGATTCTACCCAAGTCAGGGGACATTTAGGCTGGATATTGGGAAAGGTCCTTCCCCCAGAGGGTGGTGGGCACTGCCCAGGCTCCCCGGGCAGTGGGCACGGCCCCGAGGCTGCCAGAGCTCCAGGAGCCTTTGGACAGTGGGACAGGGTGGGACTGTTGGGGTGTCTGTGCAGGGCCAGCAATTGGACTGGATGATCCTTGTGGGTCCCTTCCCACTTAGGATGCTCCATGGTTCCATGATGTTGTGGGACACCTGGAAGGGGATGTCTGTGAAGAGCACTGGGGGGTCACCACCACCAGCAGCCCCATTTCTAACTGCTCTCCAATTAACTGATAACATGTTGCTGCTGCTTTTTCCAGCACCAGGGAGGAAATTCCAGGGCAGCAGAGAAACCCGTGCAGTTCGTGCACAAGCAGAGACCATTTGGGTTGAAATGTTGAAGCAGCAAAGCAACTGTGAGTGCAGCAGCCCCTGCCCAAGGGACCAGCTGGCACCCCCAGCCCCACAGCACTCACTTGGAGAACCTCTCTGCGAGGGCCGAGGACTTGTTCCTGTTCACCAGGGAAAGCTCCTTTGCTGTGATTTTCAGAGACTGGGAGGCCCACTGTCTTCTGTTGAATGGTGAAGGCTCCATCTTATCTCCCCAAATCCCTGCCAGGAGGAAGGAACAGCGTCAGCACCAGGAACTGTGAGCAGAGAAGTTGTTTCACCATGCAGGGGTTTGTTACCGTCCCCATTCAGGTGCTCCCAGTGCCACCAGTCCTGACCTGGCAGGATCCCGTCCAGCAACGACTCAGAAAGGGCAGAAGGTGACAACTACAATTCCCTCTGCAGATGCCACTGAGACGGTGCCCTGCTGAGGCTGCAGGGGTGGGAGCTGGCCCTGGAGGAGCTGGCCCTGGAGGATGCCAGAGTGCTGCCCGTGTTTCCCACACGCTCCAGGAAGCCCCAGCGTGGCCTCGCCGGTTCCGCTGTCAGGCCAAACACGCTGGCATTTATGTAAGAGGGCTTGAGTTATGAAACTAAGAGGATGTAATTCCTGTGCAAACATTTTTCATTCACTCTCGTTTCGCTCTCGGTTTCCCCTCTGAGCTCAGACAAGGCTCACGTTCCCCGCGGCACCCGCGACCCTCCCGTGGCAGGAACTGTCCCCGTGTCACCCAAACCACGCCGGTCACCTGCAGAGCAGCTCTCACCACCCACCCCGTCCTGCTGGCACCGCGAGGCATTTGCTCCAGCTTTTCACGACATCAGATTTATTTTTCACACACTCGGTTCCCCTTTGTGGAGGAGGAAAGGAGGGGAGATTAATTTAAAGAGCTCCCTGATAAGACAGAAATAAAGCCTGCAGGCAACGCCTTTCCTCCTTTCCTCTTTTCCTTTCTTCCTGGTCCCATGTCACACAATGCCTGGGGCGGGGGCACCGACCCACCCTGCAGGGCCAACTGCTGGGGTTCAGCTCTTCCCTGCGTTTCCCATTAATTCCCTTAATGGATTTGCACAGCCACACAACTCTGGCCCCAGCCTGAGCCCAGGTCTGCTGGACAAGTGGCCACACGTAAATGGAAACACCTTCAGACAAGTTGCTGCAATCAGTGGATCAAAGGGAGCAATCAGGACACTTCCCAAATCCTCAGGGGCATGGAATGCACCTGCTCAGAAATGACTTGGGATTCTGCAACGCCTGGGGCCAGGAGAATCCAGCTCCAGGGCTGGAATGGGAGCCCTGGGAGTGAGGGAGCCTCTCCAGGGCTGGAATGGGAGCTCTGGAAGCAAAGGAGCCTCTCCAGTGCTGGAATGGGAGCCCTGGGAGTGAAGGAGCCTCTCCAGTGCTGCTCCTGCCTGGAGACAGAACAGGCAGCAGGTGGACACAGTGCTGTCCTGGGGGTGCAGCCAGGAAGAACAGGGGGCTTCCTCTCACATTCCATAATTCCCCTGATGTCCTGGAGAGAACAGCAGGGCTGTGCCAGGACATGTTTTATCCAGACAGGGATTTTGATGGAGCTCTTGGACATGCAGGTTCAACTATCACAGCAAACAAGTGGCGCTGGTTTTGTGGTGATGTTGAAACACCCTGGAACTCCTTATCAACGTTACCTTTCCAGGTGCAGCTGCAGCTTCAGCCTCTGAAAGGCACCCAGAGCCCCTTCCAAGCCACAGGAGAACCTCAGGCTGCAGTTACCTTCTGAAATGCCTGCTTTTTTGAACCAGGATCACCAGGTCACCCCTGTGTGTTCCCTGTGAACCTCTGCCCAGGCTGCTCTGAGGGGAGGATGCTCTGCATCTGCCTGGCCTTTGACAGCTGCACAAATCACCACCCACACAGACAAAGGATCTCATCTCCATCTTCTCCCTTTTGAAAAGCCATATTACATTGCACAGGCAAATAAACCAGCATTTCTGTGCCTGCAGGATGCTGCCCTGGTCTCAGAACACACACACACACAGATAACAGATAGAATTCACTGCCTGGGAAACCTTACAAAAAGAATTCTGTCCACGGTAAAAACCAGCTCTGAATGGGCCGTGTCATGGCACGGTTTGAACTTTGTTTTATGACTAATCTCGAGCCAAAGGGAGCTCACCTGAGGGCCCGCTGCAGTTTAAATGGCCTTTCCCAGGGCAGAGTGAGCTGTGCCCGGGAAACAGGAGCGGGACATTCACAGCAGCTCCCTTGGCACAGGGAACAGGTGCCCATTGACACTCGGGAGGACAGTGCAGTGAAACTCTGGGAAACAGAACCGGACGCAATTGTTCAGGAAAGAGCCCTGGCTGGGATGCCTGAGCATCCCCCTGCAGCTCCAGCCATCCCTGCTCCCTGCAGCCTCTCCCCACTGCCATCTCCTCCGTCACAGCCACGGGCACGTCGAGCCAGTCAGGCCTGGTTTGCCAAAAACCTCTTTACAAAGGCACTGCCTGCTGCTGGGACCTTCAGCTGGGAAGGGAAGCAGCATATCTGGAATCTCAGTCACCAGGAATGACACGACCCAGAGCCCTGGAACTTGTGCTCCCACATTTTTATGCCATTCCACATTCTCAGAGCTTTCTCCTTCATTTTATAGTTTCAGTATATTCGAGCATCTCTGGGCTTTCTTTGCTGCCCCTTCGGAATGATTTATTCCAGGTCACTCCAGGAAATACCTATTAACATTCTAGAAACACTGAGCATTCTGCAGTGGAGACGGGACATGTGGGAGGTGGCACCGAGGGCAGAGGAGGTGGAGGAGGGGACAGGCATGCCAGAGGTGTGCCAGGTGTCAGGGAAGGGCTGTGATTTGGCCACCGTAACACACCAAATCCACCCCCAACAACTCCACCTGAGAGTTCAACAGCGGGAACAAAAGCGCACCCACCATCAGGAGAGATTCCCAAAGGAAAACTGTTGCCTAAGGTGGAAGTGGATGACTCACTCCAGGAACAGAATGCCCGGTGGGCACCACGGGCCAGCCCCAGCAGCACAAACCCAGGAGAGCCCGAGAGGGCACGGCCCCCGCAGCCCCCGCAGCCCCCCGACCACCTTCTCCTGCTGGGGGGCTCTCAGAGGTCCTGCCCCCCCATCCCCACCACACACCTGTCCTGGCTGAACTGGGGGCCCCCATGGCACCTGTCCCAGCTGAACTGGGAGGCTCCTGTGGCACCTGTCCTGGTCAAACCGGGGGGTCTCCATGGAACCCCTCCCAGTTGAACCAGGGGGTCCCCATGGCACCCATCCCAGCCAAACCAGGGGGTCTCACTGCACCAGTCCCCCCTAGGACCGCATACCTGTCCCAGCTATCCGGGGGGGTCCCAGCTATACAGGGGGGTCCCAGCTCACCTGTCCCAGCTATTTGGAGGGGTCCCAGCTATCCGAGGGGGGTCCCAGCTCACCTGTCCCAGCTATCCGGGGGGGTCCCAGCTCACCTGTCCCAGCTATCCGGGGGGGTCCCAGCTATACAGGGGGGTCCCAGCTCACCTGTCCCAGCTATCCGAGGGGGGTTCCAGCTCACCTGTCTCAGCCTTCCGGGGGTCCCAGCTCACCTGTCGCGGCCAAACCAGCGACTGGTCCCTCCGCACCCTCCGCACCGCCGGGCAGCGCCTCTGGCCACGCCCCTGTCCATGACCACACCCCCTTTCCCCACCCCGGCCACGCCCCCCGGGCCGGGCATCACTTTGTGCCCTGTCCGGGCATAGCCGCGACCCCCCTGACCCCCCTTGGGGATTGACACACAGGGACGGGACCCTCTCGGTGCCTCCCCCAGCCTCCCCTGGGCACGGGGATGCTCCGGTCCCGGTCCCTGCGGCATCCCCGCTGGAGCCGCCCCGGAGCGCCCTGTCCCTCTGTCCCTCCTGTCCGTCTGTCCCTCCTGTCCCCGGGAGCCCCGTGGCTCTGCGGAGGTGCCACTGAGGGTCCCCTGGCAAAGTGGAGGTGGGATGAGGAGTCTCGCAGCTGGGGCTCCTCAAAGCCTTTCCGTAGCTCCAGGGGCTGAGGGAAGGGCAGCCTGAGCGAGCCGTGCCTGCTCCGGGTCTCCCACAGCCCCGGTTTGCTCGGAAACGAGGGAAAGAAGTGTGTTTGAAAACGAGATGAAGGGGCTTCAGCAGCCGGAGGGGACACCAGGCATTGCTGAGCCACGGAGCATCCCTGAGCTCCTCAGCGGGACGTGAGTGCTGCCCCCAGCCAGCCCTGCGGCTCCCCCAGGGGTCTGTCTGAGCAATTCCATCAGGAACAGCTCCAGGGCTCTCTTTATTTCTGGTGATTTTTCCTAATGCGTCCAAAGTCCCCAGTTCCTGAGTTTGAAACGATAACTGTGTGCTCGGTGCTCCATCTCCCACTGCGGCTGCTGGATGTGGCCACTGTCCCCACAGCTCCCTTTGGGCTCTCCCAAACTCCCAGAGCCTTGTCCTGCCCTGCAGAGCAGCTCAGGATCCGCTGGCCATTAGCACAGGAAGTGACTAATTAAATTAATATGCTGGTGTTGCTTTTAGGGCAGTCCCAGCACTGACATGTGAACTCCAGTCACTGCAGGAAGAAGCCTGGAGTCCAGAATTCCATGTGCTGTGAACTGCAGGCTCCGTGGCTTTGCCAACACACCGGGATGGGATCCTGGGGGGCTGGAGGCAGGTCCGGGTGGGGCAGAGGTGACCCTGCTATTGGAGCGTGTGGGATGGACTTGGATGTGCTGCTGCTCAACGTGGGGCTCGTACAGGAGCTCACCTGCTCATCTGGCAGGTTTGGGGCCGTGCCCACTGCCCTGAGGAGCCCATTGGGTGCCCACCACCCTCTGGGGGGAGAACCTTTACCTGAGATCCCCCCATAGCTGCCCTGACACAGCCCCAGGAGTGTCACAGCCCCAGGAGTGTCCCCTCAGCCTCTTCTCCAGGTGAACAAACCAAGCTCAGCTCCTGCTGCTGCCCAAATCCCTCTCCCCACCCCGAGCATCCCAGACANTTCTCCTGCTGGGGGGCTCTCAGAGGTCCTGCCCCCCCATCCCCACCACACACCTGTCCTGGCTGAACTGGGGGCCCCCATGGCACCTGTCCCAGCTGAACTGGGAGGCTCCTGTGGCACCTGTCCTGGTCAAACCGGGGGGTCTCCATGGAACCCCTCCCAGTTGAACCAGGGGGTCCCCATGGCACCCATCCCAGCCAAACCAGGGGGTCTCACTGCACCAGTCCCCCCTAGGACCGCATACCTGTCCCAGCTATCCGGGGGGGTCCCAGCTATACAGGGGGGTCCCAGCTCACCTGTCCCAGCTATTTGGAGGGGTCCCAGCTATCCGAGGGGGGTCCCAGCTCACCTGTCCCAGCTATTTGGAGGGGTCCCAGCTATCCGAGGGGGGTCCCAGCTCACCTGTCCCAGCTATTTGGAGGGGTCCCAGCTATCCGAGGGGGGTCCCAGCTCACCTGTCCCAGCTATTTGGAGGGGTCCCAGCTATCCGAGGGGGGTCCCAGCTCACCTGTCCCAGCTATTTGGAGGGGTCCCAGCTATCCGAGGGGGGTCCCAGCTCACCTGTCCCAGCTATTTGGAGGGGTCCCAGCTATCCGAGGGGGGTCCCAGCTCACCTGTCCCAGCTATTTGGAGGGGTCCCAGCTATCCGAGGGGGGTCCCAGCTCACCTGTCCCAGCTATTTGGAGGGGTCCCAGCTATCCGAGGGGGGTCCCAGCTCACCTGTCCCAGCTATTTGGAGGGGTCCCAGCTATCCGAGGGGGGTCCCAGCTCACCTGTCCCAGCTATTTGGAGGGGTCCCAGCTATCCGAGGGGGGTCCCAGCTCACCTGTCCCAGCTATTTGGAGGGGTCCCAGCTATCCGAGGGGGGTCCCAGCTCACCTGTCCCAGCTATTTGGAGGGGTCCCAGCTATCCGAGGGGGGTCCCAGCTCACCTGTCCCAGCTATTTGGAGGGGTCCCAGCTATCCGAGGGGGGTCCCAGCTCACCTGTCCCAGCTATTTGGAGGGGTCCCAGCTATCCGAGGGGGGTCCCAGCTCACCTGTCCCAGCTATTTGGAGGGGTCCCAGCTATCCGAGGGGGGTCCCAGCTCACCTGTCCCAGCTATTTGGAGGGGTCCCAGCTATCCGAGGGGGGTCCCAGCTCACCTGTCCCAGCTATTTGGAGGGGTCCCAGCTATCCGAGGGGGGTCCCAGCTCACCTGTCCCAGCTATTTGGAGGGGTCCCAGCTATCCGAGGGGGGTCCCAGCTCACCTGTCCCAGCTATTTGGAGGGGTCCCAGCTATCCGAGGGGGGTCCCAGCTCACCTGTCCCAGCTATTTGGAGGGGTCCCAGCTATCCGAGGGGGGTCCCAGCTNGGCCGTGCCCACTGCCCTGAGGAGGCCCATTGGGTGCCCACCACCCTCTGGGGGGAGAACCTTTACCTGAGATCCCCCCATAGCTGCCCTGACACAGCCACAGGAGTGTCACAGCCCCAGGAGTGTCCCCTCAGCCTCTTCTCCAGGTGAACAAACCAAGCTCAGCTCCTGCTGCTGCCCAAATCCCTCTCCCCACCCCGAGCATCCCAGACATGTAAAGGGCACGTCCGAGCCCTTTCAGTGGCCGCTGCTACCCTTGTGGGTGTAAATTTGTGTGATCCCACTGGAACCTGACATTGCCCTGTGTGGCACCGGGATCCAGACTGAGCAGCTGGGACTGGATCTGCACCCCAGTGCTCTGAGGATTTTAAGCCTCCCCTCCGTGTCCTCCCGTTGCCTTTTCTGGCTGCCCCGGCTCCCGAAGCTTCAGGGAACTGGCAGTGACAAGGCTGTGATCTCATTCACTCCCTGGTTGCAGTGAGGACTCTGATCTCACTCCTGAGCTGCAGCTGAGAGCTCTGAGCTCAGCATTCATCCAAAACGGCTTTGTGGTGCTTTGCTGAGAGGTTTGGAATTGCAGGTGTGAAAGGTGATGAGTCCATGAGATACAACCAGCCCGTTGCGGGGAAATAACCTCGGGGCTAATTATTAATGTGCTGGTGGTGCCTGGTGCTTTCCAGGCACGGCTTTTTTCCTGGAGCCACGGGATGGAACCAGGCTGGCAGGGTCATCCCAGAGGGGAGAATCCAAAGAAACCTTTTCTGTATTTATTTCTCCCTTTTTGATAGTTCACCCGGGTCTCTCCCGGTGTTGCAGCACTTCCCAAGGAGTGGTCATGCCCCGACTCCCAGTGTTCGGGCTCCTCAGCTTCCCAGAGCCCAGGCCCAGCACCAGCAGACGGGGTGAGGCAGCAGCTGAAGAAACCCCTGGACGATTCTCAGCCACCCTCGTGGCATTTTTTCGGTTTTGAGGTCTCCACCCCAGCAGTGAACTCGACGTGACCCCTCCCGACAGCACTACTGCTTTGTTTAATCAGCGATTCAGCTGGAACTCTACTTCCATTTCCAAACATATCCTGCCAGTCCACACACTCCCTTTTTGTTTAGTGACAAAGCCAAGGCAACAGAAAAACACCCTCATGAGCCCTCTGAGGCAGCTTTGCCAAGGTGGCACCTGGGTCAGGTGTGGGGAAGCTCCGAGCCCTGGGCAAGGTGGCTGTTCCACAAAGGGAGAAGCTCTGAGTGTCTCCTAATCACAAAATCCCAGGATCACTGAGGCTGGAAAAGACCTCCAAAGTTAGGAAGTCCACCCTGTGCCCGATGCCCACCTTGCCACCCAGCCCAGCCCACTGTCCAGTCATTCCTTGGACACCTCCAGGGGTGGGCACTCCAAACCTCGCTGGGCAGCCCCTTCCAAAGCCTGACCACCCTCTCCATGAGGAGATTCCTGCTGATGTCCCACCTTGCCCCTCCCCTGGCACGGCTCTGTTAGTGCCCCAATGTCTCTGTCAGGTCCTGCAGCCCTTCCTCAGCTCTCATCCAGTTCAGGACTCCAGGACTGCCTTCCAGCAGCACCATGAGATCCTTCTCTGGCCCTTTCCAGGCAGTTTGGAGATCCTGAATCATTTTGGATCATCAGCAAACATGGACACTTCATCATCTACCTCTGTTTCCAGCTCCTTGGTGCCTGTGCTGAGCAATTGAGGGCTCGGCACAGGTAGAGCTCCACATCAGAGGTTTATAGAGCCAAAGCTATTCCATGATGAGCAAATCCCAACCTCCCTCCAGCACAGCCACACCATTTCCAGGAGGTTCCAGCCCTTCCCTCTCTGCCTGCAGGTAACTTTAGCCAGGTGAGTGCTCCCTGTGCCTCTTTCATTCCCAGGCAGGCAGAGCTGCTGCTTCTTGGGTTACAGAATCCATTCCCCCTCAGCCCTCAGGGACAGGGAGGGATATTGGATCCCCCTGCTGAACGTGGTTATGGATTCCTTCCCTTTGTATCCACGTCAGGTTATTGCAGAGGCCACAAAGAGAAGGGATGGATGGATGGATGGAGGGATGGATGGAGGGATAGAGGGATGGATGGATGGAT
>VXBX01008988.1:80632-158897 GCA_013400415.1 Scytalopus superciliaris
CGGGGAGGGCGGGCGCGGCGTCCCCGCAGGGCCCGGGACGGCGCTCCGGGAGGGCCCGGCCCGACCGGCCCCGGGGAACTTTGCACCGAGCTGTGCCCCGCGGAGCAAGGGGCCGGAGGGGCCTCACACGGACACCGACACGTGCTCTGTGCGGCCCCGGAGCTCTGAATAAAGGAAAGAAAAAAGGGGGTTTTTTGGGAACCGCCTTCTCTCCCTCAAGCGAATCGCCTCGGAAGAAGCACCTAAGCCCCGAGCTGGAAGTCACTGTGGCCCCGCCGAGAGGAATGAAAGTTTGTCGTGAAGACGGGGACGGGTCCCGAGGATCTGGGTTTGCAGTGTTGGGCTGGAGGAGGAACTGGTCGGGCTGAGTGTGGGGAGAGGCCCCCGGAGCAGGAGCTGGGCCCGGGGTGTCCCCCTTTGGAGCAGGAGGTGTCCCCCCCTTTGGAGCAGGAGGTGTCCCCCCCCGGAGCACAGAGGCAGGTTCTGGAAGGCAGCAGTGGTGCTGGGGGTGGGAGCTGCAGCCCACGGAGCACATGGCTGGGGGTGATGTTGTGGCTGAGCTCAGAGGGAGCTGGAGCTCATCCCCACCTCGGGGAGTCCTAAAGCACAGGCTCCGCTTTGGTTGCTCTGTCTGATCTTCCTCTTGTAGGAATTTTAGTGGTCTTTGTTGTGGAGGTCTCAGTAATGTTTAATTTTGAGCTCCTGAGGACCATCTGGACTCCAGGGAACTGGAGCTCAGAGCCAGGTGCCCTGGGATGCTGCAGCTGGATGCTTGGGAGCAAACAGCAGCTTTATCTCAGGAACTTCGGGGGATGCCTGGAAAATAAGGCCAGTGGTGAAATTCCTGAGGTTTCCAGGGCTTTGGCTGAGTTGCTGTAGCTATTTGTTCAGACCTACCTGAAGTGTGGACATGGTGACTCTGAGTGGAGCCTTTCAGAGGGTGCATGGGGGGATTTGGGTGTTCCTTTCATGTCTTTTCTCTGCAGACCTGCTGCAGTGAGGGCTGTGTGAGGCTCATGCTGTTTCACACCTTGATGTTTGAGGCAGGCCTTGTTTCTCGCTCAGACAGGACCCCTGTGCTGTTAACAATCAATAATTGGGTGCACTGGGAATATTGTTAAGTGCACTGAGGAAAGATGGCATTGATAGTGGCTGCTGGGGCTCTGCTCAGGTGGGCACGTGCTCCTGGTCCCATCTGTTTGTAGTTTATTGGGGAAATGGACATCTCTGTGTTCCAGGTGGGCAAAGCCCTGCCTGTGATGTTTCCTGGTTAGAAATGCAGGACTGTGGGAAGCACTGGGCTTTGCTGGCCCTCTCCTCCAGCAGCTGAGGCTCCTGGCTCCCCTCTGGCCCAGCAGCCCCCCAAACTGCCCCCGTTCTCACACCTCTGCCACAGGCACCCCCTTCACACAGCACAGCTGTGGCTTTTCCAAGGGGTGGGAGAGGCTCCCCTGGGCACAGGAGACCCTTCAGCCCCTGGGGCAGCGACACTCCTGTGACCATTAAAGTGGGCTGGAGAGTTACCTGGGACACCCAGAGCAGTGAAATGTCACCTGAGCCCTGCTGGCAGCTCCCAGGGAGCTGCTCCTTGTCCGGCCTCCCAGCCTGGCAGAGCTCTGGGAGGGTGCCAGGTGACTGCCCTGTGAGGGGGTGCCGGGTGCCCAGGCTGTGTCTGAGCCCCCCAGCCGGGTGTCCCCTCCTGCCTCTCCCCCAGCCAGCACAAGGTTTCTCTCCACCACCTCCCGTGGCTTTGCTGACCTTGGGGTTTTTCCATCTGCTTATGTTTCCACTTCTGGAAAAGGCTGAGTGTCTCCCCTCCCAAGTTTTGTGAAATTCTCTTCTGGATTTTTCACTTTGACTCGCTTTTAGTCTCTCTCTGCTCTGGGAAATCTGTCACAGGCTGTGGGTTAAGATTTTGGTCACAGCATAATTTGAGTTAATATTAAAATCGAGTGCTTTAAACCTCTGAGCACTTGCATTTTTGTTGGCTTAATTGACTCTGGTTAAATATAATTTAGATGTAATTACAGTAAGAAAAATATCATTTGCCATCCTTTCAGAACGAGAATTGGCTCCCACAGTCAATTTTTGGGGATGGCTGGAGGAAGATCTTTGATCCACGTTTGCTGAAAGAGGGGAGGCTGTGCCGGGGGCAGCTTTGTCAGCTCGTGGATCCCAGCGAGGGCTCCCAACCTTTGTCACTCTGTAAAGCTTTAACCTCGTCATGAAAGTTCCCGATAGCAGCGGGAGGAGGATGGAGCAGCAGCCAATCCCACGGGCCAGGGCTCCGGAGCCTCCCTTAAACAAGCAGGAGGGCACAGTTTGGCCCCTGCTCTGAAGAGCCGCCGCCGGGGCTCAGCACAGGGCACTTCCCAAGAGCTGCTGCAAATCAGACACTCCTGATGCTCTCCAGACCGTGGGGTTTGGCTGCTGGGAGGGCTGAGGGCAGGGCTGGGTGCTGCAGGGCTCTGCTCCACCTCACTGAGGGCTTCCAGCACGAGGGCAAGTGGCCCACGCTCTCTTCCAGGTGTGTGGCCCAGCCGTTGTGTTGGTGGCCCATTCATCACTCCCCAGCCCAAATCCAGGTAGTTTCTGAGCCCTTCTCACCTGTATTTCAGAGCTTCTGTGTCCCCACGTGTGCCTTTGGCCTTTGCTGAAGTGAGGGGTGTCATCTGCCACAGCCGGGGCTGCCTTTAGTCCTGATCCCCTCCAGAAGAGCAGTAACTGCCCCAGAAGTGTTTCAGTTTCACTTTATCACACTTATTCCTTCAAATTACTTTCAGCCTGAGCTCAGTGCTACCCTCAGAGGTGTAGGTAGTGAGGCAGAGTTTATTTTTAGAAAAGAATGAATCATCTCCTGGTTGTGTCTTGTCTCTTTTTGCTTTGATAAAAAGTAAATTCAGGGAACTGGGCCCTGCTGGGTCTGGGTCCCTGAGCACAGGCAGGAGGGCCCAGCAGCTGAGCACGTGGAGTTTGGAGCTGCTGAGCTGCAGGGACAGAGCCTGAGCTGCAGCACCTACTGGGACCTCCTTCTCAGGGTGTTTTGGAGGAGAACACTGAAATCTGCAAAGGCAAATGCACGTGTGGCCCTTCCCCCTGAGTTATTCCCAGTCCTTTCTGTGTCCAGCTCTGTTCTTGGGCTGAGGTTAACAGGAGGGGAAGACTGTCCTGCGTGAATTAAGTTGTTTTGTGTGGGGGGGGTTCGAATCTCAGAGTCTTGCAGAAGTTGTAGACTTGGTTTTGCTTCTCCCATGGTTGTCTCAAACCTCTCCTGTGTTTGGAGGCTTCTTGTTACCGAACTGGGGCTTGTCCTTGCAGCCAACAGCTTTGGCACAAGGTGTGACCTTGGCAGAGGAATTATCTCTAAAGCTATTGCAACTGCTTCCTTATCCTTGTGCTTTGTGTTTGAGGCCTGGTAGGTTGAGGCCACTCCTTAACTTCAGAGCCCAGGAGGCCAGACTCCGAAATAGCCCACTTCCTTATCTGGGGGCTGTGGGTATGAGCTGGATTAATGGCTTTCACATTTTAAAGTCCAGCAGGTCTCAGGAGTGAAGTGGAGCATCATTCAGGGGCTGGAGGATCTGGGTTAGTGGCTCCTGGGGTGTTTGGCCTTCTTGAGGGGGAGAATTTTTGCAAAGGGTAGTTTTCTTGTCTGTGTGGAAGGAGCAAAAACCATTGCTGAGTTTGTCCTCTGTGCTGCTGCTGGACTGTTGGACTCCTTGCCCAAGTGCCTTTGGGCAGCTCTGGGAAAGGGACCTTGGAGGGCTCCATCTTGTGCTGTGGGAATGGGTGTTTCAAGTTCCAGGTTGGAATTCAGCAGTCCCTCTTGTCTGTCTCATGTTCAACCCTCTCACTCTGATTATGGTCCTTGTCNCCAGGTTGGAATTCAGCAGTCCCTCTTGTCTGTCTCATGTTCAACCCTCTCACTCTGATTTCTCCCCCCAGCAGGCTCTGATGGTGTGTAAGTTTGTCTTGGCACTTCCAAACCTTTAATCTCCTTGGCTACAAGTTTAAGGAAATGATCAGTGTCCACTGGTGTAGGTAATTCCTGGGGGAATGGGGCAGGGCTCAGGTAAGTTCAGGAGGAATCCTGGCACAGCACAGGGAGCGCTTGGTTAGTACAGATGTCACTAATTCCAAAAGTTATGCAGTTTCTGCTCCTTGACATATGTTTTTTTACCTTCCTTTCTAGGAAGGGGTCTGGAGGAGGGAAAATTTCCCTTTCTGGTGAAAGGGGACTGGAGCATTATGACAGTCAAGTCTTTAAAAGCTTATGAGTTCCCAGAGTCCTGGCCGGTAGCCGCTGCCTCCGCTGATGTTGTCGGATGTCAATAAAGAGAGGTTGAAGGCAACACTTCTAATGGAGGTAGAAACGAAATACTTGGAAAATACCAAGGATTTTCCTGTTTTGATTAATGAAAAAATCACATAGGTGCTTAATAGCTGGGTAGACACCTGAGATGTGGAACTCTAGAGACAATCACTAAATTCACCCCTGTATTGTCTGGCTTGACTTCTGAGGCGTCTCTGGGTCACTTGGACTGACAGGTGTTGTGGTCTCTCCAGCAGGTAACATCCAAGGGGGCTGGCCTGAACCCCAATGCCAAAGTGTGGCAGGAGGTGCCCCAGGGCAGTGGTGAGGCCGTGCCCCCCTCCAATGGCACCGAGCACACGTGGCAGGAGACGGCGGCGGCGCAGGGCACTCCGGCCGAGGGTGAGATGGGGGGCCAGGGGAGCACCAAGGATGAGATAGATGGCTGTGAGAAACCAGCAGGGGGGTTCTGGAGGTGATAGGTCTGACCAGTGGGCTGTGGCTCAGGGAGTCAGGGGGGTGTCAGAGCTCCCCTGGGCCAGGATGGGCAGGGAGCAGGATCCAAGGGGCCCGGTGATGACCAAGTAACGCGCTAAGAGGGGACCGGGTGCTGAGAGTGTCAGATGGACTCGTGTCATCGCTGCACTTGAGCACCCACTGGACCCTGTGAACAGGACAATGAGCTCTGAGGGCCACCTGCAGTCCTGGGGGACACCGAGGTGCTGCTCAGAGCCAGCACAGCACTTGTACTGGAGCAGGAGCTGCTCAGTGTCCGTGGTTTGCTCCTCTCCCCTCGGTCTGGTCCATCCTGGCCACGTGGGCAGTGCCACCCAGAGCTGGGTATTCCAGTGGCTCTGGTTTGACTCAGACTCCATCCAAGGGGTAGCTGAGGTGACTCCGGGCACGGCAGAGGATGCAGAAGATTCCCTGCAAAACAGTTCAGTCAAAATGAGGGGTAGAGAAGGGAGGATTCAGCCTGTGTGGCCCTGTCAAAGGTTTCTGGTAAGTCAGCAGAAGTGAGGAGCGAGCGCTGGGTTTGTGCTTTGCCTGACAGAAACTCGTTTGTCTCTTCATAACAAAGTGAAGCAATCGTGGCAGTGTAAGCATTTTCATCCCTTGTTTTGGGGAACCTCGCTTAAATGCTTTAAATTTCACGTGAAAAGACTCATTTTTAGATCCTCTGCCACTTTGGGGATCAGTTTCAGGATCCTTTATTTGCTTTTATTTACTTGTCCCTGAGAACCTGGTGCAAACCAGAAGACCTTTCTGAAACAGCAAAAGGAGAATGTTCTCTCCAGTACAAAGATATACAGACCCAGTTTAGACACTCTCAGTTAGAGCAGTTTGGGGTATTTGTTTTAATGCTGGCAGGCAGAATTTGTCCCATGGGAGGCCTCCTGGAGCTCACAGGGGTTTCCCTGCTGCTGATGTGTCCCCCTGGCAGGTAACACAGAGCTCTCAGAGGACAGCTGCAAGCAGTATGAGGTGATGTATCCCCCGTCCTGTGAGGCCACCAGGAATGGCACAGGAGCTGATGAGGCCTCTGCAAACGGGATTGTCCTGGCAACTGAAGACCTGGGATACCAAATCTATGAAGTGCCTGGTAAGTGCTGGAGTTCAGTGTCTGTGGCCCCCTGGAGTTGGCTGCAGCTGTGATGTGACCCAGGAGGAATCCTCACATGCCCATGGGTGTCCCAGCAGGTGCAGGGGGATCAGAGCAGTCTGGGGCTCTGTAAGCATCTCGGAGGAGCTTTTCCTCTTGGTCCTGCCCAGAGGGATTTCTGCTTTCAGTGCACACTGAGATGTGTCCCTGTGTGGTGCTGGTCTGAAACTGGCATCTTATGGGGGGTCTGGTCCTTTCCAGGTGATGGCCCCTCTCCTGTGTCCACAGAAGACATCAGGGAATGTTTGAGGAAACAGCTTGAATTCTGCTTCTCCCGGTAGGTGCAGTTAACTCAGCGTGGTGTAAACCCTTTGTTACAACCCCTGGCAAATACTCCTTTTTTTTTGGCTTGGTGTGCCCCATCATCTTGATAAAAATACAAACCAAGACCTGCCAACGTGCTGCAGAAGGCCTGTGACACCTTCCAGCTCTTCCAGTCCTGTCTGTGCATCCATGTCCTTGGATGAGGATGAGCCTTGTGTGCTTTGGAGTTGTAAGACCTGGAGATAATTCATCTGTGTGTCACCAGGAGGCTCTTTGGCAGATCCTTTTTGCAGAGCACTGGAGCTTTCATTAAGTTTTCTAAACTATCTTACTCTGCTTTGGGTTGATCTGCTGGGATTTGTGCCAGGAGAGAGAATTTGAGGGTGTTTTGGCTGTGAGTGGAATTGGGGAATATTTAAGCCTGTGGTTATCCTGGTCCTCTGAAAGTCAAGTTCAGGATTTTTAATGAAATTGTCATTTTGTGTCTTTTTAGTGAGAATCTTTCAAAGGATCTCTACCTGATGTCTCAGATGGACAGCGACCAGTTTGTTCCAATATGGACAATTGCCAATATGGAAGGGATTAAGAAGCTGACAACGGATATGGACCTTATTCTTGAAGTTCTGAGATGTAAGTCTGGGGGTTTGGGGTCTGCACCAGCAGAACAAGGAACCTTTCCGTGCTCCAGAGAAATGATTCAGTCTCTGAGCTGGTTCTGGCTCGTTGTGCTGGTCCAGGGCACGGGAACCTTGTTCTGCAGGGGTGGCTGAATCAGAGGCTGTTCCAGACTCCTGAGTTCTCCTCCTTTGTTCCGAGTTCCATCCCAGAGTCCGTTCCTGCTGGGATGTGCACAGTGTCCCACTTTTCTGTCTGAATTTCAGCTTCTCCCATGGTACAAGTGGATGAGAGGGGGGAGAAGGTCCGACCCAACCACAAGCGCTGCATTATCATTCTCCGTGAGATCCCTGAGACAACACCCATAGAGGTAAACACGGGGGAAAGAGGGAAATAAAAGTTGATGTTTTGGAGAGGTGTCTTTGTCAGGGCTTCAGACAGCACCAGGAAAAGGTCAGCTGGTGTTTGACGTGATTAAACAGGGATATTTTGCTTGTAAACCACATCAGTAATTTTTTCTGCCTGGCCTCGTTGTCAAAACAGCCAAAACAAAAACTTATTGCCATTGTCCCTTCTCATTATTTACTACAGTATTTAAACCTTCTTAAGTAAACCAAAGCTGAGCTAGCCTGGCTTTTCTGGAAGGGAGTTTGAACTGGTTTCTTTTCAGATCCAAAAATAAATCAGTGCAGGGCACAGCTTGGAATTCAGGCTGAATTTTTGCCACAGCAGTAACTTTACTTGAAGTCAGACGGTTGTTTTGGCAGCAAGAAATGTTACTAAACATTTCTCATTCATTGTGCCCCAGCGTGAGCTGAGCTCATTATGTTCAGGGAAGGGAGGATAATAAAATTCCTCCTGATTCTTGGTGAGCAGAGTGATTTAGTTCTTTGTTTTTTAAAGTTGTAACACAGGGTCTTTGTCTACCAGCATTTTTAATGAGTTCCTTTAATGCAAACACTGTCCCTCTCTTTGCAATCTGATTATTGAAAGCTGTCAGGTTGCCTTGACTTAGAAATAGTATGTCATGGAATCATTTGATTGAAAGCCACACTTTTGCCACCTGTTTTTCTATGGAAATATCACCAGTTCTACACAGACTTCGATTTTCCTACCAGCTGATCCTGCTGTCTTTTTCTTGGGGAACCCAGGAGGCAGGACTGGCATTTGTGGGTTCAGAAACAGGTAGAGGATAATTTGGTGTCTGGGAAACCCGTCAGGGGAATGAAAGAACATCCCTGGTCAGGGGCTGGAGGAGCTGGAGCAGAAACCTGTGTGTGTTCAGTGTTGAGTGCACAGCTCAGAGCCCTGAGCTGCCCTGGCTTTGTCCCCCCAGGAGGTGAAGGCTCTGTTCAGGAACGAGAACTGCCCCAAGGTGATAAGCTGTGAGTTTGCTCACAACAACAACTGGTACGTTACATTCCAGTCCGACACAGACGCGCAGCAGGTAAGGCCAACTCCAACATCCCTCCTGCTAATCCCTGCCCTGCTCGAGGGAATGGCACATGTGCTTCCTGTAGCTAAGAGAAATATTTATTTGCTGATCCCTCTTTTGTTGTTTTAAGAGATTACTGGCAAATTCTGGTTAATAAGACTGAAGGTGAGGGATTGTTCCCCTGTCTCACTCTTGCCTCAGCCCTCTGTGGCCATGAGTGGCACTGGAATCCTGAGCTGGAAGTGTTAATGAATTTAGCTGGGCTGCACATTCATGTTAGATCATGTAATATCCTTTGGGAAGGAAAATTTTATCAAGATATCTAATGTTGATCTTTTTTTGTTGTTTTTTGTATCTGCAGGCATTCAAATACTTAAGGGAAGAAGTGAAAACCTTTCAGGGCAAGCCAGTAATGGTGAGGCTGCTTTAGCTGAGGCTTCTGTTGGAATTGTGTTGTTTCTGTTTGGATGATGGGCACCATTTATGGGGGTGGAACCATGGAATTAGCAGTGGGATGGTCCACAACTCTTGCTCTGGAGGCTGGAAACGTGAATGAGGTCATGGGTAGCTCTGACAAATTACAGTTCAGTGGCTGCTGGTTACTCACAGAGCAGCTTCCCAGGGGGGGTGAAACACATTCCTGTGCCTCCTTCCCTTCCCCACTTTCCCCAGAATGTGGGTCTGCAGAGCTCAGGAGGGGGGACTGCCCCTTCTCTGTGCCTCCCCTTCCCTCCCAGCTGAGGTGGGGTGTGCTTTGCTGTCTTGCAGGCCAGGATAAAAGCCATCAACACGTTCTTTGCTAAGAATGGGTACCGGGTCATGGACTCCGGCGTGTACCCCCAGCCCGTGCAGACCCAGGCCCAGTTTGCCTCCCCCCTGTTCATGCAGCCTGTATATAGCCCTCAGCAGTACTCCATCTACAGCATCGTGCCTCAGACCTGGTCTCCAAATCCTGCACCTTACTTCGAGACACCACTGGTGAGCAGCCCTGGGGACAAGGGGGGAGCAGCCCAGGCCAGCAGGGCTGCTTTGGGTGGTCATCAGCAGGCTGGGGGCTGTTCCACCTGCAGAGTGCTCAGGTTTTCCAGTCAGACCCCTCTCTTTTATGACATTTTTGTTACGGGCCTGATAAAGCAAGTCTGGCACTGGCTGCCGTTTATTTCAAGGAATTTTGGTGTGAGGTTCCATTATCCAGGAGCTAGTGCTCTTGGAAGAGTCTGGAGCATTTCCAGGAATGGGGGGACTCTGCTAAAGCAGGTGGGGAGTGTTGACCTTGGGGGGTTTTGTGAGTTCACAGCACAGGAGGTGCTGCAGCCCAGTGTGGAATTACAGCCAGGAGTGACTGCTGAGGCTCCTGGTAAATCTGCAAACATTCTCCTCTGCAGCTCAGCCACTGAGACTGTTGTGTCTGTTGCAGGCCCCCTTTCCCAACGGTGGATTTGTGAATGGCTTTAATACACCAGGATCATACAAAACAAATGCTGCTTCCCTGAGTATAGGTCGCCCATTCCATAGGAATCGGTAAGACAGCTCTTGGAAAACTTACCCTGCTGGGACCCTGGAGTGTTCCTTGTGTGTCACATGCAGGGCCTGCTGGTGGGGCCAGGCTGTTTGTTTATCAAATATGTGTGATGCTTTTCAACTTGATTAAAAAAAACCCTGAAGTCAAGGTGGCAGCTTAAAATCCTAAAATAATGGACACACGTGCTGGAGAGAGCAGAGGCAACTCCTTCAAAAGCCTCAGAGGAATTTCTGCAGACAAATAAAGAACTTCCTCTTAAGTTAATACTTGTAATTATGTTTGTTCTACTCAGATTATGAACTCCAGCAGCACTCACATAAGCCCTTCCTGCTGGGATCAGCCTTGCAGAGCCCTTGGGTTCCTGCAGTGGGAGTTGCATGCCCCGAGCTCTGCTCCTGTAATTTATTTGCTTTATCCCCATCTTTCCTGAGAGCTCAGATATAAACACTGGGGAGGAGGAAACACTTTGTGTTGCTGGAGCAGTGCTCTGGGAATACAATGGAGTAGTAACCTGGGGGTGGGAATTGTTTGTGTGCAGCACAGAGCGGGGCCATGGGAATTGCTTTGTATGGCAGGAGGAGTCAGTTGACAAGTGGTAGGGCTGTGAGTGGCTCTCTGGGGCAGCTCTGGGATTTTTGGGGCAGCTCTGGGGTCTCTGGGGCAGCTCTCAGGCCTGTGGCTCTTGGCAGGAGGGAAACTTCAGGGTTTGCTCTGCAGTGACTCAGCAGAGCCCTGACTGTGGAACTGGGAGGCTGACTGTGCTTGGAAGGTGGAGCTGCTGCTCCAGTGACAGCTGCTCAGCTCCCAACTACCACCTTTACAAAGGTGGTTTGGCTGTTTTGTGCCTGAAGTTGTGCCCAAAGTGTGAAGCCTGTCAAAGTCCTGTCTGTGGATCCTCTCAGAAGGGTCGGTGCTGTAGCCGTGCAGGACCTGTGTGTATCCAGCTGTTAATGCCCCCATGTTCCCATCTGTGTAACCCCTGAGCTCTTAACATGCTGGTTATATTTTAATTTGTAAGGCTTCCCCCACTGAAGCTGCAGCTTTAGGGTGGAGCTGTGCAGGTTCTGGCCCAGTGATGATCAAGTATCGCGCTAAGAGAGAACAGGTCATGGTCGGGCTCTGGGCAGCCTGTGCTCCTGCTCTTCCTTCCTCCTGCTCTTCCTTCCTCCTGCTCTCTTCACATCATCTCTCCTTCTCTCTGCTTTTTTTTTCCCCCTCCTGTATCTTTCCTTGTCTTTCCTGCTTTGCTCTTCTGCCCAGACAAGACTTTGGCCTTCTCGATGACGGGTAAGATTATGAGATCTGAGGGCCAAACAGCAACCTGAGGATCTGTCACTCTGAGAACAACTGGAACAAAATGGAAGAATTTAGTTGACTTTGCTCCTCCTCTTTTTGGTCTTTGCTGATGGAAAACTTAAACTTTACTGGGGCCTTGAAACTGGTTCCTGGTGCTTCTCAAAGCTGTGAGAAGTGAATTAATCTCTGTTTAATGTATCTCCTGCACCAGAGCTCGTTCAGAGAGGTTCGTTCAGCAGCTGCTTTTGGGTTTCTGTGCTGGCCCATTAAACCTGGTTTGTTTTGTCAAACAGGCAGTCAATGGTTAAGTGTTGGATTTTTCTCTGTAACTAAGCGTTTGTTTAAGCCACTTGTATTTATTTTGCCCTGATTTGTTGCAACATCCCTGTGGGAAAGGGAGGTTGAGGAGTCAGGCTTTGGCTGGCAATGGGAGAGTTTCTTCTGATTGCACGGAATGTTAGAATGAGATTGTTTAAAAACAATAAGTGTGCAGAATCCTCCAGCTGTCCTTAAATTAGGAGATGTGCAGAGTTGACCAGAGGGGAGGGAGAGTTTAAGGTCCTTGCTGAAACTGGTTGGTGCTGCTGGGAAAGGCAGCAAGTGACGGGGTGGGGGGGGGAAACAGTCCAAGGCACCCAAATGCTGCTCCAGAAAACTGTTCCATGTTGTGCTGGGGCAGAAATTTTGGGGGAATTCTGCATTTAGGACCCTGAGACTGGACTTGCAGCAGCACTGAGCTGCAGAGCTGTGTCTGTGCTCACGGGAACTGCAACTTTAATGCTGAACAATCAATAAGGGGGTAAAATGTGGGGCTTGGGAACTGCAAGGTGAGCCTGGTTCTGCTGGGACCTGATCTGGGTTTGGTCACGATCTATTCTTGCTCTGGTCTCTCAGTTGAGTTTGTTCACCTGTGGCCAGGTCAGTCTGTTCCTTGGGCTCAGCTTATCTCTCCAGATCCCTTTCCAGCGCCCTGTGCCTGTGCTGTGGGCTCAGCCAAAGGCAGAGTCCCTCTCTGGGCTCTGGCTCTGCTGCCACCGCTGGGTTGGGGGTTTTTCTCCCTGTGTTGGGCAACAATCCCAGTACTTTCTGCAAAGGGCAGCTCTTGAGAGGAGGCTGCAAGAAAACTGTAACAGAAGGACTTGATGGAGGTGGGGGAGATAAATTGTCTTTGTTCCTGACAAGTGTACATAGAGGGAACAACTTCTGAGCTCTGGTACCTCCTGACCTGCTTTCCTGGCCCTGAGCTGAGCTCGGCTGGTCAGAGCCTGGTGCCATTCAGGCCAGACCCGGACTCGAGGGTCCTTGTGGGGGCCCTTCCAGCTCAGAACATGCTGTGGTTCTGGGAGCTGGTGCTGTGTGTGGTTCTGCAGCTGCTCTTTCCCCACAGGGTGAAGCCCCATTTCCGCTCGTCCAGCAGCTCGGAGCATGCGGAGGGGCCGCCCGCCCTCGGGGCCGTGCCCGTGGGGGACCTGGGCAGAGCCAGCTCCAGGAATTTCGGCATGGAGCGGCACAGCAGCCCCTTAGCCGGGCACCAAGACCAAGGATACTCCCAGAAGGATTCCCCCACGGCACAGCTGGAGCAGAACGGGGATTACGGCGTCGGCAGGGGCAGGTAAAGAGCCCTGTGTTGCTGTCACTAAGCAAGTCCTTCATTGGAAATTTGATGGTTCTCCTTATTTTAAGATGGTGATTTATCTTTTCTCTGTTAGTTCAGGGTTTAGACACTTACTTTTAAGTGTCCAAGGCAGATTGCTGAGAAATCAGGCTAATAATTGATTACTGTAGAATTATAATTGCCCTGTGCTGATGCTCATCCGTGGGAGTGAGAGGGAGGAATCGTTCCCATGTTTGCTCTGTTCCAAGTGTGTCCAAGCTTTGATGCCTCCTGAGGAGGGAGAACATCCCACGAGTGTAGCTGGGGAAGCCTCAGGGAATCCCCTGTGCAGGTTCCCCTGTGCAGGGCAGGGTCAGGGCACTGCCTGAGGGTCTCTTGCCTTTCCAGGAGGAACGTGTTCCGAGGTCGAAGGAGACGGGAGGATGACCGGGTTTCTGTAAGTTCCCCTTCCCCTCTTGCAGGGTCTTGCTCCAGATGCAGTGTGTGGGCTCTGCAGTTATTGAGGGAATGGCAGAGCCCTTAAATCCTTGGATTGAACTGGGGGTTAACAGTTCTCCAGGAATTTCCCTGACACTTGCTCAGGGCTTTCCTGCTCAGTGTCATGGCTCCGTTAATGGGTGTTCTCCATTTGCAGAGACCTCAGCCTTCAGCAGAAACAAAGACTCAGACACCAAAGTTTGACTTGCTTGCATCAAATTTCCCACCTTTGCCTGGCAGCACAGCAAAAATCCCAGGAGAGCCTGTCCTGGAGAGCAGGATGTCCGACATCGTTAAAGGAGTCTGCAAAGAGAAGGTGCCCACTCCAGGAGTGTCCCTGTGCTGTGACCCCCTTTTTCCCTCCTAGGAGTCAGTTTGTCAGAGCCACACACTGGAGTGCTTTAATCCCAAGCTTCAGACTGTGTCTGGTCGTAGAACAGTGTGTTTTCCCTGGCTTTTTGTGGGAATGCAGCCGAAGCTCCTGCAGTTCTGCTGTTGTAAGCTCAGTGACATTTGGGAATAAAGCAGGGAAATGAGGAGTGGTGGCTGTTGGAGTGGGAGCAGTTTGGGGGAGCGTGGGCAAGGAAACTTTCCAGATGAATCTGTTCTTGGGGCTGAGCTTTGATGATCAGGGTGATCCATCCTTCTCCTTCCCCCACAGTGTGACTTTGCCCATGGGAAGGGATTGCTTTGGAGGCGACGCTCCAAAGCAAGTAAAATTCCCATAATCAGGGCTCGAGCAGCCTTTGGGAATATCCCACTCCTCAGATGTCTTGCAGTGCCATGCTGGGGGGACAGTTTAAGCCTCTCTGCCCTCTTTTTGCAACTTGTGCTCTGTGTCCAGGAAAGCAAAGACTCGCCGCCCTCGTGCCCGGCCCCGGCGCCCGAGGAGGAGACGCTGAGCGTGGCCCCCCTGCCCGTGAGCCCCCCGAGCCACAGCGAGCCTGCCCTGCCCAGGTGAGTGGGGCTGCAGCTGCAGGGGACATTCCTCAGCTGGGAGGGACCCCCAGGGATCATCCAGTGCAGCTCCTGGCCCTGCACAGACACCCCAGCAATCCCACCCTGACCTTTCCCTGAGATCCCCCCTAACCGTCCCCTGGCACAGCCCCAGCCATTCCCTCAGATCCTGTCCCTGCTCACAGAGGTCGGAGCTGCCCCTGCAGACCCCACTGAGTGTCCCCTCAGCCTCCTCCTCACCCAGTGCCCTCAGCTGCTCCTCCAGACCCTTCCCCATCCCCGTGTCCCTCCTTTGGACCCTCTCCAACAGCTCTAGACCTTTTTCACGTTGTGATGCCCCAAACTGCCCCCAGGACTGAGGTGAGGACAATCCCCCCCCTCAGCTGCCCACTGACACTGGGCCCGGTGCCCCCCAGGCCGTGGTGCCCTTTGGGCTGCCAGGGCACTGCTGACTCATTTGCATGTTCCAGCAGTGTCTCCAACCAGTGTCCAGCACGGTGGCAATAATGTTTGCTGGTCCTCCATCTGTGGTTGGCAGCTTGTGCAGGGGCCACCAGATGGAAACAACAAATGGTGGTGGGAATGGCCGTGCCGTTCCGTGCTGATAAAATGCAGCTGTGCCTTCAGAGCAGGGAAATACTTTCTAAAATATTGATTTCTGTGCCCGGTGGGTTTTAACACGAAGCTGTTGTTGCTTCCTCAGCGCGGCTCAGCCAGAGAGCAAACCAGAGGAGGCGCCTGCTCCGAAGGACGTGGCCAGCCAGGCGTCCCCACCGGCGTCCCTGTCCCCCGTGGGCGCTGCAAAGCCACCAAGGACAAACAGCTCCTCACCTTCTGCTCTGCCCAGCGCAGCTCCCGCCGTGTCGGCGCAGGTAAGGCCGGAGCAGGGAGGGCGGGGGGACCTCGGGGCACTCCCCGGGCTGTGCCGGGGGCGCCGCCATCCCTGTGCCGGGGGCAGCCCCGGTGTGCAAACCCCGGTGTGCAAACCCCGCTCTCCTCGCCCCCCAAGGAGCCCCGCAAGCTCAGCTACGCCGAGGTTTGCCAGAAGCCCCCGAAGGAGCCGCCGGCCGTTCCCGTGCAGCCCCTGCGGGAGCACCGCGCCAACATCGCCGCCCCGGCCAGGGCCGAGGACGCCGGCGCGGCGGAGAAGGCGCCGGAGAAGGCTCCGGAAAAGCCGCCTCCTCCTCCTCCTCCTCCTCCCGAGAAGGCCGAGGGGCGCCCCAAGGATTACTGCGGGTTCCGTGGCGCCGGAGCCCCCCGGGGAGCTGCTGGGAAAATCAGGGAACAGAGGCGCCAGTTTGGACGCAGATCTTCGCCTCAGGGAGCGCCGCGGCGCGTCGGGAAGGAGCAGTTCGTGCCGCCGCGGTCACCAAAGTAACGCCGGGCCAGCCGACCATCCTCTGTGGAGCTGGAGCCGTGGAGGGATGATGAGCAGCAGAGACTGTGAGCGGGAAGGATGCGGGAAGGGGAATGCTGAACTGGAGCGTGGCTTTTTGCGTGGAGGAGTTTGTGGAGGGTCCCAAAATTCATCTCTTAAAAAAAAAAAGTGATTTCGCAAATGCTGGAGGATTCCAATCACTATAAATATAGAGATTATAATTTTTGGGGTTTTTTTTTTTTTTTTTTTTTTTTTTTTTATTTTGCGGAGGGTTTTTTTTTTTAATTTATNTTAATTTGCAGAGGGTTTCCTGCTTGAAATCATTTTGGGGCTTGTGAAAGTAGCGTTTTGACCAAGCGAAAGAATCTGGACGGATAAATTAACCTGTCCCTCGGCGTAGGAGGAGAAGGATAAGAGAATACTATTTTTTGAAAAAAAAAAAAAAAAACCCGAGGAAAAGAAAAAAAAAAAAATGGAGCGTTTCTGTAAAATTAGAACTTTTTCTAACCTATTTAACATTTGGCTTTGTGGGCTGGTGTGTGTGCCATGGACGGCCTTGCACTGCAGACCCTCTGCAGCGGCGGGAGCGGAGCGAGCGCGGCCGGGGCTGAGTCAGCGCTCGGTCACTGGTGATGCAAACTGAATGTACTACTGTAGTAAACCTCGTGTTTCCAGCTTGAAGTAGAGTCTCCTGACCTTACTAATGATTCATTCAGCGAGCTTTTTAAAGTATAATTTTTGCAGGACACTGGTTTGTAGATGAGAGGGCGTGGACAGCAGAAGGTGTCTTGGAGGCGGAGGGGAGCACGTCGGAGGTTTTGACTTGCCCTTTTTCCTCGCCTCCTTTTTGAGGGCAAGTTCTTAGGTTTGGGGTTTTGTTTGTTTGCTTTCTTTCCTCTCTTGTTACTTTCTCTGATTTCTTCATTACAGACTTTAGTGCATTTTTCCTGAGGCAGGCCCGGGGTGGGATGGGCAGGTCGTTCCACGGCACCCGATGTGGCTGCGCAGGTAAAAGAGCCCGGAATTCCGGCTGCAGGTGTGGGATTCTGCCTTGCAGGTGGGAACTCTGGGCACTCACCATCCCCTCTGGATGGCTGGCAGCAAAGCAGAGCTGGGCTTTCTCTGTCCTGCCTCTGGAATAGACTGTTGGCTGCCAGAAATCAGGGTCTGTGCGTCTGGGGAGCTCGTTGTTTACAGCTCGTGTAGTAGCAACTGACTTGTTGTAACTGTTCAAAGTGGAACTGAAGGTGAAGAGTTGAAAGCCCCTGATGTTCAGAGAAGCTGCTGGAAAGGTGGCTCCTTGCCAGCTGTGTGTGACTGAATGTGCAGCACTATTGTGCAGCAAGTGGTTAAGTTTCAGGGTGATTAATGACCGAAATAGGAACATTCAGCGCATTAATCTGCCAAAATCAGCACAGGGTTCAGAGTGGTGTGGAAAGCGTTGGGCAAAAGCAGCTTCCAGCAGTGAGAATCACATCTTTATTTTTTTCCTCTTTATTTTTTTTTTTCTTTAGTGAATAGCAAGTGTACAAATTTAAAGTCATAAGTTGTGAACACTGGAAAACTCAATTGTGATATATTCCGTAACCATCCTAGTAATATATGCTTGTGTTGCCATGGAATGAATGTAAGTGGCAGTTAAAATAACTGTGAAATTTTTCATCTTCTGAGTTCTTAGCCAGATAACCCTTGGCGACTTGGCCTCAGTAGGGATTCTCTTATCAACTGCTTGGAGAACACTCATATCTATTTTTATAAATATATATATAAAGCCAGAGTTGTCATTTCTCTAACTTATTATTCAGCTTGGCAATTGCTTTGAGTTGATTCATAACACAATATAATGTATTTATGCAGGTAACTGTTCTTTTCTAGGCATGGGATGTGTGTAGAACCCTAGAGCAGGCTGAGTTGGAAGGGACCCATCAGGGTCATCGAGTCCAACTCCTGGCCCTGCACAGACACCCCAAAATCCCACCATGTGCCTGAGAGCGTTGTCCCAACGCTTCCTGAAGTCAGACAGGCTTGGAGCTGTGCCCACTGCCCTGGGGGGCCTGTCCAGTGCCCAGCCACCCTCTGGGGGAAGAACCTTCTCCTGAGATCCACCCAAACCTCCCCCCACTCAGCTTCGTGCCGTTCCCTCGAGTCCTGTAGTATGTATACATAAATACATACATACAATTATAGATATATAGAGATATATATATATATATATATAAAACCAAAATCATTAATCTCTTTTGAACTACCTGTACTGGGTTTGGGAGAGTTTGTTTGTTTTTATTTTTTAATTCAGTAAACTGGTTGATCACATGGACAGTTTAGGGATCCTTGCAGAGCCTTCTCCCTTTGCTTTGGTGTGTTGGAACGCCGGGGGAGCCGAGACCCTTCGGGGGTGTCTGAGTTCTGAAATGCAGCAAAGCTGTTGAATTCCTTATAAAACAATTCCTGCAGCCAAACTGGAACAAGATGAACCTGTAGGATGGTCACAGGTGCCCTGGGGGTGGGAGGCTGAGGGAGTGCTGGAAGCCAACGGCTGTTGGCTGATCCCAGCAGGAATTGTGTGGGAAGGGACTGCTGTTGGTCAGAATTCCCTGATCCATCTGCCAGCGTAGGGTGACCTGGTGGTGCTGAGAGGACCTGGATGGTGAAATGTCACCTCTGCCTTGGCCAGAGGTGGGGAACACCCAACCAGCTGCAGCTCAGTGTTCGTGGGGTGATGGGAGGGGGTGCTCTGCGTGTCCTGGGAGTGCATTCCCGTGGCTCCCAGGCAGTGAGTGCAGGTCAGGCTGTACCTCGGCTTTCCCTGGCACATCCCAGCTTCTCTCAGCTAGGAATTAGTGATTTCCCACCTGTGTGCAGGGATTTCGTGGAGTGTTTCCCTTCCACCATTTCTGATTGTGGTTTGGGGTTGGTTTTTTCCCCTCTTTATACTTTTCCACGCAGGGGGATATTCCCAAGTCGATCCAGGGGCTGTGAAGCCGCAGTGGGGTGGGAGTTCTCCCTCCTTCCTCCTCCTCCCTGTCTTGTGTCCCTCCCTACCAGTTTGCCTCTTGGTCAGACTGGGGAAACTGGGATAAAGCAATGGTTTGGAGCCAGACCCACTGCTGGAGCAGCTCCTGGGTTTCCTTGGAGCTGGATCGTTGTGTCAGCAGAGCTCAAACTGTCCCTGTCCGGGGGCACTTGAGGGGACGGCCCTTCCCGAGGCTCCTCCGGGTGGTCCCTCAGGGATGTGAAGCCAAGTTGTCCTGCTCTGCTGATGGTTTAATTCCAGGGGGTGCAGATCCCACGGGACTTGGCAATTGTAGGAACTGGGACTTGGGTTTTGGGGTCGGCGATTTTTGGTAGAGGCAGAAACACCTCCCAGGTCAGTTCTTTTTCAGGACTGTGTGGAAAGGGTTGGGCCACTCTCCTGTGCTTCTGCTGGGGAGTGAAACGAGGAGAAATTCTTTGCATGTGATAGATTAAAAGTGCAAAACCTTCTATTTCTTTGGATTTCTAACCTTAAGTTAGTTTTATAGTATCTTACATTCCTGCTCTCGTCGTTTTGTTTTTTTTTTAACCTTAGCCTGGCACAGTTATGATGGTGCAGTTTTAGCTGTAGGTTTAAAAAAAAAAATACTTAAAAAATACTTAAAAAAAAAATAAAATAAAGTAACCCACTTATTAACCAGAGAGAAAGGTGATACTGTGGCAGATCAGTAGCAAATAAGTGACTTAATCAATGCTTTACTGTAGTTACATAGCTATGGCCTTACTTCTTTGTCGATATCAGCTTAATTGTCTTGAAACTGTCTGCGATTTTTACTGTCCCCAGGGGTCCCTGGGCTGAGATATCTGGTATGTACAGATGATATTTTAAATTTGTAAAATGCACCATTGTATTACAGACGATGCAACAGAAATGCACTTCGGGGGGAAACGGCTTCTGATGAGTTTTTTTGTAAATCCTTGATTACTACAGATATGCAATAGAGTTTTTGTTTCTAATTTTGATATTTCCTTCTGAAACGTAAGATTGTTGCCATTAATCTGAATGATTTATCATGCTCTTCTTTGCGTGTATATATTACATATAGTCTGAGCTTCCTTTAGGATGGTACATCATTTTGGGTTGGTGTAGTATTTTAGTTGGCTCTTCTCTTAAGTGCCTTTAGCTCAGGCACTTCAAGAGGTTCATTGAGTCTGTTTTTAATGTACAGTTGGGAGGACTTGAAATGGAGTTAAAGCAACTTATTTCTGAGAAAAAAAAAAAAATCCATCTGCAAACTAACCTGTAACAACTTTAAAATTTTATATTTAAGAACCAGAGGTTTATTTTTATGGAGCTTCAGTTATGGATACAGTTTCAAAAAAAAAAAAAGAAAAAAAAGCAACTTCAAATGTAAACAGACTTGTGCATAAATGGGTTTTGTTCTAATTTTTATAGAATACAAAATATTCAGATAATATATTGAGCTTGAGTTCCTACAGACATCTTGTTCCTCCCGGATGGATCCAGCTTCCCCTTGGCATTGACGATCTCTCTTCAAAGCGTAGGAAAGGAGAAAAAAAGCAACTTTATCTGGCTTTTAGACTGTCTGTTCTGATTTATTCCTGTTGTCAAAACTGTCCAAAACAAAATTTGTGTAAAGTAGGTTCATGCTTTAAATGTTCAAATGATAATACATGTATTTGTATTTGTTTTTGACATTGCCAAGGTGCTATGGGAAATTGAAATAACAGTTAGAAAAATAAAGCTGATTTAAAACAGAAAAAATAAAAAAACACCAAAAAAAAAAAAACCAAAAAAACCCTAAAACACAAATCCCTGAGCTCCTGGTCGTGTGTGTGGATGTTGGAAGGGGGGTGAGGTGGGAATTGTTGGTGTCCTTGGGAGGGGGTGGCAGGAGTTGGGGGGGGCTCAGGGTTTGATCCCGGAATTCCAGTGGGGATCAGGCTGGAAGGGCCCCCAGTGGGGTCACCTGGTCCCAGCTCCTGCTCCACTGGAGCCATCCTTGGGTATTTATACCCTGGCCCAACAGCCCCTGCTCCCCCAGCCTTCCCTGGGCACGGGCCCTGTGGCATCCCCGCTGGAGCTGCCCTGGAGCGCCCTGTCCCTCCTGTCCCTGGGAATCCAGAGCCAGACACGGCTCCTCACCTGCCGCTGCCCCCCCAGGGCCGGGATTGGGGATGGGGAATGGGAACGGGGACCGGGCAGGGCTCTGGGACCAGGAGCAGGAACAGGGAGCGCCTCTGGGGCCGGTACCGGTGCCATTCCCATTCCCATCCCCATTCCCGCTCCCCAGTGCCATTTCCCATTCCCATTTCCCATCCCCTCTCCCCTTCCCGTTTCCCATCCCTATTCCCATCCCCATTTTCATTCCCATTTACCATTCCCATTCCCCTCTCCCATCCTATCCCCACACTCCTTCCCATTCCATCCCCACTCCCATCCCCATTTCCCATTCTCATCCCCCTCCCATTCCCATCATTCCCATCCCCACCATTCCCATATCTGTATTCCCATCCCCATAATTCCCATTCCCCCATCATTCCCATCCCTATCATTCCCATATCCTCATTCCCATCCCCATCATTCCCATTCCCATATCCCCATCCCCACATCCTCATTCATNTTGGGGATGGGGAATGGGAACGGGGACCGGGCAGGGCTCTGGGACCAGGAGCAGGAACAGGGAGCGCCTCTGGGGCCGGTACCGGTGCCATTCCCATTCCCGTCCCCATTCCCGCTCCCCAGTGCCATTTCCCATTCCCATTTCCCATCCCCTCTCCCCTTCCCGTTTCCCATCCCTATTCCCATCCCCATTTTCATTCCCATTTACCATTCCCATTCCCCTCTCCCATCCTATCCCCACACTCCTTCCCATTCCATCCCCACTCCCATCCCCATTTCCCATTCTCATCCCCCTCCCATTCCCATCATTCCCATCCCCACCATTCCCATATCTGTATTCCCATCCCCATAATTCCCATTCCCCCATCATTCCCATCCCTATCATTCCCATATCCTCATTCCCATCCCCATCATTCCCATTCCCATATCCCCATCCCCACATCCTCATTCATNCCCCGGTCTGAGCCCCGGGGGGACCCCCAGACTGACCCCCGGTCTGGGCCCCGGGGGGACCCCCAGACTGACCCCCGGTCTGAGCCCCGGGGGGACCCCCAGACTGACCCCCGGTCTGGGCCCCGGGGGGACCCCCAGACTGACCCCCGGTCTGAGCCCCGGGGGGACCCCCAGACTGACCCCCGGTCTGGGCCCCGGGGGGACCCCCAGACTGACCCCCGGTCTGAGCCCCGGGGGGACCCCCAGACTGACCCCCGGTCTGGGCCCCGGGGGGACCCCCAGACTGACCCCCGGTCTGAGCCCCGGGGGGACCCCCAGACTGACCCCCGGTCTGGGCCCCGGGGGGACCCCCAGACTGACCCCCGGTCTGAGCCCCGGGGGGACCCCCAGACTGACCCCCGGTCTGGGCCCCGGGGGGACCCCCAGACTGACCCCCGGTCTGAGCCCCGGGGGGACCCCCAGACTGACCCCCGGTCTGGGCCCCGGGGGGACCCCCAGACTGACCCCCGGTCTGAGCCCCGGGGGGACCCCCAGACTGACCCCCGGTCTGGGCCCCGGGGGGACCCCCAGACTGACCCCCGGTCTGAGCCCCGGGGGGACCCCCAGACTGACCCCCGGTCTGGGCCCCGGGGGGACCCCCAGACTGACCCCCGGTCTGAGCCCCGGGGGGACCCCCAGACTGACCCCCGGTCTGGGCCCCGGGGGGACCCCCAGACTGACCCCCGGTCTGAGCCCCGGGGGGACCCCCAGACTGACCCCCGGTCTGGGCCCCGGGGGGACCCCCAGACTGACCCCCGGTCTGAGCCCCGGGGGGACCCCCAGACTGACCCCCGGTCTGGGCCCCGGGGGGACCCCCAGACTGACCCCCGGTCTGAGCCCCGGGGGGACCCCCAGACTGGACGCCTGGAGAACCCCCAGACTGACCTCCGGAGAGACCCCCAGACTGATCCCCGGGGACCCCCGGACAGACCGGGGTCTGAGCCCCGGAGGGACCCCCAGACTGACCCCGAGGGGAGCATCGTCTGTGCAGGGGGACCCCCCGACCGAGCCCCCCGACTGACCCCGGGGGGACCCCCCGACCGATGGCAGGGCCCCCCTGCCCGACCCCCCTGCCCGGGGTGGGTTTCCCTGCCCTCCCCAGCGCTGGGACCCCCGGCCGGGCCCTTCTGGGGCGGGGGAGCCGCAGGAACTTCGGGGGCACAAAGCGGAGACAAACCCCGTGTTCTTCCCACTTTGTGAATAAGTTCTTTCTGCCATAACCCGTTCGGGGCATGCGCTTTTTTTTGCTGCCTGGTGCTGGTTTTTTTCGTTTTCTTTTTTTGGTGTTATTTCCTTTTTTTTTTGCACGGGTTTGTCTTTGTTTCCCAGCGTTTGAAACGCTGCTCTCGGTGCAGCTTTGTTGTGTCTCTCCCTCCCTCGATGGGGCTCAGGGGGGGAAGGTTGCAGAGCAGGTAGCTCGGATTTGCATGTCTTTTAATTTTCCTCCCTCTGTCAGGGCATGGAACTCGGTGCCAAAATCAATGGCTTCTCGGGAGGGTTCATTCCATGGCTGGGATAATCATGGAATCAGAGTGTCCTGAGCTGGAAGGGACCCCTAACAAAGATCATCCGTGTCTCTGTTAGCATTAAAAATGAAGAAAAAGCAAGTTGCGGGAACATCTTGCTTTGCTCTGCTTATCCCGGAGCCCACAGTGCATAAAAGAGGCTCATTCACCCCTTGGAGATGAGGAATTCGCCCGTGGAGCTGGGGGCTGCCATCCCACGCTGGCTCGGGAGCTCTTCCAGCTTCCCAAAGGCCATGGCACGGCTTTCCCGACACAGCCTGGCTGGAGTTCCACCCGTCGCGCTGGTGCCTCGGGCTTTGTGTGGAGTGTTTTCCAGCTATACCTTCAGCAAACATTTGACCAGAGCGATAAAGTATCTGCTGTTTGGTTTGGGGACCCTGCGATAGCAGAGAATTGAGGGACAGGCTCTGGTGTTGCTCAAAACTTAATATTAAATAGGGGTGTGTGTGTGTGTGTGCGTTGTTTTTTAAGGAATTGTCTGAATGTTTTAAGCGTTTGCTTGGATTTTTCTCAGGCGTGGTGGTTTGTGGCACTGGGAGCCCGTCTGGGGCTGACCCTGTGGAGGGTGGTGCTGCCAAACCTTGGCTGTGACATCCCACTAATCCTTAACGAGCCTCTCAAATACCTTCGGCTTGGGTGCTACAGAGTTTTGTGGGTTATGTAAGTAATTCTCCGCACATTAAACCCGCTGCCCCCTTTGTGGGTTTAATACCCAGATTTCTTAATGCGCCTGTCCAGGGTTTGTTCGTGCAAATCACTTTTTGTGTCAGGAAACGCCCCCCCCCCGAGCAGAAGGAATTTTGGGTGGCTGTTCCCCAGGCTCTCGGGAACACATTTCAGGGGATGTTGGTGCTCAGATAACTGAGGCCTGACCTGGCAAGGGGAGTGAGGTAATGTCATTGTGGAGTTCTTGAAAAACACGCCGTAGTTTGAGGCTTAAGCTGGGGGATTTTGAGGCCTGTGTGTGCTTTGTTCAGCTGATACAACCGGGGCTGTTGACAGTAAACAATCTTGAATAGAAGCGTTTCAGTAAAAAAGGCACCAGGGCTCCCTGAGTAACTGCTCAGTTGTTGCTGGACAAGAACACTTGATCCCTTTTTTTCCCACCCCCTTGTTGCAGCTCTGTTTGTCTCTGGGCCTGACTGGTGACCCTGCGAGTGTTTCTGTCAGGTGTTTTTGGGGAGGAACACCTCGTTTTTGGGAGAGGAGAGGAGCAGGCTGGGGCCCCTGCCAGCAGGAGCTGGATGTGGCCCTGTTCCTGGTGGGAGAACCTGGCTCCATGTGCAGGGAATGCTGCCTGGGAGCTCAGACTGGCGTGTGCTGAGCCTTGCAGTGAGTCTCTGCATGAGTGTTCCCACGGACCACCAGAGAGGTGGGAATTTATCCCAAAACAGGGGGAAATACAGTATTAAAATCTTATCTGGCGTCGTGCTGGTGAAGGTGCTGCGTCAGCAAGCAGGATGCAAAGTGGAGCAGGATTAGGGTAATGTATGCTGGAAATAGAAATCAGAGTTTGCTCTGATGAGCCATGAGACTTCCTTAAGGAACAATCTGTGCAGGCAGAGCAACAGGACTAATTATACCCCTGGATTATTCCTTGTGGTCAGTGTGGAGGTAACAGTCCTGAGCCCACTGGAAATGTTGAGTGGAGGAGTGGGACGTGTTTCAGGAAACTCTAATTCTTCAGGAAGCAACAGAAAGTGCATCTTATTGTGAGTGTTGGGCCTCGGAGATGGTTTTGATTCAAACTCAATTTATTTCTAAGTGTGCATAAGAACTCAGTTGTCTCCTGTCAGTGTGAAGAACATTCTGCCCAAATCTGAAGTTGCAGAGCCCCCCAATTCCCTCCCAGAGGGATCAGAGTCACTGAGTGAGAATGCTCAAGTGACAATAACTGTGTATCAGCTGAGAATTGGGTCATGGAGCTGTGGGAAACCTGGAACCTGCTCATTACTCATGTTTTCCTTCTTTTCTCACTTTTGGGATATTTTTCTTTCTAATGCTTTTCTTCATCTGTCAGTGACACCCACATTGTGCATCTCTAATGATGGGAAGGGCTGTCTTTGCATTTGCATTTGCATCTGCTTCTCTTTCATGAGTGAGAGTGCCAGGGATGTGAACTTTAGAGAAGACTTTCCCCCCTTTTCACGTGTCTGTGGGTGCAGGAGCTCAGTCTCGCACCTCTGGGTTGAGCTGCAGTGAAGGTGACTTTGGATCCAGCACACGATGCTGTTCCTTGGAATGCTCTCAGTGTGAGCTGAGGGTTCACAGGACAGGGTCAGTGTCTGAACCCACCCCACAGTCAGTGGGAAATGTTAACATCAGAGCCCTTCAGCCTCAGCTTGGGGGGGTCTGGGTGCTCGTACACTTTGGGGTGGAATTTGGAGGCTTTGCTCTCACGTCAGCCTCATCCCCGCCATTAATGGAGCTGGGAAGCTCTGGAATATCCACATTCAAAGGCTCTAATTAAGCACCATCAGAGGATTTGTTTCATACAGGGCACGTTACACGACTGTTGTGCTGCCTGTGTGGGGAGGGGTGTTCTCCTGGAGGTGTGGGAGCTCTGGCAGGGACAGCAGGACAGAGGACAGAGGACAACAGGACAGCTCCCTCCCAGGCCCCACTGCAGGGCCCAGCGTGGCCCTGGGAGGATTGAACACCCCCATAAGAGCTTGTTTGGCTGCTGGGGTTCTTTCCCTGTGGTTTCTGCCTTGCCTGGCGTTTTTAACCAGTAAAAGGGTGGCACTGGAATGACCTCCAGCTGGTGGAGTGTGGATGGCCAGGCAGGGGCAGGGGAGCTCCACCTGGTAGTGACAGGAGTTGCTGTGAGCAGCTCAGGCTCAGATGTCACTGCAGTCCCTTCTGGGTTCTGTGCTGGGGTGGCAGGTCCTTCCTCCTGCCTGGGGGCAGCAGGGGCTGCTTTCTGTTTGCCTTTCCAGTCCAACACACGTTTGTTTGCTGCCTGGTTAGTGATTCTCTGGGGGCGTTTCTGTGAGTGCCCCCCTGCCCCTGGGTTTGTGCCTTTGCTCCTGGGCAGGGCTCTGGGGGGGGGGCCCAGGGGCTGGAGGGGCAGCAGGGCTGGGGGCATGTGTGGAAAAAGGAGCATCAGCAAAACGGTGCAAACCCAGGACTGAAGGGCAGCCAACTGGGATAAACCTTACTGGAAGAAAACATGTTGACTCAAGCAAGTGGGTAGAGTCCTTATTTTGTTTGGCTGGAGAGTTTCCTATGGAATCAGGGTATTTCTGTGATCCCTCAGAAACTGTGTGTCTCGGTTTGCAAGCTTTGATTGCCAGGCGCCTGTCAAAGGAGGTGAGGGCCTTTTTTATAGATTAGGCAGCCGAGGCACAGAATTTAAATTACAGAGTCAAGGCAAGTAATTGTCTGAGCAGGACTGGCTTGTGCTGAGCGAGCAGAAAGGTTTCACTGGAGCTGCTTCCCCCACTCGGAGGGGAACTGTGGGCAAAGCACAGAAAAGGTTGAAGAAGAGCTTTATAAACATGAGCAAGTCGGATCTGATCCTCCTGTAGCTGTAACAGGACTTGCAGGTGGTTTTTGTGCATTTATGCAGCATCTCACCCACAAGTCTTGCATTAGGCAAAACCAGCACTGGGAAAGCTTTTATGTTGCTTCCTTAATTTCCCTGCAGGACTGAGAGAGGACGGGTCCCAGATCTGCTGAGGGATGTGTGTGTCTGTGTGCAGCCAGCACAGGCACAGTTCTGAGAGCTCTGCCATCCCACAGAGCCTCTGGAGCCTGTCACAGGGAGCTGGCTGTGCTCATCCAGGGATCTTCCTCCCAGCCTTGCTTGGCTCTGCGAAGATCCTGATAAGGATCCTTCCTCTGCCTTCGCTGCAGCTGAAGTTGTATTTTTGTAAGCCTTACAGCCCAGGAAAAAGTGATGCAAACGTGGAGCACGTGGGCTTTGTGCAATGTGTGTGTCAGAGGAAGAGGAAATGCAGCCCCAACCATGAGCAAGAGGAGCAGAGAGAAGGTCCCCAGGATGGTCCCAGCCTTCTGCTCTGCACATGGTCAAAGCACAGTGATTGAAGTGATTAATGGCTTGCAGAGAGGGAGTTAAACACAAACAGTGGAAGAAGTATTTTGGCTACTGTGAGTGGGAGTCGGGTTTGCTGTTGGTGCATGACTGAAGCATGTGAACATGGGGAAGAGGAGGAAGGTTTCTGGAGCATCCAGGCTGGAATGATAAAGGACAAACCAGGAGAGTTAAAAGAATGTGCATATTTTTGTGTTGTCCCTGTTTTATACTTAGGAAATGAGGAGCGGGTTTGGGGCTATTTTTAAAAGCTGCAGCTCTGACCCTTTGCCTTGGGGAGAGGAGGAAATTAGAGGCTTTAAAGGGAGTCCTGCACCTCCTCCCTGCTCGCTTCTCTGAGGCTTTGCAGGAGTCAGAACCAGTTCCCTCAGCTGGGTGGAGGGGACATCTGGTAGCAATGATTCCCAGTTTGTCTCTGAGTGCTTGCAGGGTGGGTGATATTTGCCATTTCAGGGGATCCTGAGGCTGGGAATGTTCCCCAGACCTGTTGGCACATCGGTGCCGGTTCGGAGCGTGCCGTGGTGCCCTACATAACCCGTGCTCAGCTTGCTATTTTGAATTCTGTAGCAATGAAATATTGAGTAGCAGACGTGATGGGTGGCAGGGGAGCTGCACAGAGCCCGCTGCTGCTCTTCCCAACACCAGGCAATCCCTGCAGCTCCACAGGGAAGTGCCCACGGAGCACCTCACGAGCTTCTGCTCTGCTGGGGATGTGGTGGAAAGGGTGATGGTTCCTTCCTGACTCCCTCTCTGTGATTAGTGTTTGCCATGGAGCTCCCTGTGCACTGCATTTATCATGTTTATTCAGTGGCAAAGTGTCAGGAGCCAAGGAGTGAACTCATGGTGAGCATTCCCAAGGGATGGACAGGAGCTGGAGAGTTCCTGTTTGCGTTTCACTCCGAGACAATGTGCAGATAATTCCTCAGGATGGTTCCCTTCAAACCGCATGTCTCAGTTATAAAAAGCATTTCCTGAACCTCTCAGTGAGTTGCTCAGTTGCCTTTTAGACCTGGATCCGTGGAGAGAGGAGTGGAGTCATTCCTCTGGTGAGGCTGATTCTGTCCAAGTTTTTGGAGAGCTTGTGAAATCAGGGAAGAGTCATCAGGCCGGGATGTCTCGTTGTATTAATTAGGATGGGAGACTCTTCACCCTGTGTGTGAGGAAACAGTGATTTATAGCTAAGGGGTGCTCCCCAGGCAGCAGCATTCCATCTGCTGCATGGATTTTCCCTTTGCATTCAGGTGAGGAGTCTCGGGAAGAGCCTCACAGCCTCATTTTCCATCCTGAATCGTGTGCTGGGTTGTTACTCTCGCCTGATGTTTGGAGTGAAATGCCTGTCCCCATCAGCTCGTGTTCTTTTCCAACTTCAAAGCTGGGAGTTTGGGAAGCACCACTTGGAGTAAACACAGGCAGGACCTTAGTTTAGGTTACTCTTGAGTTTATACCAAAGATAGCAGTGTAATAGTAACTTAACTTTCCTTGCTGGGATCAAACACCTTGTTTTGTTTGGTGTAACTTAAGCTGATTAAAAGCAAAAAAACCCCGTAAAATTTTAGCACTTCTCTGCCAACATAAACTTTCTCTAATTCTTGTTGACTTGAGAATTGCTGATGCAAACTAGATCTTCTGGCCTCTGGATTCCACAGGGATGGGAGCCCGGGGAGCCTACGGGGCATCCCATTAATCCGCCCTGTGAGCCCGGGATGCCGTTCCTGCCCGAGCCATCCGCGCCGGAGCCGCTCGGAATTGTTCCCCAGCAGTCAGGCAACCTGCTTTCCCCAGCTCCATGTCCCTAGGGAGCAAAAACAACCAGGAGAATTGTATCCCCTGCCTGATAAAATTAGGTCTTCTGTAATCTGCCTCGGAACAGCCGGATGGCTGCCTGCCTTGAAAAACATATGTTTTAATGCAGGAATAATGCATTCCATTCGGGATGGCTGCAGCCGTGGGAGCTGCGGGGCCGAGCTTTGCCTCTGGGGTCGGGACTAATGGCACACACCAGGTCTGCTGGAAAAGAATTGGTGGGGCTGCTTGTCCTGCCTGTCGCCCCTAAGAGGGATGTTGTTCCTGTGCCTGAGTCCTGAAGGAGTTGGAAAGCTGAGCCTTGTGTTGGAGATGAAGCGTTAGACTGCAGAGAGGTGAAGTCAGGGCCTGTATTCCTGGTTTTTAGGTCACTGCGTTGGAAAACTGGCTTGGGAACAGCAGCACTGGAGTTCCTCTAACCCAGGGTTAGAGTTCTTTTCTCTGGGAGCAGCACAGGTAACTTTTGGAGGAAGTTCTGCTTTATCCCTCCACTCCTGCAGGGAGGGAAATACCAGAGGGAAGGGACCTGCCAGAGCTCCCCTTTCCCAGAGGGAAGGCAGTGCTGTCCCTGCAGCCACACGTCTCCCTGGTGCACACAGATCCCTCTGTTCCCTTGGGAATCCACTGGCTCGTGGCACTTCCTCCTCCTCCTCCTGAGTGCTCAGTGTCAGGAGGCTCTGAACAAGCATCTTCCCACTCCTGATTTTCCACGTGAGCCATTGCCATAGTGGCCTCCAGGATGGACCATGGGTGGGTGGCTGGGGGGCAGATGAGCTTTAAGCTTAACCTCTGGCACAAGGAGCCGTGGCAGGGTGGGCACCTCTGCTGGCAGTGCCCTGCTTTGCTCAGGGGTGGCCTGATGGGGTGTTTGCTTTGCCTCCTGGTTTTGTCCCCATTCCCTGGAATCAGGAGTGTGCCCTCCTCTGGAAACTGGTCCCAGAGACCAAAAGAAACCCCAAGCAGGGCAAGGAGCCTGGGAGTTTTCTGCTCCCCTTCCAGGAGAGGTGAGAGCAGAGCTGGGAGTTGGACAGGGTCACTCCAGGCCTGGCGTAAGGAAGGGAATGTCCCTGCTGACATTCCTGCTCACAATGTGCATTGTCACAGGGATCAGGAGAAGGAGAATTCCTCCCAGGAGCTGGGAAGTGACATGGCAAATTCCAGGCTGTGGTTGTTCACCCTGAGATGGAGAGTCAGGTGATCAGAGCAGGAGATAAAAGTCCCTGATCCTCAGCACTTCTGGGAGAGAATAAACAGATCTGCAGCTTATTAAACTGGGCTGCCTTTTTTCCCCCCTTAATTGAATACAAGTGGAAGGTGCCTATTAAAGGTGTTCCATTTCTGGATGCAGGAGCTCCCTGTGTGTCCCAGGGGGTGGTTGGAGCCAGGTCCTGGTGGCTGTGGGAGCTGGGATGGGAAGGGGCTGTGGATAAGTTCCCCTCAGGTGGCTCCCTGCTGCTCTCCAGGCTGCAGAAGGGCCTGTGTGCTCCCTGTGTGATCCCTGTGTGCTCTCTGTGTGCTCCCTGTGTGATCCCTGTGTGCTCCCTGTGTGATCCCTGTGTGCTCCCTGTGTGCTCCCTGTGTGATCCCTGTGTGCTCCCTGTGTGCTCCCTGTGTGATCCCTGTGTGATCCCTGTGTGATCCCTGTGTGCTCCCTGTGTGCTCCCTGTGTGCTCCCTGGGTGCTCCCTGGGTGCTCCCTGTGTGATCCCTGGGTGATCCCTGGGTGCTCCCTGGGTGCTCCCTGGGTGCTCCCTGTGTGTCCTGCAGAGCTGCATCCCAGCTTTCCTGGCAGATCCCTGGCGGCAGGGCTGGCTCTCACCTCCTGCTCCTCACCCTTCCCATCACAGGCAGCTCCTGCCTTGGGCAAACTGGAGAGGGCACTCAGGGAAACTTTTAGGAAACTTTACAAAGTACCACAGCCCCTCTGTCGTTTCAGGAGTGGTGAAAGAATGTGTAGGTAACCGAATTATTGACTATTTTGAGATGCCTTTTTTAAAGCTTTTGTGGCAATGCTGAAAAAATGCTGAACGTGAGACTGGAGCCTCTTGTGTTACAGAAGGGAGGTCTCAGAGTGGCCCGTGTGGATGTTTTTAGAGACTGAGACCAGTGTTTATTCTTAGGGCAGGACCTTCAAGTGGTCCCTTGTGGATTGGAAAAAAAAAAGAACAATTCTTATTGTAGTCGGAATGAAAACCCCCCATTCTTACGCAGTTTGGGTTTGGAAGTTGCCAGTGAAAAGGGGGAAGTCTCAGTCATTTTGAGTCCCCAGGCAGGAAGGGGAGATGCCCAGGGCTGGGGTGGGGGGTGGGCCACAGGGCAGGGGACAGCAGAGCTGGGGACACTGTGCCATTTGCAGGGTGGTCCCCAGGGATGTCTCGGAGCTCTGGGGCTTTACACATTCAGGCAGTGATGGTGGTGGCAGGTTCTGGTGGAACGTGGTATAAACCCCCTGTACCTGTGGAATTTCTCCTCTCTGCTTTAAGTTTTCAAGGCCTCCTTGAAAACACCCTGAATTTCAAAAGTCCTGTGGTGCAGAAAAAAGTCAATTATTGAGTCCCAAATAGGGAGAATTGAGGATGAAGGCGAAGCAAGTGAGTCAGATATAAATAATCCTCTTATGTCTTGGCTGCAGCCACACCTGGAAACCTTGAGCAAACATTTCTGTTGAGTTATTCCCCTGTTTGATACACTTTACTTGTTAAGTCCTGTTTTAAAATTGCAGCGTTTAAAAATTGTGTAGGGCCAGTCACCATTAGCATGAAAGACTTGGGAATGTTGTTTCAGTCCTTGTGACCAGAAGCACAGAGGCCTGAGCTGGCACATAGTTGATTTGCTCTGATATTTCCCCAAAATCACAAGAATCCATAACCCTGGAGCCAGGGTTGCCTTGGAAGGCTTTCAAGGCAATTCTTTTTGCAGTAGGCCTTTAAAAAAATGTCTGGCTGGAAGAGCAAACAGGAAGATGTAATTACCCTTTGCCTTTTGTGTGTCCAGTCCTCGTTCACTGGACAGAGCTTTGGTAAAACACTCTCAGAAGGAGCTGCTTGGAGCATGGAAGGTGCAAGGAAAAGCTCGGGATCCAGCAGGGTCCTACATGGTGTGTTGGGATCACTGTCCTGGGTTTGGGGGGGTCATTACTCCCCTACAGCCTGGGTTTTGTGGTTGATAAGCTGAGCTTTAATACATCCAGACAAAGCCATTTTTCCAGGTGTGACTTAAAAAAGGAAATCTGGACCCTTTTCCTCCCTCCCTTATCTGATTCCGGTTGTTGCAGCTCCTGTAAAGGGTTTCCTGGAGTCTCCTGTGTGGCTGATTCCAAGGGGCTGGAGGGAACAGCTCTCCAGAGTTTCCTGGAGAGGTCTGAGGTGCCACAGCCTGCAGGAGTTTCCCTGGGTGCTCCAGGTTGGCTCTCGCTGAGGTCCCTGCTGTGTTTGGTAGGAACATCCCAGCTGGGATTCCTCGAGGAACTGGTTGTCTTTCTGCATTCTTCATGCAGTTCTGTGCTGTCCCTCAGTGCTGGAGAAGAAACAGCCCTGTTGTGCAAGGCACATTGGAGAGAAGTGGTGGTTTGACTTCCCAAACATCATCGTTTCCCTTGGGACACTGTTACGTAGCGTGGCCCCAGTTTTACTTCTCTGAAACATCTGGAGTCAGCAGAGAGTCCTGGAGAACAAACTGGAGGGCACTGATCCAACCCGTGGCCACAGTCCTCCTCTCTCAGAGGTTTTGCTTAATTGCAACTTTTCTGTTTGGACATTAATCCTTTACTTTCTCTTTCTTGACAGAGTATCTTGTTAAATTATTGCTGTCACCACGTCCTTGGCCCTTCCTGCCCCTCCAGCCCTGTCACTGCTGCTCTGCCTTGCTGGTTGGAGCTGAAAGCAAAGCCTGCTGTGAATATCGTGCTGTATCCAAAAGATATGACCATCTCCCTGGCAAGATTATTCCATTGACACCCTGGTTTTATGAACAGTGGAGTGTTCTGGGGATGTTTGGTATCCAGTGATTATGGCTCCATTAGGCACAGGAACAGATGGTTCCTGTCCAAGCACTTTTTATGTTGTCTTTTGTAGCAGGAATGAAAGGGAATGTTGAATTCTCTCCTCCGTGGTGAGCCTGGGAAGGTCACATGGGCTGTGCTGCAGGATCTTGTGTTAAAGTGAGATTGTGAGACCAGGGAGGAAGCAAACTAATACCTGGAGTCACAGAATCCTGGAATGGTTTGGGTTGGAAGGACCCTAAAGCTCATCCAGTGCCCCCTGTGAATCTTCCCCTCCTTCTTCAGGTGATGCTTTGGTTGAGTTTTGTCTCCTTTGTTTTAGGTTTGGGATGTTTTCCTGGAGGTTTTTTTAGAACCCTGTGTTAAGTTCTGCTCTGTCCATGCCTGGAGAGAATTTAGCTGGCAGGATCTTTCCCTGCTGCCAGAACCAGGGAGTTCAAAGTCTTGGGTGTCTGTTTTCGATGAGTAACTCGGAGGGCTGACGTGTCCTTTTGCATAGTAATAAAACCAGGCTAATTCCGTGGAATTAAGTGCTAATGGGGAATAAAACAATAAAGATTAGTTTGTTATTGAATGTAATTCTGCTTCCACCTTGGAGGGACATTGGTCATTACTGAGAGAAACTGCACAGTCACCTTTGCTTGAAATTTAACACAAATGAAAAATTAAAATATGATCTCACTCTCATTTAAATGAAGTAATTGATGCCATCATTCAATTACCAGATCTTTTTAGGAGCCTTCGACAAGTCTTTCCAGGTTGTTATTAAGGCCTGACCAGGGATCCTTAAAGTGGAGGGAATGGGGACAGTTCTCTGGGAGGTAACAGGGAGGTGAAGGAGCATCTCAGGAAAATCCCCACCGAGGAGAGGCAGCCCTGCAGTGCTGAAGGCAGAGCCACCAGTGTCCTCTCCTTCGGGGACATTCCAGCTCCTCTCATCCCCTGCTCGGGGCCACACATGGCAGAGGAGACTCGGCTTTTGTGCTGGCTTCATCATTTTCAGAGTTATGAATATTTAATTCAGCCTCCTTAAAGCTTTTAGCAGATTTGCCGGGCTGCTTCCTGTGGTGGTGGATGTGAGGACAACTGGAGAGAGCATTTGGATTCGCTTGCGGGATGGAAATGGGGCTTATTTGTTTGGATTTGTGACTGAAATACTTTTAAGAAGCTCGTCCTGTTCTGTGGGTAACTTTGCCATGAACGTAACCAGAAAACAGAAGCAGCAGTTTCTCCTTTTCCCCAGCTGCAGGCCAGCCAAGCCAGGGCCCTTCCAAGGGCTCAAATGTGGTTGTTCTTGCTGCTCTCCCGTGGTTAGAAGTTTATGAAAATGATATTCCATCCTTTTTGACCCATCATCATAGTAAATTTGGCCTCGGAGAAGGTTGCAGCTCATTAGTGCAAATACACCGGGGAATTTTTACCTGTTACTGGGCATAAAGTTCCTCCTTTTCCAAATTCCAGATGTTTTGTTCAAGTGAAAAGCTCAGGACGGGTCTGGTGGCCTTTAGTACATGAGATAATTTGAGCTGACAAACGTTTGGAACCGGTTTAGAGATTAATTGGGGATTTTTCTACCAGTTTTATTTACCAGTGGGTGTTTCTCTCCAGCTGCCCAGTGTTTGCTGGCTCAGGCAATCCCTTGTCTAAAAGAATTTGTTTACAGCTCTGCCTTTCGGTACTTTCATGCTGAATTTACCAACAGGGGGTTTTTCATCTACCTGTGCAAAGCTGTGTCCTTTGGAGAGGGAACGTGTTTATTTTCCTTGCCTTTTTATTACAAATAAACCCCGGTGAGTTTATTTTCACTGTGTCCAGTGTCCGTGGCCTTGGTGTGAACAGGCATCAAACTCAAGCAGAGCCCTTTGGAGGGTGATTCAGCTGTTTGCTCACCCTGAGCTGTGTTTGCCCACTGCTCCGGTGTGCCAGGTGTAATTCAGGTGTAAACCAGTTGTAAAGCAGGTGTAAGGCTCGTTTCCTTCCTCTGGGGCTCAGCTCCTGTGGGGAGTTTGAGCTGACTCCCTTTCCCAGCTGCCTTCACGGGGCTGCAGTGGCACATTTGGTAATAAACCCCACAGAATCCCAGGATCTTTGAGGTGGGAAAAGCCCTCCAGGACCATCAATTCCACCCTGTGCCCGATGCCCACCTTGGCACTGAGATTGTTTCTTGGACTTCAAACCCCCCTGGGCAGCCCCTTCCAAAGCAAGAGTTGTAAATTGTGAATAATTCCTGTGTTAATTTGTTGTTAAGGACTTAAGTTTTCAAACCGAGTGAGGCCTGTAACTGCACAACCGTTTTTTTTTTTTTGTGAGCTCCTTTGTTCATTTTGTTTGTGTTCTTTTTATCAAGTTGCTGACTGTGCTCTGAAATAATCCTGCTGATTTCTCCACACTTCCTTCCCTCTGCAAGTGGGACATGTGAGAATTCAGTTTATTTAAACTGGAAGAGGAGATCCTGCCCCCTGAGAGAGGCCACGGGAGGAAAATTCCCCGTCAGGAGTTGCTGTGGGTTTGGAAATGGCTGTGGAATAAGATCTTCTCTTACTCTTAAGCCTGTTTTTTAGGTTCCAGGTCCACTGGTGTCGCTGTGGAAGGGATGTTTGCCCTCCCAGTTGTGTGAAGATATGTTGGGACAGTGGTGATGTTCTGATGGAAGGTGAGAGAATTCCATGTGTGAGGATGTTGCTGTTGGAATGCTGGATGTATCAGGGTGATATTGCAGTAAAGCAAATTGGCTGTTACTTTATGGCCATAGCAGGGGTTTTCCGACTAGGAAGGTCCACTTTGTGTCCAAAACGGAACGTCATTCCCTTTAAAGAGCCCTGCATGTGCTCTATTAATTAGGGAAGAGGGTGTGTTTTCCCTGGAAGGGGCCGCGTTCAGGGACTCTGGGCTGGCTCTGCGCGGCGGGACCGTCGCAGCTCGGAGGGCTCTCCCCTTTGCTGAGGAGTTTTGCTCCCTGCTTTGGTGTTGAAGGCTTTCCCAGGGCCAGGATGTGCCACATCCTGCTCTCCAGCCCGGAACAAAGCCCTGCTGGAGGAGACGCTGCCTCTGCCGTTGTGTTTTTTCGCTCCTCGCGTGATCCTCCTTGCACGGAGCCCACGGGATAATGGGCTTTCTTGGGCTGCTGGTGACGTGCCAGCAGGAGGGTTTCCTTGGCAGTGACATTCCTCAGGGAGCTGTGGATGGGATGGAAACACGGGCCTGGAATCTGCAGAGTGTTTTTCTTCGGCTCTTTCTGTTCAAATCTGCTTTCCCAGGCCGGGAATCGACTCGAATGGGTCGTGCTCGGCCAGCCGGGAAAGCTGGAGGAGCTGCACGGAGTCCCAAGGCTGCTCCCACTGCCAGGAATGCAGCCCTGGGTCGGGAGGAGGGTGTGCAGGGCAGGATTAAGGGCTTTGAGTGGGGTGCTTTGGTTCCCACTAGTCAGGCTTGGAGGGGGGGAATGACTGGGAAGCCCAAGCGCAGCTCCGGAGCTGCCTCTGTCAGGAGCTCCTCGGGAGTTGGGTGGGAGTTTCCGCCAGTCAAATTACGGGTGTCACACACTAATTGGAGACTGGTAAAAGTTTAATAATTGTATTGCTTTGCCTCTAAGTAGTGGGATCCTGCTCTGGTGACTAATCCTGTTTAATTGTGGCTGTTCTCGAGTGAGCACTTGGGAGAGCTGTGCAGTGACTGGGGTTGTGTTTCAGACTCCAGAGCTTTGGGAAAAACGATGTCTTTGGCCCTCTCGAGCAGCCACCACTTTCTCTGCTGCTTTTTCTGTGGAATGGGAATGACATCCTTACGAATACACACCTGGTACTGCCCCTTTGGGAAAACCAGGGTGGGAGGGATGTGGGGTACTGAGTTTTGAGCAATTCCTTCTTGCCATTGATTTTTTCAGCGTGGTTGGTTGGTTGGTTGGTTGGTTGTGTTTTTGAGTTGAGTTCTGTTTGAGGAGTGATCTTGTAAGTGCCAGTGCTTTCATCAAGATGTCTCTCTTTGTTTCATCATGCATAGTCATCGCCCTCATCGCCCTGTGACTTGGAATAGCATTTTCCCATCTGGAAATACATCATTACTGGGCAGGGTGAGGTGCCAACTGGGTTAGTGCTCTGGGAGGCGTTTAAGGGCAGGTCAGAGCTGCTGAATCCTTGGGGTGAGCAGCTGTGTTTGATCACTGGATAGGGCAATAATTGCTCTCCCTTTCTTTCCTCTGCCCTTCTTGCATCTGATTCAAGACTTCAGGATTTAATTACAAAAAGTACCTTCAGGTGCAGTTGGGGTGACCCGGGCTGTGTATCCCAACTGCCCTTTGGGAGGGCTGGACAAGGGTTGGAGCAGAGGAACCAGCAAGGAGTGCCTGTGTTAAAGACTGAGGGAATTGTTAAATATTGGCAGCTGAGAGCTACGAAAAGGTGGGCGACAGGAACTGTGTGCAGGATTAAAGCCCACAGGAACTTCTATTTTCATCTCTCTGGGTGCCTACGTGGTTTTGGGTGTATTTTTATTCCCGTGCTTGATTTGGAAAATCATCTGTCCACAGTTGTCTCTGTGGTGGGGAAAGTGCCAAGCACCCGAACAGGCAGAGTGTGTGTGTGAAAGCTCCTGGTGGGGCTGGCCAGGAGCTCCTGGCAGAGGGTTATCAGCACTCCCAGCTCGGATCACTCACTCTGTACCTGAAGGGAGACAATGCTGTGCCTGAATCAAGTGCTGAGTCACAGGGGCTGTCACAAAGTTTAGTCATTTCCTGGGAAACTTGGCTTTTCAGCACAGAGGGATTGAATGCCTGGGAGTTTCTGTCTGTGAGCAGGAGGTTAGTCAGCAAAGGGCATTATTCAGGATCACTTCAGCTGGCTTTGTGCTTGCTCTGGGTTGTCCTGCTTTGCTCAGCTCAGGCTGTGAGTGCAGCTGGGACCGTGTGTGTGGCACTGTGTGTGCCCTCTGTAAATTGTCCTGCTGCAGGGCTGGGGTTACAGACGTGCAGCCTCTGAACTCACACTCTTCTCATTGACTATTGTATGAAAAATAGATGAAAACGTTTCTCCTGAATCCATTTTGTAAAGCCCTGTTCGTGACAAGGCCTTGGGTTTGTGCCCTTCGGAGCCCTCAGGAGGGAAAATGCATTTCCCCCCCCCCATGACAAGTTGTAGCTCCTGAAGAGATTTTTAGTTTTTACCCCAGGATGGGGTTACATGCAAGATTTATTATTTGTGTGTGGGATTCGCCTGTTTCTGTGCATGTGCTGCACATCAGCTTTGTGGGGAAACATGTAAAATTTATATGGCTGCACTTTGCAGTGGAATATCTTACGGAGTTGAGGTGGGGGGTTGGATTTTGGAGGTGTTGGTTGGAGGCAGCTGAGCAGGGCTGGTGTTTTGGGTTAGCAGGGCTGACACAGCTTAGTGATGGTTTTGAAGGTTCTAAGAGTTTTGGGAGCCTTTTAAAAAACATGCTGCCTTCTGTAAAGGAAGATGTTGCCTGTGCAGTAAGAGCATAGAAAGGAGGAGTCTCCCAGAGCAGTTACTCCCACTAGAGGCTCTTTTATTCATGGTCGCAGCTCCCAGAGCCCCTGAGAGCTCCTTTTGCCGAGCCTGGGCAGGGCTGTCCCCAGCAGGAATGCCCAGGAGAAGCTCCCCCAGGTGTGCTGGTGGCACCTCCTGGTCAGTGGTGATCCCAGCCGGGCTCCCAGCGGGGCCAGAGCCCTGTCCTGAGCTCACCCACGTGGTGATGCATCACATATGGCCTGGCAGATTATTGCTGCACAGACACGGCCCAGACGGGTGAACCGGGGACAGGGGATGTGCTGCAGCACAAAGGGGCTCCCCACCGTGGCTTCCAGGACTTGGGTTTATTGCTCCAAGATAAAACGGCACCAAAAAAATATCCCAGGTTTAAGGCGCCCGGGGAGCACCTTGTGACCTGAAATGACCCAGGCCAGGCAGGGCAGACACGGCACAGAGACCTCGTCTTGAGTTGCATTCCTTTGAAATAGTGCATGTTGGGGTTAAAACAGTTTTAATTCGGTGAAACAATGCTCCTAAGCCTTCAGCAAAGGGGTTTGGAAGTGGAGAACAGAGTGCCCACAGTGCTGCGGCCAGGGCGGCTTGTTCTGTGTGTGTCAATTAATCTGGAGCTGATCTGTCTGTGAAACTCCGAGCACCGAAACTGCAGCAGTTTTAATGCTTGTGCCCAACAAACACAGCTTTGTGAGCTGGGCAGGGTTTTCAGGGCCCTATTCATGCCCCTGATGGGAACAGAATGGTGCTGTTAAAGGGAGACTGCAGAGCCAAACCTGCCTGCTGACTCTGGTGGGGTTTTTTTGGTGACAAATGGAGTGAGCAAGGCATTATTTCTTTCAAGAAATCACACTTTTTCTGGAAGGCTGCTAGTTCACAGACCTTGCTATTATCTCCATGAAGGAAACCTGATATACAGCTTCACCCGAAGGAAGGAGGAGGAATCTTTGAAGCTGCATCATCACTTGGCCTCAAACAGAAGGAGGCAATTGTCTAAACTTGTTTCAGACGTAGTTCTTGTGCTGCAGTTGTAGCCAAAGAGTGGTAGGAATGTAAGGCCATTGCACAGGTACAGCCTGTTTGAACACACAGCCTTAGAAAAAAGGTTTAAGTTATGTCTGTTGGGGCTGCTGAGGACTGGGATTGAGGATGTCCCAGCTCTAACCCTTGGGGAGAGTGAAGGGTGTCCAGAAGGTGCCAGTGCTCCGGGAAAATCACAGAATCCCAGACTGGTTTGGGTTGGAAGGGACCTTAAAGCTCACCCAGTCCCACCCCCTGCCATGGGCAGGGACACCTCCCACCAGCCCAGGTTGCTCCAAGCCCAGTCCAACCTGTCCTTGGACATTTCCAGGGATGGAGCAGCCACAGCTTCTCTGGGCACCCTGTGCCAGGGCCTGCCCACCCTCCCAGGGAGGAATTTCTTTAAGAAAGGAAAGTGGGAACCAGCTGTAAATACACAAAGGAGTGACAACAGCATTTCTTACTGACTGCTGGACCAGTGGGTTTGTTTCTGCCCAGGCCACAAGTGCACTTAGTCCTCACTTCGGGTTTCTCAAAGGTGCCACCTGCCACTCCAGTCCCCCTTGAAACACCTTGTCTGCCCCAGAGGAACATTTTGGACTTTCAGCAGCACTTCTGGGTGTCTCTGTCTCCTGGTCAGGGCCAGGTAGTCCAAATTCAAACCCTGCAGACCAGGCTGTGTGTTCTGAGCAGGTCCAACGTGATGAATCCATGGGTATCCCTAGGGGGGTCTGGGGGTCCCCATAGGGTGGGGGAGCCTGTCCTGTGCCTGGAGATAAACAGGGGGATAGGCAGGAAAGGCAAAGCCATCGTGTCATTTCTGGGGGTGGGTCCTGGAAAGCAGCTGCAGCAGTGATAAGAGAATAATTGCATTATTTTTGTTACAATCCCATCGTGGCACTTGCCCTCAGCAGAGCGGCTGTCCGTGTGCCGGGGCTGATGAAGCCCCAGCAGCCCTGCCACGATTCCCTGGGAGCACAAACCGCTGGAAACAGCAACAGATTCTTTGTTTTTCTTTTAAAGCGTCCCAGCATCTTTTCCAGCTGCCCACAAACTGCTCTCAGAGCAGAGCCTCTCCCTCGCTGCCTTTGTCAGGGGAGATGCTGAGCACGACGTGACCATTTTCCTTAATTCCTCCTCTGGAGTAATTATGGTTTTGTTGGACAGTAAATGATTCAGTGTTCTCGTTCCATGGGGGAAGGGGAGCCGGGGATGTTGAAAGAGGAGCATTGTCTGAGCGTAGCAGGATTAGCTGGTGTTACCACCTTGCACTGACTGAGCACCGTGGTTAGCAAAGATCATCAGCACTAATTGCTGAAAAGCCGCCCGGCGTCGCCGGGTGCTGAGCGAGGCTCCCCGGGATCCGGAGCATCCAGAGCCTCATTCCCTGCCGCAGGATTGGGATACGGGGGGAACATCCAGCCTGCTCAGGTGCTGCCAGGATCTGCAGGGGCATCCAGGGAAGCTGGAGAGGGACTTCCCATCGGGAACTGGAGTGACAGGACAAGGGGGAATGGGTTCAAACTGACAGAGAGGAGTTTTAGGTGGGATATTGGGAAGAAATCCCTCCCTGGGAGGGTGGGCAGGCCCTGGCACAGGTTGCCCAGAGAAGCTGTGGCTGCCCCAGCCCTGGGAGTGTCCAAGGCCAGCTTGGAGCAACCTGAGCTAATGGAAGGTGTCCCTGCCCATGGCAGGGGGTGGATGAGGTGACTTTTAAATCCCTCCCCAGCCACAGCATTCCCTGATTCCAGGGCTGCAGGGGCTGTGTGCCCTCCTGCCCCGTGCTTACCTGCAGGAGCTGCCCCTGAGCCGCCCGTGCCCCACAGCAGGGGCGGGAAGGAAGAGGAGCCTCCTGCCCAGACAGCAGCAGCAGCTCCTCAGCAATGCTGTGTGTGCTCTGAGACACCCAGAGCTGCTTCCCTTGGAGCACAGCCCCGTTTCCTGCACGGGGCCTCCTCAGCCATGGCCAGCTTGGGGCACAGAAACACAGGAGGGAGCCAGGAGAGCACCCCAGCACTGGTTGTGGGGGGAATTTCTGCCCCAGCAATGCGCCAACATGGTTTATAAAGCCCAAGTGTGGGCTCTCATTTGCTTGGCTGGTGGTTCTCCGTGGTGCCATCTGCCTGGAGGGGGGCTGTGGCTCTCGGGGTGGGTTTGGAGCTCCCTAAGAGGGTTTAGCACCCCGAGTGTCCCAGGGTGTTCAGTTTATGGAGGTGGCCTTGGTGGCTGACAGGTTTGTGTTGGAGGAGTGAATGTTCTGGAGATTGCAGCCCTGTTGTCCTGGTGCTCTTCTTGTGGCTGTAATTGATGATATTCCATGAGGAGTCCACCTTTTTGTCCGGATCTCACCATTTCCATTTCCTATGGACCAGCAGGGAAGGAAGAGGGTTTATTTTATTGGTGGGATATTAGTGTGAAACAGGTGCTTAATGAGGATTTTCTGCTTCCCAGCACGTGAAGCAAAAGGACTTGCCTTTAAAGTTGTGGTGTTTGTTCATAGTGCACTTAGGTTATTTGTATGTATTGTATTCCTTAGGAATTCCAACCATTTTCCATGGCAAGTGTTTCATTATATGCAGTGTGTGTAACCACCAATGTCAAAAGTCCAATTAAATCTTGTGGGGAAATTAATCACAAAACAAGAAGCTCCAAACAAACCCGTGGGTTGGATTCCAAGGAGAAATCCCTCCCCTCTCCATGCAGGTGTGTTTTCCCAGTGTGTCCTGTGGCTCCAAAGGAACTGGATGTCCCGGGGGCACTGGGCCCAGTGTCAGTGGGCAGCTGAGGGGGGGGATTGTCCTCACCTCAGTCCTGGGGGCAGTTTGGGGCATCACAACGTGAAAAAGATCTAAAAGCTGCTGGAGAGGGTCCAAAGGAGGGACACGGGGATGGGGAAGGGTCTGGAGGAGCAGCTGAGGGCACTGGGTGAGGAGGAGGCTGAGGGGACACTCAGTGGGGTCTGCAGGGGCAGCTCCGACCTCTGTGAGCAGGGACAGGATCTGAGGGAATGGCTGGGGCTGTGCCAGGGGAGGGTTAGGGGGGATCTCAGTGCCCCAGAGGGTGGTGGGCACTGAGCAGGCTCCCCAGGGCAGTGGGCACAGCCCCAAGGCTGCCAGAGCTCCAGGAGGGTTTGGATGATGCTCTGGGACTCAGGGTGGGATTGTTGGGGTGTCTGTGCAGGGCCAGGAGCTGCGCTGGATGATCCTTGGGGGTCCCTCCCAGCTCAGCATATTCCCTGATCCTCTGCAAACAGAGAGGCAGATCCGGGCAAAGCTTTGGAGCCCCTGTGGTCACTCAGCACGTTGTCCTGGGGCTCCAGCTGGGCTGTCCCTGTGCCCCAGCACGTCCCTGTCCCTGTCCTGGGGCTGGGCTGGCATTCCCTGTGCTGCAGTCGGGCTTGCACTCCCTGCTTGGCTCGGTGTTGCTGTGCTTCGTGGCCCTTCTCCTTTGCAGCCACTGGGTTTGTTTGGGCTTGTCAGGGCCTGACTCAAACACAGCGAGGACTGAGAGAAAGTTCTGGGTGCAGAGCACACCCTGTGCTGGGACTCAGGGAATCAGGGAATGGTCTGGGTGGGGAGGGACCTTAAAACTCATCCAGTTCCAGCCCTCTGCTTGGTACAGGGACACCTTCCACCAGGCCAGGGTGCTCCAGCCTGGCCTTGGAGACTTCCAGGGATGGGGCAGCCACAGCTTCTCTGGACAAACTCAGGGCCTGCCCACCCTCCCAGGGCAGGGTTTTTTCCTGCTCTCTAATCTAAGCCTCGGTCAGTTTGAAGCCATTCAGTTTGTCCCACTCCTGCCCTGGGTGTTTCAGGTGCCTCTGGCATTTGAGTGCCCAGCATTAAGGAGTGCAGTCCCTTCTCTGTTCTCCCTTCCCAAACCAGCTTTGGGACCAAACTGGGCAGCTTGCTGGAATGTTCTAGCAGAGGCCCTGGTGGTGTTGGGAGGCTTAGAGCTCTGTAATCCCCTTTTGTGGAGTGGCCCCCAGAGCAGGCGGGAGGACAGGACCCTGCTTGGGGCTGTTCCCTCGCAGTGAGCAGAGGACACGTCCTGTTTGTGACCACTCAGTGCTCGTCATCCCAGAGCTGTGGCTTGGTTTTACCTTTCCCAAACAAATCTGCTTCCTTGGTGCTGTGTGTCTTGGCTCCCAAGCTCTGGGCCCAGAGATAGGGGTTGTAAGGGCAGGCCGGGCTACGGAAGGGCTTGAAACGCTGCAGGGCTTTTTGTTGTAATCCCTTCAAGGTTTCAGTCTTTCTTGTGGTTCTGATGTAATGTGAGAAATTAAAACAAAAGACAGCACCAGATGGTGCATCTCCAGGATCAGACAGATTAGTTTTTTTAAAAAGGGAAAAGTTTACAAATACTTACTCTGTTCTCTAGAGTGATCACTCCAATAATGGTCACTCTGGAGGGGATTCTGCCCCTCTCTCTGCTCTTGTGGGACCCCACCTGAGTCCTGTGTCCAGTTCTGGTGCCCCCAACATAAGCAGGGTGTGGAACTGCTGGAGTGAGTCCAGAGGAGGCCACAGAGTTGACAAGGGGTCTGGAGCTCCTCTGCTCTGGAGACAGGCTGGGAGAGTCATGGCTGTCCAGCCTGGAGAAGGGAAGGTTGTCTGGAGACCACAGCACCTTCCAGGATCTGAAGGGGTGTCCATGGAAGCTGGAGAGGGACTGTTCATTGGGAACTGCACTGACAGGACAAGGGGGAACGGCTTCAAGCTGACAAGAGAGGAGGTTGGGGAAGAAATTCCTCCCTGTGAGGGTGGGGAGGCCCTGGAGTGGATTTCCCAGAGAAATTGTGGCTGCCCCATCCCTGGGAGTGTCCAAGGCCAGGTTGGAGAAATCTGGGCTAGTGGAAGGTGTCCCTGCCCATGGCAGGGGGTGGAACTGGGTGATCTTTAGTGTCCCTCCCAACCCAAACCATTCCATGGTTCTGGAGCTTTCCTGGGGAGGTTGAGCATCTTTATGGGACCTGTTGCCAGGACACAGGCAGCGGAGTCACAGCTCCCTCCAGGCTGCAACCCCCAGCCCCAGTGGCTTTCACTGGACATAAAATAGGTGTAGTTTGAGGTCTCCTTCCCTGGATGGTGGGCTGTGCTTGCTGGGCTGGAAGGTGGCTCTGTCCACCCCCAGCTCAGGTTCTGGAGGTGCCTCAGCAGCTCCTGCTGGGGAGGGACTCGCCTGCTTTGCCCAAAGCTGCTCAGTTTGGTGGTTGAGGATGAGGCTCTGAATCTGCACTTTCCCCTCGCCCCGTTGGCTGGGAATTGTTCCCCCTTATTCGCCTAAGCTGGCTTTGTGGTTATGGAATATTTCCATGCACTCCCAGTTTCCCTTTTTAGGTTTTCATTGCTTTGATATTCCATCCAGATAACTGCTCTGATCCAAGTTACTGCATTTAAATAGTGGATGGTGTAGATGTCTGATCCCAAGGGAAACTGCAGAAGGTCTGGAGTAGCGAGCTTTGAAATCCTAATGTTCTTGGATTTGTTGGGTTTCAGGTTTTCTTCAACTGTGTTCGGGTGAAACCTTCATGGCACTGAAGAGAAGAGCAAATAGACCTCAAACTGAAACATTCCAGCGTGACTAAATGAGTTTCCTTTGCTTGGTTTTAGGGGACATCACACAGAAGGGGTATGAGAAGAAGAGGGCAAAGCTGCTGGCTCCATATGTTCCCCAAACCCAAGGTAGGTCCTTGTTCCATCTGGCATCAGGATTCTGCACAGTGGTGACATCACAGGGGTCTGGGAATGGCTGTGGAGCACTGAGGTTTGTTTGGGGATTGTTCTGCTCCATGTGTGTCTCCTGAGCTGGTGGTCCCACTGTGGGGGGGTGTGGGTGCCATGAAGACTCAGGCAGAATTTTGCCTGTAGTTCCTTGTCCTTGTTTTGCACCCACAGGGTCAGTGTGTTCTGTCAGACCCACGTGCTGAAGGGACCAAGGGCAAGCACAAATTGTAATTTGGCCTTCAAACTGGAGCTTTTGTTACAAACAAGGGCTGCCCCCAGACTGGGATGGGGTGGGAACGTCGGACACTCAGCCGCTGCCTTCCTATCCAATCTATTTCTGCTCAAGGGACCCAAAAAGTGATACATGAGTGACTGATCCCTCTTCAGAAGTGGGTATTTGTTGGGCAGGTTTTACAGTCCTCGGGGCAGCCTTTGTGCCAGGGGAGGAAACGTGGCATCCCTCGGTGCTTCGGGAGCCTCTTGGCAGCCTCTCCCTCTGGGGGAGGCCGGACGTGCCACGATCCTGGGCCCCTCCTGCCTGGCCCAGTTCACATGTGGGGTTTGTCTCAGAAAATCCTTAATTAGGAGGGAAAAAGTGTTTGGCAGGACTGTGCCCTGCTCTGTTCATTGAGAGCTGCAGACGCAGCCGAGGTCCGGGCTGATGGAGGTCACCAATTAACACAGCAGTTTAATTGCCCTTCCTGCTCAGCCCTCCAGCTCTTTATCCATCTCACACCCAGCTGCCCCAGTGTCTGGGAATCTCCTGTGGTGAAGATCCTGTGGAAGTCATGCGTGAGGGATTCGGAATCAGGTCACCTTGGTAATGAGAAGGAAATTAATTTAGTCCACAACAACAACAACAGCAAAACCCACTCAGAGCGTCCCATTTCCCTGAGCGCCGTCCAGGGCTGGCTCAGGGTGTCTCCATTTCGTGGATGGGAGGGAAGGAGGGGAGGTGACATGTCAGGGCATGTCAGCAGGATCATCCAGGACATTTTTCCTGCTAAATCCGTGCTCCAGTCACGGCCTCTGGGAGCTGCCTCCTGACTGCAGAGTCAGGGCAGCCCTGGGGCTTACCTGGGGATGCACTTCCTGCTGCTACATCCAGTGTTGTGCCAGGAACTCACTCTGGTGATGGAACTGGAATCCCAGGGCTGTCACTGCCCTGGTGATGGAACTGGGATCCCAGGTGAGGCCCCACTTGCAAAGCTGCTGGAGGGAGTCCAGAGGAGGCACCAGGATGGTCAGGGGGATGGAGCAGCTCTGCTGGGAAGAGAGGCTGGAGAATTGGGATGGTCCAGCCTGGAGAAGGGAAGGCTTTGGTATGACTTAATTATGGCCTGCCAGGACCTGAAGGGAACCTGCAGGGAAGATGGAGGGAGACTATTTCCAAGGGCCTGGATTGCCAGGATAAGGGGAATGGCTTCAAACTGACACGTGTCCCAGCTGAGGGTGGGTTACAGACTTTCATCCATTCCCAAGCTCCCACTTGCAGCTCTCACAGACTGGGATTTATTTCCCTCCTTGCCCATCCTGAGGGGTGTCACGGTGGCAAATAAAGCTCATCACTGGACTCCAGGAAAGGGATCTGAAATCAGATCCTGGGCTAAATCAGTGGAGCACCTGAATTCTTCCTCCATGCCTTGTGCAGGCAGAGGAAGGTCCATCCAGTGGTGACTCCTGGAAAGTCTGAAATCTGGGGATCCCAAAACCTGGAGTCTTGATCCTGGGGAATCCTTGATGTCCTTGGGTTCTGGGAGGGTGTTCAGGCTGCTCTGGAAACCTGGATACTCCAGCTGGTTATTTCCATAGTTTTTACAGGCACGAGCTTGGAAAAGCCCCTCTTTTCCCAGGAATATCCAGTCCCTCATCAGCACTGCTGTTCCATTCCCAATGCAAACGGCAGAGTAACAGGTTTGGCTGCTGCTTCCCTGGGAATGTGGCACTTGCTGTCCTGGTTATTAATACAAACATTTATCCTTGTTGATCTTACAGTGATTCAGTCTCTGAATCTCTAAATCACCGAAACACAGGGATCACAGAACAGCCAATTCTCATTAGAATCTGAGGACAATTAACAAACCCCCAGCATCCTTCAAAAGCCAGTGATAAATGATAAATATAAATAAATCATTTTTCATCTCCCTGTCATGTTTGTCATGTTCCTGCCAGCAGAAAGTGCAGCTGCAGCAGGATAATTCCGAAGGGAATGTTAAATAAATCACCTGTCACCTGCCAGGCTCGGCTCCCTTTGTTGTGCAACCAGCAGTGATTTCCACTTTTCCCTGCTCTGCGAGGCCACTGCAACATGTTGTTGTGTCAGAGCAAAGTGCTGGAACAAAGAGCTTGTTCTCGTGTGTCATGTCACTTCCAGCCACCTTTGATCCCTTCCCGACTGGAATGTCACGTTTGCCGTGGGATGCCCCGCAGGGAGATGAGAGGCTTTTGCAAGACTTGTGAAAGAGAACTGAATATGAGTTTAATAATTCATTTTAAAGAGTGTTAAATCTGCTGCTGACATCTAGTGGGTGCCTGAACGGGTAAATACTCGAGTGATCAGAACACGTGAGGCTTTTCTGCTCCGTCAGTGAAGGCTTTGGATCAAAGCAAAGCTCTTTGGGCTTGGAGGAAGGCAAATAAAGGCTGCAAAGATGTTAAACTGGTGATCAGTGGAATGTGTGACAGGGGAGGAAACAAACTCTGCTGCTTTTGGATGGGGTGAACTGAGGTTTTGAATTTATCATCCTGCTCTGGAGTGCAGGTACTGCACCTAAACCAGGGGAGCTCTTTCCCATTGAGCTTCCTGTGCTGCTGGCACCTTCCCACAGGGCTGGGGGTGCTTGGAGGAGTAAACACAGAATTCTGTCCAAAAAATAGCAGTGAAAATGGGCAGTGGTTGGTCAGGGCTCTAATGTGGTTTGGGGATTTCTGGTGAGCAGATCTTTTCAATAAAGGTTCTCGTTTTTCCCCGTGATGTTTAAAGAATCATTAACCATCCCCAGCTTAAGTGAGTTGTTAAAATTATGTTCTTTGGGATGTTGGAAGGGGCAGGGGATGGATGAAGGAAGGTGAAGAAGGAAAAAGAGAGACATTTTGAGGGACTGGAGCTTGTCTGGAGAAGAAGGAGAAGGGTCTGGAGAAAAGGAGGCTCAGGGGGGACCTGTTTTCATGGGCAAAACTTTTCATGGATGATAAAGCCACACACTTGAGGTGCTGGAAGGAACCAGAACTGGACAACTGGAGATCTCTTTGGGTCGGTAATTAGTGGGAACAGCAGGGGCTCTTGCTGCTGGTTTGATATTGGTTTTCCAGTCAATAACGAGCCCTGGTCACTGGGACAGGGAGCGACAAAGCAGCTTCCCAGCATCCATAATGCTGCCACGGGAGAAGGGCGGTCAGGAAGAGCTCCTTTTATTTCCTGCTCCCTGTTTTCCAGGGGTTGATCCAGCCCTACAGAAGGAATCCAGATCTCAGATGCCTGCTCCATCTGCAGCTCCAGCCTCAGCATCCTCCTCCTCCTCCTCCTCCTCGTCCAAGTTCCACCGCGCCCGCTCCGGGGGAGCCCGAGATGAGCGTTACCGATCCGGTAAGGGCAGGGCAGGAGCACCTGGGTTCCTCCTCCTGGGGGGGAAATGTGCTCTGTCCTCTCAGGGAATCCAGACTGCCATTGCACAGTGGATGGGGTGCCCTGCCGTGGTGGTTCTGTGTGAAGAAGCATCGAACTCGCGGGGCTGGGGCTGCTGAATCGAGAAGAATTATATGGAGGAAAAGCAAACAACTCGTTGCCACCTTGATTTTCAGGCTTGAATGTTTGGTGCAAATTGATCACAGAATGGAAAAAAAACCCCTTCTTTAAGCATGTGTAGGGTGAGCAGGTTCAGGGAGGCAGCAGGGAATCCGTGGCTCCTGGAGCTGGGGGGTTGCTGTGCACCTTTGCTCCGGGAGCTGGGAGAGCTCCAGAGAGCAGCAGGAAGGGCTTCCCAGCACTGCTGAGCTCCTGCAGGGAACCTCTTTTATTTCCACCTGGTTTGGTATTCCACTTTGCAATAACAAGAAATAAGTTTTCCTCTCAGCGTGGGCAAATGGAGTTTCTGACATCTCCCTTCTCCATCCCATCCCAACCATTCCATGGAGCATCAGGAGAGCCCAGTTTGGGTTCTGCAGAGCCATAATTAAAGCACATCAGTGTGAGCAGAGGATGTAGATGAGCTCTCCCTGGCCATGGCAGGGTTTTAATGAGCTGATTCCTCCTCACCAGCCATGTGTCTTCCTTTAAAGAGCTCTGGGGGTTGCAGAGGGGTGGAAACCTCACGGCCCAGCCTGTCTCAGCTCCTCATCAGCCTGTATTTACAGCTCAACTTGCAAGATTTCCATGAAATCTGCATCCATTTGGGAACAGAAGGTTTTTCCTAAGCCAGACAACTGTCAGTGTATAGACCCGAGGTGCACCTGGGGCTGCACACTCTCTGTGCATATTTAAGCTCTGCACAGGCATATTTTAGGATAATCTTTGGTTGAGGGGAACGAGCTGGTGGGGTTGAGGCTTCTGTAAAAGCTGCTGGAGACACAGGGATGTAATGACTGATCCAGAAGGTTCCAGACTAAAATCCCTGGCTCTGCCTTCAGCTTGGCAGCCTCAGAAACCCCAGTTAGTTTTAAAAAAAAGCAAGTAAAAAGGCAGCATCGCTGCTGAGATGTCGGGGCAGCATCAGTGGGAAGGTGCTGAAAATGGGGGGTTTGTGCTCCTTCCTGCTCTGCCCTTGGAAAACGGGCTGTGTGCCCTTCCCATTCCCAGATATCCACACGGAAGCAGTGCAGGCGGCCCTGGCCAAGCACAAGGAGCAGAAGATGGCCCTGCCCATGCCCACCAAGCGGCGCTCCACGTTTGTCCAGTCCCCAGCAGACGCCTGCACTCCCCCAGGTGAGCCTTGGGAACGTGCAGGGGCTGGGCAGCAGCAGCTCCCCAAGCCAGGGGCTGCAGTGGGATGGATATTCCAGCTGCTCACACCCCTGTTGGTCCTGGAGCTCTGTCAGGGCTGGGAAAGTGGCTCCTCTTCCACACGGTGGGATTTCGGGGTGGCCTGTTCAGGGCCTGGAGCTGGACTTGGATGATCCTGGTGGGTCCAGCTCTGGGTATTCCATGGTTCCGTGGTTCCCTCACTCCCGTTCCCTTGGCATAATTGACATCTTGATTTCATTAAGGGTCAGTGCCCGGCCACAGGAGGAGGATTTGCAGCGATGAACATTTCTGGGCAAGGACCTCGGAGGGGTCCAGTGGGATTCCAGACTTGCAGGACTTTTCCCACCCCTCCCACGCAGTGGCTGCAGCAGAATCCCCGGATAACGGGGGGTCTGCTGTGGGGCATGTGCAGCAGACGTGGCTACCCCTCTGTTTTCCAGCAGCTGGATGCACTGGCTTCCAAATGAGTCTGTGTGGTTTTCTGTGTCGTGTCTCCTTGTGCAGAAGCATCGCAGCCATTTGGACTGACAAAGTCATCCGAATGTTATGAATCCCCACATCTCCTGGGGGATTCATATCTCTGAGCCTGCTCTGCTGGGCCATGTCACTCCTCCTCCTCCTCCTCCTCTGTACCTCCTGTTCTATCACACTCCCCTGTCTCCCTTTCCTCTCTCCGGGGGGCTGGTGCATGTTCCTGCTGTCTGCCTGGGTTTCAGCTCTGCTCACTTGCCCAGGACTGCAGCACATCCCGAGCTGGGGCTGTCCCAGGGATCCAGGTCAGCACTTACAGCGGGGCTGGAGTCAGTCCCTCTCCACTCCCTTCCACTCTGGCAAGGGGGTAGAACATGATTTACTAGTTTGATTTGCCACTTGAGCGGAGGCAGAAAATCACCTTCCAGAGGACCTAAACTGTAGGCCAAAGCCAGCTGAGTGTGTTTAGCACCAGCACCCCCAGTGCTGGCTTTGTGGTCCGCAAACCCTGCGCCCACAGGCTGGGGACAGCCGAGCTGTCCGTGCTCTGGGGCACACAGGGAGCAGCTCCTTGTTGCAGATTTCTCTGGTTTGTTTTGGGGTTGGGCTTTTTCTGTTTGTTTTCTGCCATTGAAAGGGCCCCATTTAGAGCCCCAGACAAAGGCATTTTCTGCCGTGGCCTTGGCACGGCCGTGGCCTGAGCCCTGCTTTGTTCCTGGGAGTTTGCGCCGTGGCAGCGACACTGACCCCTCCCTTTCCAGTCCAGAGTTACCAGACTTAGGCAAACCAGCGTCTGATATTCTGGAATATGAATGGAAAAGTAATGAGGGATAAGTGCCAGGCTTGGAGGGGCCGGGGGAAGGATGTTGCCTGAGAGGTGAATCCAGCAGGGGTGAGTGCGTCCCCACCGCCACGTCCCCGCTCCGACGGTTTGGCCCGTGTGGAAAACAGCTCCTCTGTGAAAGCCTGTTGATATGTGATTGGAAAGAGCATGTTCAGTGCCATGTGCTTTTCCCTAAGCAGTTAGATTTTCTTTCTGCTTCCACACAGACACGTCTTCCGCCTCCGAGGACGAGGGCTCGCTCAGGCGCCAGGCTGCTCTCTCTGCTGCATTGCACCAGAGCTTACAGAATGCTGAGTCTTGGATCAACCGATCTGTTCAGGGGTCATCCACATCCTCATCAGCATCCTCTACACTTTCCCATGGAGAAGGCAAAGGGACCAGTGGGTCACTAGCTGATGTATTTGCCAATACTCGAATAGGTAGGAGCTGGGTACCAACAGAGCGGTCGCTTCGAGTTCAGACTGTGTTCATAAAGCTGCAGTTGTCCCTTCCCACTGGGAAATCCGGAGCAAGAGCTGAGCTGGTGTTGATGGAACTTGCTAGGATTGGTTGGAGTTGCACCATCAGGTTGTTTTTTCCCTGAAGAACTGCAGAAGGTTGAGGTGGTTGGAAAAGGGGCAGTGGGGAGCAGAGGAGGCTCCAGGGACAGCGTGGGCAGAGCAGGAGGCACAACCTCTGTACTGCGTTGCTTTGTGTCTGCAGCCCTTGGGAGCTCCTGTGGGCACAAAGCTGCCCCGTGCCAGTGGCATTTCCATCTGTGTCCTGACAATTCCTTAGGGGTGTCTGTGCCTGTGGAGTGGGGAAGTGCTGTGTTTGACATCCTCCTTCTGCTCGGAGCCCTGACGGTTTATTGTTTGCGTTAGAGCAGAAAAGAAACAGACCCAAAGCCAGGCGTGGGTGTGAGCAAATAAACCTTCATTAAAAACTGGGTTAATCAGGGGAAAGCTTCAGCCCAGCCCTTCCCTGCCGGGCTGAGGACCCAGCAGAGCATCCAGGTACTGAGGAGACGGAGCAGAATCTACCGATGTGGATACCCCAGGCTCAGGTTTCTGAGGCTCTGAGGTGCTCCTTGCTGCTGATGCTTCTGTATGAAATGGCCAAGTTTGTTTTTGCTCTGTGTGTTTGTCCTTTTTAGCTGCTGGGGAGGAAGTTCCTGCACCGTAGGACATGTCTGTATTCCGTGTGCTCTCTGCTTCTGCTTAGCTGGTTTGGGGCAAGCAGTGCATAGAAGTGCTGGTGGTTTGAACTGTTTCTCTTATTTATTATTTTTGTTGTTGCTGTTATTTTTGTTTGTTTATCTGCCGGGATGCAAATTGTTTCCTGAAATGGAAAACTGAGGAAATTGCCCATAAAATGTAGTGAATATAATTAATGTTTTTGAAGCAGAGAGGCTGTTTTTAATTGGAGAATGCAGGAAGCCACATTACCTTTTGTAATGAATTGAGGTAATGCAGCTTTTCACCTACAGAATATCTGCTATCTGATCTAATGAGTGTTTTATGCAAAGGAGAAGCTCTAAACCCGTGTCAGAATTGTATTTGCCACATTCATCCCCTGTTAACACCTGATTTGAGTGAATAGAACTCTCAAATACACAACTCTGTGAATCTCTCTGAAGGGAGCAATAAAAAGTCCTGCAGAAGTTTGGATTGTACAAATCCAGGTCCTTCCCAGTGGTCTGAAAAGTTCAGTGCATGAGAACTCTTCCTTGCCACTGTATCTCCAAAGGGATGCAGAAACGGGTTGGTTTTAATCCTTGGAAAGAGGGAAATCACCCCAGAATCAACCACAAAACCCTTTCAGTGGGAATTATTTAGGATCTGCCTTCTGACCCCCCGAGCTTCAGATTTTTTGGGTTTTTCCTTTGCAAGCAACAGTTGCTGGTGCTGTTAAGCCAGAACAGAATATTCTTGCCCCATCAGATGAGTGAACGTGCTGGGCTGTGCAAAGAAATCCCATGTGAGCAAAAGCCCTTTATTTAAGAGGAATCCATTGGAGAATTCCTGCAGGACACGGATCCAGCCTCGTCCCAAGGGCAGGGCAGCGTCTTGCAGCTTCACCAGAAGTGAGAGCCAGCTCTCTCTGCTCACTGGATTTACTGGGATTTGTTCTGTAGGAGCTGGACAGGCTCTGTAACCACCCAGCTGGAAGGAACTGAAACCCAACACGATTTGTGCTGATCTGCTTTGGCCAAACTCCCACGTGGTTTGTTTTCCAAAGCCCTCACTGACAAAACAGCTAAATAGTAGAATGGCAGGCAGAGGGCTCAGTGCAGAGGTGAGGGAGGGGCCTGTGCTGGCCTTTGGCCCTTTCACAGCTCACGTGAATCTCAAACTTTTAGTGGTTTTGATATTTTATTTTTTTTACAGTACTGAATGCCACAAGCTTGAGCTTCAAGGTTAGAAACCAGGAACAGGAGTTCTGTTTTGCTGAACCACTTTCCTGACGTGGACAAAACCTCATGCCTTTGGTTTTTTTTGGTGTCCAGAGCAGATGATGTGCTTAACATTTAGGAGTCAGTGTGTTCAGCATCAGTAACAACTCCCAGGCACCCGAGGCATTAACCCTTAGTGCTGGTAAAGGGAACTGACACTTTGCCCTGACACAAAAGGGGGATTTAACTGCCTTCTTCTCTTTTTAGAGAGTTTCTCAGTTCCCCCAGATGTCACAGCAACTACCTCCACCCCCTCAGCACGGCCGGCAGCGATCGACCTCCCTCCCTCTGGGATTGTCAAGGGCATGCACAAGGGATCCAACCGCTCCAGCCTCATGGACACTGCTGATGGTAGGGCACCTTCCTGAGCCCCCAGGAGCTGGGGCACAGTGTTTGTAATGGACTTTCATTGGCCCAAATCTTCCCCTCCAGGTGTCCCTGTGAGCAGCAGAGTCTCCACGAAAATCCAGCAGTTGCTTAACACCTTGAAAAGACCCAAAAGACCACCCCTGAAGGAATTCTTTGTGGATGATTTTGAAGAAATTGTGGAAGGTAATGGCACAAATAATGGTTCTGTTCATCATTTGTTGCAATTACACGTGCAAAGAGCTGAATTGCTTTGTGCCCTGGTTATCCAGGTTGACTCTCACTCACTGTTTGCAGCAGCTTCCACGAACAGCCTGACACAAAACCAGTGCTGGAAGTAGTTTCCTCTTCTGCTGAGCTTTGGGGGCTTCCTCAGCACTGAACTTCTGATTTTTCAAACCCCTTCATGTGCTTAATTGATTTCCCAGGAGGGATTGTCCTCTCTGGGACTTTGATTCCAGCCTTCCTTTGTAAGATTTCCCTTTCTCCTCACTGATATGCTGAGCACCTTTAAACAGCACCCTGGGAGAAGAGTCTTCACCGTGTCTTGTTTTGGGCAGGAATTCCTGGGAAATGGGCTGGGATGGGGTTCTTAATTCTTTTCCTCATCACCTTCACATTTGTTTTCTGTGTCTTTCCAGCTTAACTGTCAGGTGACAAATGGGGAAAGAGGGGGAATATTGTTATATTGGGATTATAGTGGGAACGTGCCGGTATATACTGGAAATGGTGTTGAATTCTCTCAGTTCCCCAGCCCGACCCCAACCAGCCCAAGCCCGAGGGGAGACAGATGACCCCAGTGAAGGGGGAGCCCCTGGGAGTGGTGTGTAACTGGCCCCCTGCCCTGGAAGCAGCTCTGCAGCGCTGGGGGACCACCCAGGCCAAGTGTCCCTGCCTGACAGCTCTGGATGTGACGGGCAAACCAGTTTATACCCTCACATATGGTGAGTTGGGCTCTTGGAGCAGGGGAGGGCACAGGGCTGGGGGCCTGGGGGGTCCCAAAAGTCCGCCTGGACACGCCAGTGTGGCTGGGGGTGGTAAAAGCAGCCAAGAGCTGAGCTGTTCTCCTGTGCTGGTTGGCTGGGAGCTGTGCAAGTCTCTGTTCTCTGTGTCCCAGGCAAGCTGTGGAGCAGAAGCCTCAAGCTGGCCTACACCCTGCTCAATAAACTGGGGACCAAAAACGAGCCTGTCTTGAAACCTGGAGATAGGGTAAGGACTTGGGGGCTGTAAAAGCACAGAAAGAGGGTTTGGTGGGGGCTGTAACCCCAGAATCTTGTTCTTTTCACAGCAATTCTCCAATCCCAGGCACAGGCTACCTGGGGAAGGAATTGGTGTAATTTTTCAGTGGTTCTCACTCCTCTGGGAGCAGCTTCTTGGCTCTGGACTTTGAAATACATCTAAGGAAGAGCTGAGCTGCTCTGAGGGAGACCCAGAGTCTGATCTCTGGGTTCTGGCTGTGTGAGCACCTCCGTGTGCTGGGGCACGTGGGAACGGGCACGTTACTCCTGGCGGAGCTCAGGCACATTCCATATGTTCTGTGGGAGAAAAACCATGAAATAGCACAAAGCCTTCTGAGCTTCAGTCCCTGCAGGTGTGAACTGTGCAGTTTCAGGTTGTGCTCCAGCTAACCAAGACACCTCTGTGGGTTGCAGGTGGCCCTTGTCTATCCCAACAACGACCCCGTGATGTTCATGGTGGCATTTTATGGCTGTCTCCTGGCAGAAGTGATTCCAGTGCCTATAGAGGTACCTCTTACCAGAAAGGTAACGTTGCTGGAGCTTGGAGGAGCCGTAGGCTGATGTGGGATGGAAACCAAGTCAGACCATCAGCCTCTGAGAGCGTTTCAGCAGCTGCTGCCTGAGCAGCTCTGTACCAGCAAGGACCTTTGGGAGCCTGGGATGGCATTTAAAAATGGAAAAACATATTGACCAGAGCTGTGCTGAGCAGCTGGGGCAGCTCGATTCTCCAGAGTGCTCCACTCCCTCCCTGCACATCAGTCCCAGGGAACAGATGATGGGGTGCACGTGCCCCCTGGCTGAGGGGAGGGGGCTCAGGCTGGCCTTGCTGGGCTCTGCCAGGCTCTGCCTCTGCTGGACACAAAGGTGCTCAGTATTCCTGAGGGTCCCGAGGCACTTGGTGTGAATTATTTGCTCAGCAAAGTGTTTCCTTTACCCTGGCCAGGATTTTTGCACTGTTACCATGTTATTGCCATGTCAAGGAACTGTGGGAATCTATAGGATTTCCTAAGGGAAGCAAAAGCAACAGGCTCCTGGCAAACATGAGGCAGGAGAGGTGGGAGCTGCTCTGGGCACACACACTCGGGGCTCCCAGAGCTGTGGATTCCATTGCTGTGCACAAAGTGCTGGAGCAGCCACAGGCAAAGCTCAAACCTTGGCAGGGTCTGCCCTCTCAGCTCTGAGGAGGCTCCTCATTTCAGTGGAATTGCACGTTTTGGTGCCTTTTTTGCCTCCTGATTCCCCTTTGAAGCATCTGGGTTTCCACTAGTGACACTGAAGGGGGTGTGACCCATGCCTGGCTGCTGGGCAGGGGCACTTGTTTTCTCTGGATCTCACATCCAGAGCATTTGACTCCTGCCAGGATGACTTGGGTTGGAAGGGACATTAAATCCCATCAGCTCCACCCCTTTCCACAGGCAGGGACACCTCCCACTAGGCCAGGCTGTTCCAGTTGTGATTCTGGGTGTTTGTGGCAATGGGCTGTTTCTTCTTCCTCCCCACAACATTACCAGTTCCTGGAGCATCCCAGAGGTTTTGGTGAGGGGGCAGCTGACCTGTGCCACCTGGGAACAGGAATGACTTTTCCCCCCTGTTCCCCCAGGATGCTGGTGGGCAGCAGATTGGCTTCCTGCTGGGGAGCTGTGGGATTGCTCTGGCCCTCACCACCGAAGTGTGTCTGAAAGGGCTTCCCAAAACCCAGAATGGAGAAATTGTGCAGTTTAAAGGTGAGTCGGTTCTGGAACTGGCTTTTGGTTGTCCTTTTGCTGCAGCTGAACAGTCTCAAAGGAGCTCTCAGGGGTCTTCAGGCTTAGGGGGACAAAAGGGACGACAACTTCTGAACCTGCCACTAAACTGTTGTGGGTTTTGAGTGTGTGGTGAGACCAGTCCACGTGTCTGACAGAACTTTGGGGTTCTGGAAGTCGTGAGGAGCCACCCCAAGTGCCAGGGTTGTCCTCAGGTCCCTTCAGTGGCATTTGGCAGGTGCTAGGGCAGTTTATTCCCAACACAACGAGGTATTTTTAGGAATGCTGCAGGGATCTTTCCTGAGGAGAGGAAGTACCTTGTTGCCCACTGAACTCCCTGATGAGAAACGAGATGAACCTTCTGGTTGGTAGCTGGGCTTGGCTTGGAATTCTGCTTGTGTAACTGAACTTGGACAAATGATGGGGTTTGGTGTATTCCTGCAGAATATAAATCCCTGAATAAATAAACTGATATTAATGTACCGTTTAATTCTGGCTCCAGGTTGGCCCAGACTCAAATGGGTTGTGACGGATTCCAAATATCTCTCCAAATCTCCCAAGGACTGGCAGCCCAACATCTCAGCAGCAGGAACTGAGCCAGCATACATTGAGGTAAGTACTGAATGGGGAATAGAAAGGAGCTTCCATGAGCTGAATTTAAAGTTCTAATCACCAGAGAGAGAATAGTTTCACCTCACTCCCTTAAACTTCCTTGCCACTGAAACAAGTCCTTTTCTGTGGGCATCACTTTAGTTCTGAGTCCCTTCGTGGCCTTGGGCACTGCTTGGAAAGGGTTGGGGAACTGTTGTTGTTGCAGAGGGTGAGGGCTGGAGGCAGCTGAGCTCTGGGGTGGTGTTTGGTGACACAGTCTTGACACTGCTGGAGCCAGAGCAGAGTGCTCTGCTCTTCCTGGCAAAGCTGGGTTCTGTCCCTAGGCCAGGAGGCAACTTCTGGGGACTGCAGTGGTTTAAGGGGTAATTTGGCCACCCTTAAGCTACAGATTGGCTTTTCAGTTCCTTGGGGGAGCAGGAGGAGTGTGGTGAGAATCATAGTAGTGAGAGAAACACAAGCACACTCCTTTTATCTCCCTGGAGTTGCCTGTTTGCCCCCACAAGAACCATCCCCTCCCACAGGCAGGTGGGGCTTGGGTTTGTCTCAGAAAGAAAACCTGATTTCCCCTGGGTTTGGTGGTTGAATTCCCTCCATCCGTGGGCTGCAGAGCCCCTCCCTGACTCTCTGCTCTCTCCTGCAGTACAAGACCAGCAAGGAGGGCAGTGTCATGGGGGTCACAGTGTCCCGGGTGGCCATGCTGGCCCATTGCCAGGCCCTGTCCCAGGCCTGCAACTACTCTGAAGGTGGGTGAGGGCACAGAAGGGCACAGGGATGGAGGGCCAGCAACTCCATTTCAAGGGGTTGCCTCTCGTGTGTTTTACAGCAGTCTCTGAGTAACCAAGACCTACTGAAAAATAAGGACTAAAGAGCACAGGTTAATTCTGCCCAGAGCTGAGGGCTGTGTGCAGTCCTTTCCCCTGCAAAATGGCATCACTGGCACAGCCACAGTGAAGAGGGATGAAAAGTGGGATTTGCATCATGTCTGGGAAGTTACTGAGTCTGTTCTGCTGCACCAAAAGGGGAGCAAATGAATCCAAACTGGAGTGTTTTTCAACAGGCTCGAGTCCCCTCTGATCCCCCACGGAAGTGTCTTCCCAAACTTCTGCTCCTGCCAGTGTGTGAATAGCAAAGCCTCTTGCTGGGGCTCTTCTGGTCCCGTGGGGCTTTTTGGGTAACCCAGAAATGGAGATGGGAAACTGCTGGTTGGATTCCAGAGAGCTCTGCTGTAGGATAAGGTTTTAGGCTGGTTTGCCTTGTCATACAAGCCAATTCCTAGATCCATGAGTGAAACTGTTTATAGAGCTGTGGGTCAGAGTGCTTTGAAATGCAAAGCCTGTCTTTTGGAAGCCGTCACTGGAGTTACCACTGCTGCTGGAGTCAGGGCTTGAGCGATGTTCTCTGCTCTCCCTCCCTGCACTGCTCGTGCATAACGAGGCTCCAGAGCCTCCCTGTCCTACTGATGGACGTTCCAGGCTGGAATGTGATTCCCTGGCAGCTTCCTGGGCCGTGCTCCTGCTCAGAAATGGAGGTGCAGTTGTTGCTCTGCATGGCGAGGAGCTGTGACGGGTAGCACGCGTGGGGCAGCTCCGACAGGGGCAGTGCCAGGTCCACCCGTGCCAGATTCCAGCAGCAACCGTGGGCACAGCTGTCCTGGCACCTGGCACCTCACAGCTCCACCCTTCTGTCCCCAGGGGAGACGATAGTGAATGTGCTGGATTTCAAGAAGGACGCGGGGTTGTGGCACGGCATTCTCACGGTGAGTCGGAGCATCCAGAGCCCTCTGCCAGCCACCAGAGGTTACTGGTTGCAGTGGATAGTAGGGAAAAGATCCTCCCCGGGAGGGTGGGGAGCCACTGGAATGGTTTTCCCAGAGAAGCTGTGGCTGCTCCATCCCTGGAAGTGTCCAAGGCTGGGTTGCACAGGGCTTGGAGCAACCTGGGCTAGTGGAATGAGGTGAGCTTTAAGGTCCCTTCCCACCCAAACCCTCCTGGATTCCACGAGTCAGTGACATGTGGTAAAGGCAGCCCTGGAGGCCGTGGCTGAGGACCATTGCCTGTGAAACCAACCATCTCTCTCCCTACCACATCTGCAGTTCTCTGAGGGAGTCACAGAACCTTCCTCACAGAACCTCTGGAAATACCTGGTGGGGGTTGGTGGGGACTGAGGGTGAGGTTTGAGAACCCTTTTCTGACCATCCTCCCCCTGCTTTTCAGAATGTAATGAACAAGCTGCACACCATCAGCGTGCCATACTCAGTGATGAAGACCTGCCCTCTCTCCTGGGTGCAGAGAGTTCATGCCCACAAAGGTAATTCAGGGGGTCCCTCAGCCCCAGCCTGGAGTTCTCAGGGTCGAGGAGTGAGGGCCATTAAAATCTCAGGTGCACTGAATCCTTTCTTCCTGCAAACCTCCAGAGCCAAGAGTTTCACTGATGTCCAAAAGCACTTGATTTTCAGTTGGCAATTGTAGATAGGATTTTCTAGATGCTCAGGCAGGGCTGAAGTTTGTGTCTCCAGGACTCAACAGGAGACTTTAAGCCCCCAACATTGTGTAGATATTTGTAAATCTTCTTACACTGGTGATTTGCCATCAGTGTCCCAAGGCTGGTTCCACCAATGTGCCACCTGCTCCAAGGCTGGAACAGGAGTGTGACAGCAGGTTGGGAGGACTGTGCCATTTGTTTCTAAATCTGCACAAATTCTAATTTATTTCTAAATATACACAAAGTCCTAATGCCATGTGAATGCTGGGGACCTTGGTGGGCACCTCCTGACTTGGAGCCAGTTTCTTGGGTGAAACCAAGGGAATGGTTGGGCACAGCAAGAGTTGTTGATCCTCAGGTGCTCCCCCCGAGGACATCCAGAGGGTGGGAATGATTTCTGGCCTTTGGAAGGAGGAGCTGTGATGGTGACAGACCCTGGCTCGGGTGGTGGGCAGGGGCCTGCAGGCCACAGCAGATGCTGTGGGGTGCTGGGTTTGCTGTTAGGCAGGCTCAGTTAATTAACTCCTCATTTGGGGATGTGCATGAAATGGCTCGTGGAAGGCTTTTTATTTGTCCTTAGCTGTGTTTTGTGTTGATTTGCAGCCAGAGTGGCTTTAGTGAAGTGTCGAGACTTGCACTGGGCCATGATGGCCCATCGAGACCAAAGAGACGTGAGCCTGAGCTCCCTGCGGATGCTGATCGTCACGGATGGTGCCAATCCCTGTGAGTGTGGGCAGCCTGGTGCCCCCAGGGCAGGGGGCTCAGCTGGGCTCCCCCGGGATCCTCCTCACCTCCCCTGGCAGACACTCCCTGGGAGACCTCAGAGCTCGGGCTCCTGGTGCTCAGGCACCAGAACAAGGGGTTTCCTTCCATCCTTTGGGTTGGGAGAGGTCCTGAAGAGTAAGGAAAGGTTGGATGGGGAGCACTGAGGGGACAGTTTATAAAGTCAGAGAATTGTTTAGGTTGGAAAACACCTTTAAGATCATGAAGCCCAACTGCTCCCCCAGCACTGCTGTGTTAAACCACGTCCCCAAGTGCCACATCCACACTTCTAAATCCCTCCAGGGGTGGGGACTCCACCGCTTCCCTGGACAGCCTGTTCCAATGCCTGACCACCCTTCCAGGGAGGAGATTTTCCTTAATATCCAACCCAAACCTCCCCAGCACAACCTGAAGCTGCTTCCTCCCATCAGTTCCCACATCTCCTCCTGACCCTTCCTGGAGACGGGCATCAGACTAAGTTCTGTGAGGTCCTAGTGGCACATCTGCTTCTCCCCAGGGTCTGTGTCCTCCTGTGATGCCTTCCTGAGCCTGTTCCAGAGCCATGGGCTCAAGCCAGAGGCCATCTGTCCCTGTGCCACCTCCCCCGAAGCCATGACCGTCGCCGTCCGGAGGTACCGGCGCCGTCTCTTTGCTGGGTCGGGTCATCCAGGCTGGGTTTTGTTCACACACGGCTTGGCCAGGCTTGGTTTAAGCCTGTAATGAACTCCACTGACACCTGCTGTGAGTGCTCAGGTGCTGCAGGGGCTGGGCTGGTGGATGTCCCTCCCCAGGCCACGGGTGTGCTCTGGGGTGGGACAGCTCGGCAGGGCTGGGCTTTTCCACGGCCAGTGGGGTGTTCAGAGTCACAGAGTGAGTGTCCTGAATCTGAGAGGGGATTTGAGATCACTCTGGGCATCTTCATGCTCTGTCCATTGCTGCCTTCTGTAAGAAACAGCCCTGCACTCATCCAGCCTGGGAGCTGGTGATTAGCACTGGGTGAGTTAACGAGCTGGGAGAGGAGCTGCAGTGCCCGGGAACGCAATTCCAAAGGGATTGACCAGCATGGGAGGCAATTCCTACTGCCCATCTCAGTGTTAGATCCCTCTGCAGAGCACAGACACTGGACACACCTCTTGCTGCTGCTCTAGTGTCTCCACCTGAGTGTGTTTATTTGTTCTGTGTCACTCAAAGGCCTGGAGTCCCCGGGGCCCCTTTGCCTGGCAGAGCCATCCTGTCCATGAACGGGCTCAGCTTTGGTGTCATTCGGGTCAACACTGAGGATAAAAACTCTGCTCTCACCGTCCAGGACGTTGGCCATGTGATGCCAGGAGGTAAGAAGAGGCAGGAGGCTCCCAGGAGACCTTTGGGGACTGTTTTAGGAGAAGAACAGGTCAATGTTCTCTCCCATCCCCAGCCTCGGTGTGGGGAGGTCGGGCAGGGCCAGACTCTGTCATTTCTGTCACCTTGAAACGTGTCAGTCCTCACCCAAGGCACAGTCTGGGGGCTGTTTTAACAAAGCCTGATCTGTCCTAGGCATGATGTGCATCGTGAAACCTGATGGGCCACCCCAGCTCTGTAAGACAGACGAGATTGGGGAAATCTGTGTGAGCTCCAGAGCAGGAGGAATGATGTACTATGGGCTGGCAGGGGTGACAAAGAACACTTTTGAGGTATGGACAGCACAGTGCATCCTTCTTGCCACATTTTCTCTGTAAAACTGGCAGCCTTGTGTAATCAATTGGGTTTGGAACCAAAGTGTTAATGTTTTTTAAAAATGTACCCTGGGAAACTCCTTGCAGTTACAGATACTCAGCATTCCCCTTACACAAACATCTCTGTCCTGAGGGTCCCCTCCCTTTCTCCTCATCCCTTCCCTCACATAAAGGGCTTTCTCTGTCCTCAGGCAGATCCACTTGGCTCCAATGCCCTCCCTTGTGTTGCAGGTGATCCCTGTGAACTCCTCAGGCTCTCCAGTGGGGGAAGTGCCCTTCGTCCGCTCCGGCTTGCTGGGGTTTGTTGGCCCGGTACGTGGGGCAGCATCGAGCTCTCCCTGCTCTGCCCTCCTGCATTCCAGGGAAAAGCCCCTGGGGCCAGAGGGGGGTCAGGAGGGCTCAGGGGGGCCTGCCTGTGTTGCAGGGCAGTCTGGTGTTCGTGGTGGGGAAGATGGACGGGCTGCTGACGGTGAGCGGGCGGCGCCACAACGCCGACGACATCGTGGCCACCGGGCTGGCCGTGGAGTCCATCAAGACAGTTTACAGAGGAAGGTGAGCTCAGGAAGCCCACCGTGCCCACAGGCTTGCTGTTTGGCATTGGCTGGCACGGGGCCTTCAGTGTTTGCCTGGGTTTCTCTCTGGGCAGATCACTTACAGTCAGTAGATCTTTGGTTTAGGCGGTGACTGGCCTGACCCTGCCTAACCAGTGTCCAGCTTTTTCCCACTATCCAGCCTGGCTCTCCATCAAGTCTTTGTGCTTTAGGGGGAGGAATCAAAGTCAGCCACGTGGAGAACTGTCTCTGCAGTGGCAGTGATCAGCTGCTGGCTGGTGCTCTGCACCAAGCTGGCCTTTCATCCATGTCCAGAGGTCCTTGGGTTTTATTTTGTAACTGTGGATATGATTTTCTGGGTGCTCAAGGCAGGGCTGGAGCTCTTGTCTCCAAGACTTGGAAAGAGATTTCAAACCATCATGGAGGTGCCTTGGTGGTTTGCCACAGGCTAGAACAGGAATGTGGCAGCAGGTTGGGAGGACAGGGGACTGTGCCATGTGGAAAAATTAACCCCTTAGATACTTCCCAGTCTTTCCCATTTGATCTGCCTGATATTTTGCCTCTGCCTTTGCCCCGTGGTTATTTTCACAAGCCCTGCCTTGGCTTGCTGTTGCCAAGGAGTCCAGCTGGACTCTGGGCCACTGTGGCTCTGCCCCTGTCCCGCAGGATCGCCGTGTTCTCCGTGTCCGTGTTCTACGACGAGAGGATCGTGGTGGTGGCGGAGCAGAGGCCGGACGCCTCCGAGGAGGACAGCTTCCAGTGGATGAGCAGGGTGCTGCAGGTGAGGCCAGGGCAGGGGGGCCAGGGGGGCTGGGGGCAGAGCAGAGCCCGCTGGGATGGCCCACATGGAGGGGGAACGGGGATGGAGGGAGAACGGGTGGGTGGAGGGAGAACAGGGATGGATGGAGGGAGAACAGGGATGAAAGAGCACAGGGATGGATGGAGGGAAAACCAGGGATGGAGGGAGAACAGCAGTGACATTCAGGGTGTGAAACATGCAAGCTGGGGAGCGAAATCAGGGAAGTACCTGGTGCTGTGAATAATGGATCAGGTGCCTGGATGCTGAGGTGGGCAGAGAGGAACAGAGTGTGATGCTTTCAGAGGAGACAGATGGATGCAATCCCGAGATCAGAATCCTGTGATTCATCAGGCAACTGTGGGTATTTTGGGATTTTGGTCATGAAAGATTTAAAAACGGATCTGGTGTCTGTGAAAGGGGCTGTGAAGGCAGGGATGTACCAGCACTTCAGGCTCACTGCTGGTTGTGCAGAGGTGAAATGGGGTGTCAGTGACTGACTCCCTCCTCCAGCACCACAGAAATGCAGGGATCTGCCTGCAGTGGCAGTGCAGTGAGTAAGAGCAGCGGCAGGAGCTGCAGTGACCTCGTGTCCTCTCTGCAGGCCATTGACAGCATTCACCAGGTGGGTGTGTACTGCCTTGCCCTCGTGCCAGCCAACACCCTGCCAAAAACACCGCTGGGAGGGATCCACATCTCCCAGACCAAACAGCACTTTCTGGAGGGCTCTCTGCACCCCTGCAACATCCTCATGTGCCCACACACCTGTGTGACAAACTTGCCAAAGCCCAGGCAGAAACAACCAGGTAACCTGAGCCCCCTTTTGGGCCCCTTTGGTGTTGGTGAGCTGAGGCTCAGCCCCGGGAACAGGTTGATGTGTCCCACTCCATGTCCCATTCCAGGTGGGATCAGAGTGTATTGGAGGCCTCTCTTTGCATGTGTTAGTCAGGAATTTTGATTCCTACCTCTGAGCTCCCTGGGATTCTCCCTGCTGAGGAGCAGAGACCAGCAGTGCCTGCTGGACTCCACCAGTGGGTTTTCATCCCCTCTCCTCTCACATCCGCCCCCAGGAGCAGTGGGATCCCACAGGGAATCTTTGTACCTTTGCTCTGCTTTCCCAGAGTGCCCATTGCAGGTGGTTTTCCCTCTCCACAGGCGTGGGCCCTGCCTCTGTGATGGTGGGGAACCTGGTTGCTGGGAAGCGCATCGCTCAGGCCTCGGGCAGGGATCTGGGCCAGCTGGAAGACAACGATTTAGTTAAAAAGGTAAATCAGTGCTTGTTGCAGCTGGGAGAGGGGAAGGCATTTCCCCTCCAGCTGGGTGCAGAGCAGCAGAACCTGGTGTTGAATTCCTGCCTGTCTGTTCCAGCACCAGTTCCTGACAGAGGTGTTGCAGTGGAGAGCTCAGGCCACTCCCGACCACCCTCTCTTCCTTTTACTGAACGCCAAGGTACGGTCAGGGCTGAGCTCTTGGGGTTTGAGGTCCACGTGTTACTCAGTGCCAGTTTGAGACTGTCTTTAAGATCTCTTGCCCCCTGCAGTGCCTCTCTCTAGTCTCTGTACCAGACTTTGCCCATAGATTTGTAATTTCAAACCCTGTAGGTCCCTTCAGCAAACGACTCTCACGGTTCGAGGCTTCATTTTAAAACTGAGCGTGTTTGTAGGTCCCACTGGTTCCTGTGTCAGTTAATGGTGTACCCCTGTTGAGTATATTCTGGCAAGGTTCTGGTGCAAGAAGACCTGAACTTGACTCCCTGGAAGGTAGAATTTTCTAGAGCAGATCTAACTCCATCTCTGTCCTTCGGTACCCTAGCGGGTCAGTGGCTCACTGAGCACCGGCAGCCTTTAGGTAGAGATAACTCGTAGCTGTAGCCCCTGCTAGCCCAGCCAGCTCGGTGTGGTGTCCCAGCAGCCCCTGTGGGCTGTGGCAGCCCCTCCTCGAGCCCCCTGTGTGCTTTGCAGGGCACCCCCGTGTGCACAGCCACCTGCCTGCAGCTGCACAAGAAGGCTGAGCGCATCGCCTCGGTGCTGTGTGACAAAGGACACCTCAATGCAGGGGACAACGTGGTGCTTCTTTATCCTCCTGGTAAGGGAGTTTCGGGAGTGGCTGGGTCCCCCTGGGGGGTGCAGCCTGGGCTTCCTTTGGAATCTCCCTGGGATGTGGAAATCCAGGGCAGACGCTCCCTGCTGGTGTGGGTTGGTCACTGGTGTGTTCTTACAGCCCTGCCAGGCAGTTCTCTGTGTCCTGCCTGACTTTTGAGCCAATGGACACTCAGGAAGTTCTTTTCCTGTACGATGGAGGTGGTTTCCTGTGCTTTGCCTTCCCAGTCCCCTCTCCCAAGCTCCCCCAGCTTCCTTGCCGTGATGCCCCGGGTGCTGATGTGGCACATCCATGGAAGTGCCCCCCTGACCCAGCAGGAGCTCCTGGGGGAGCAGCAGTGCCCCGGTGTCCCCAGGGTGTCCCCAGGGTGTCCCTCTCCCGTGCCCCCTGCCCCAGCTGCCGTGTCCTTGCAGGCATTGAGCTCATCACAGCCTTCTATGGCTGCCTGTACGCCGGCTGCGTGCCCGTCACCGTGCGCCCGCCCCACGCCCAGAGCCTCGCCGCCACCCTGCCCACCGTGAGGATGATCGTGGAGGTGAGGAGGGGGCTGGGGCACGGGGGGCACCCTGCCTGGGTGCCAGGCACCTGCCAGAGCTGCTCCAGCACTGCCCTCCACAGCTGGGCAGGGCGGGGAGAACGGAACGAAAGGGTTGAGAGATGGACAGGGAGAGGCCCCTCCTCAAATACTGTCTTGGGCAACACGGGCTCGAGCTGGGGCTGGGAGTTGGGTTTATTCCTGACTAAATCACAGCAGGATCATGAGAAGTCAAATAAATGTTAAAAAACATCTTCCCCCCTACCCCTCCCTCCTTCCTGGGCTTTCCCTCCTCCCTCTCCAGCAGCACAGGGAGGGGGAATGGGGGTCACGATCAGTTCATCCCACGTTGTTCCTGCTCAGGGAGAGGAGGTGGAGTCCTGCCCCTGCTCCAGTGTGGGGTCCTTCTCATGGGAGACAGTTCCCTGTGACCCTCTCCAGTGCAATTCCATCCCTGGGAGAAAGCTGGATGTGGCTGTGCCACGTTCCCACCTGCTCTGAAGGTTCTGGGCACGTTGGGCTGCACTGGGGGGTCAGTGAAGGAAAAGCAGAGCAGAGGGTGCAAAAGGCAGAGGGGAGGACTGAGCTTTGCTGAGGGGAACTGGCTGCAGGGGCTGGAACAGTCTGTGAACACTCAGCCCTGCAGGGGCAGTGCTGCTGGGCCAGGCCTTTGGCTCTCCTTTCACTGAGGGTTTCTCTCCCCAGGTCAGCAAAGCTGCCTGTATCCTCACAACCCAGACCCTGATGAGGCTGCTCAAGTCCAGGGAGGCAGCTGGAGCTGTGGATGTGAAGACCTGGCCAACCATCATTGACACAGGTGGGGCCAAAAGGCTTCTGGAGCTTCCAGAGGGTCTGTCTCCCATTTCACTGCACGGCTCTGGGGAATTTGTCTGGATATTCACAAAACCCTTCCAAGACAGAATCTAATTGTGAGCTTGTCCACTGGGAGCCCTCTGCATTTGTTGAGTTGTGCCTGGGAAATGCCTGTACAGACAGGCCTTGCTGCTGGGAACTCCAGTCTCCTTGAAACAGGGGCAAGCTGGTCTCTTCTGCTTTTTCCTGAGAAGAAATGATTTCCTAGGTGGGAGCTTTGGCAGGACTCTGGCCACACACCAGCCTGTCTCTTCTGGAGAGAGAGTTACTAGAAAGCTTTATCCTCCCTCTCTGGCTTTTGGAAAGTTGTGTTCTCCTTTCAAGTAGCAGTTCAGAAACCAAAACTGCCCCGTTTGTTCCTCTCTTGCACAGATGACTTGCCCAGGAAGAGGCTGGCCCAGATCTATAAGCCACCCACGCCTGAAATGTTGGCATATCTAGATTTTAGTGTTTCCACAACGGGCATGCTCACAGGAGTAAAGGTATAGTAACAGGGGGGAGGAGCTGGGGGGGGTCATGTCTTGTCTTGGGCTGATACTCTGAGCCAGTTCCCCTTGACCTGCTCCAAAGCTGGTCCTTGTAGCTTAAATGAAGACCCTGAGTTTCTTCTGACAAAGCTGTGGACTTCAGTTCACTGAATTAGTTCTGCAGTGGAGGAAAATGGGTCTCCAGAGTGAGATCAGGAATTCTGCTGCTGCCTCCCACTGGAGAGCTGCCTGTTGGGAGAGCAGCAGAGCTCTGGGCTCCTGCTTTCCCCCACCAGGAGCAGAACAGGGATGCAGCTGGCAAAAAAGGAGGATAAGAAACCAAAAAGGAAAGCCTTAGACTGCCCTTAATGTTCAGGTGTGTTTGGAGTCAGAGGTGCCTGAATCCCAGGATAGCTGGGCTGGGAAGGGCCCTCTGGAGATCACCCAGTCTCACCCCTGCCCAGGCAGGGTCACCTGGAGCAGGTGACACAGGGACACGCCTGGGTGGGTTTGGAATGTCTCCAGAGAGGGGGGACCCCACCACCTCCCTGGGCAGCTGTTCCAGGGCTCTGCCAGCTCCATGGGAAGTTCCTCTCGTGCTGAGGTGGAACTTCAACCCCCGAAGCTTTAAGCAGTAACTCGGTACGGCTGGCCCTGGCTCGGAGTGCTGTGCAGCCTCAGCCTTTGCTGTGCCCCAGAAGCCCCTCTGTCTGAGCTGCCCCTGGAGCTGCAGCCTGGCCTGATGCCCCCTGTGTTGCAGATGTCCCACGCCGCCGTCAGTGGCCTCTGCAGGGCCATCAAGCTGCAGTGTGAGCTCTACTCGTCGCGGCAGATTGCCATCTGCCTGGACCCCTACTGCGGGCTGGGCTTCGTGCTCTGGTGCCTCTGCAGGTAGGACTGGGGGGCACAGGAACTCCTGGGGGCTTCTGGCTGGGAAATGGGGCCTTCTGGGTGTAATCACAGGCGTGTTGACATGACCAAAGTGACTGATTTACACTAAGAGGGGGATTTGTCTTTGAACTGACAACATGTTCCCTTTTGCTGCAGATTATCCCCTCTTGACTGTGTGTGTTTGTGCTGCCAAATGCTCCTGGCTCCTGAATGTTTCCCTTCCCTTTCTTCCTTGATTACATGTTGCAATAAGGGAGGTTTTGTTCTGTGTGGGGCTGAGCCAGTTCTCTCCCTTCACCGACAGTGTCTGTGCACGTTTGTGTGTGCACACATTGTTGTTCTTGTACAGTAAGCTGCATTTTTAAAATGCTGCTGCTCCAGTTTGCCTCAGCTGCAGAGTCCCCCAGCCTGCTTCTGGTTTAGCAGGGATGCAACGTGCAAATACAGGAAATACTAATTTAAAGGTAACTACAACTGCACAAAAACGTTCTCTTCCTTTGTGTTCTTCCCAGTGTGTATTCTGGACACCAGTCAATTTTAATTCCTCCTATGGAGCTGGAATCCAACCTTTTTCTCTGGTTATCTACTGTCAGCCAGTATAAAATAAGGGACACCTTCTGTTCCTATTCAGTCATGGAACTGTGCACAAAGGGACTTGGAAACCAAGTTGAAATGTTAAAGGTAAGAAACGTTTCCTGAACGATCTGTTGGATAAATTAACACGAGTTTTCCTGTTGCACAAGTGTCCAGACCACTGGTGGCTCAGAAAGCAAATCTCCAAAACCTGTTTGCTGCAGCCCCAGGAGAGGAGGGATTGGGATGGAGCAGGGATGTGTGGAGAGCAGGGCTGGGATGGAGCAGGGATGTGTGGAGTGCAGGGATCACCTGTCAGGGAGTGCCAGGACAGCCCTGAGCAGAGGGAGGATCCCAGCAGGGCTCTGCAGCAGCATTCCTTATGTAACAGTCTGCAGTGGAGGCTCAGCCCAGCACATGATGTACAGCACATGGATGAGCTGCTGGATGGAGGTGTGTTCTCCTTGGAGATGAGAGGAGGGAGAAAATAGCTTTGTGAGATGCCTGAGGTGGCTTTTTGCCCGGGGTTTAGTGAAATAGTGGCTCCATCTGGGAGATTCCCTGGTGCCTGTCTGGGCTGTGTCACCAGGTGAGCACGTAGGACACCTGGCTGGTGCTGGTTAGTGCATTCCTGATGGAAATAATGATGGAATCTGCTCCCAGTTTTGTTGAAGACTCAGTGCAATCCCAGGAAATGACTTTCCTCTCTCTTGGTGTGGTTTCCACGTGTGTAAATGTGACTCCTCAGCTGAGCAGCTCTGCAGGAGCCCCTGGGGCTGCACAGGAGGGAGCCCTGGCAGGGCAGGGCTGGTTCTGGGCAGACACAGTTTGTGCTTACAAAAAGGGACTGAAATTGCACATTTAGCATGTTGTTGTTGCTGTTGTTAATGATTATAAATAGAGGCTGAAAATTACAAATTTAATACATGATTATATATATTTTATATTGTATATTATATATTACATACTGGGTATTATATATTGTATTATATATTATAATTGTTATTATTAACAACAACACCAATAACAACAACAAATAGAAGCTGAAAAGGGGAAATACCCCGAGCACAAGAACAGGGTTTGCCCTGCACTTCCCGAGTTACTTCCAGGGATAAGCAGGAAATGTCACCCTTTGAGGGGTGACAGAGGTGATGAACTTACCCATCCCTGTGCCTGAACGGAGGAAATACCCCGAGCACAAGAACAGGGTTTGTCCTGCACTTCCCAAGTCATTTCCAGGGATAAGCAGCAAACCGGTGACGGGGGTGATGAACTTACCCATCCCTGTGCCTGAATAAGCATTCCAAAGAGAAGCTGCAAAGAGCCAATACCCCGAGCACAGGGGCCGGGTGCTGCCCTTCCCTGGCTGTCCCCGGGGCCGAGGAGCAGTGTCCCTGCGGAGAGGGGCTCTCTGAGGTGCCCCATTCCCTCCTGGCATGTTGCAGGCCCGTGGCATCGCCCTGTCCTGCGTGCGGACCTGCGTGGTGGTGGCGGAGGAGCGGCCGCGCGTGGCGCTCACCCACTCCTTCTCCAAGCTCTTCAAGGACATCGGGCTGTCCCCGCGCGCCGTCAGCACCACCTTCGGCTCCCGCGTCAACGTGGCCATCTGCCTGCAGGTATCCCACGGCCCGGGCTGCCTCTGTGCCCGCCCTGCTGGGCACAACAGCTGGCACGAGGCTGGAGCGGCTTCCCTGGTTTCCCGCTGCCAGAGTCTGGCACAGATGCTCCAAACAGCTGGCACGGGGACTGGGGAGCTCTTTATTCACACACACTGGGGGGGTGTTTATTCCCACACTTGTTGGTGTGTTTATTCCCACACTTGTTGGTGTGTTTTTCCCACACTGGTGGTGTGTTTATTCCCACACTGGTGGTGTGTTATTCCCACACCGGTGTAGTGTTTATCCCCACACACAGTGTCCTTCCCACCCAGGTGTTACAGGAGGTTCCCTGAAGGGTTTCCCCCCAGTGCAGCTGCAAAGTGGTGGCTGTGAGTAGGGGTGTTGCTGTGAGAAGCCCCTGGAAAGGTCCCAGGGCTCAGGCAGGAGAGACACTGAGGGCTTTCAAATGTTTTACCTCCTCAGGGAACATCCGGGCCTGATCCCACCACAGTGTATGTGGACCTGAAGTCCTTGAGGCATGACAGGTACAGTAAGTTCATTAAATCAGTTTAATAGCTCTGTAAAATGCTGTGATGGGGCTGAGCTCTCACACTTTTCTGGGGGTTTCCACTCCTTTTTCCCTGATAACGTTTTCTTTCCCCTCAGAGTCCGTCTGGTGGAACGAGGAGCTCCACAGAGCCTGTTGCTTTCCGAGTCTGGAAAGGTAATTCCATGTCTTTCCCCAGAACCACAGCACAGGGCACTTGGGGCCACACATTTCTTACATCCCTGAGAAGGACAATCCCGTGGCATGTCTTGGGAAGGGCTTGGTTACACTGTTCCCCTGGAAAACCAGTTGGATTTTGAACAAAGTGATGCTTGAGGAGGGTGTTTTGCTGAGGCTTGTGGGAGAATTGGTTCTGTTTGCAGTCAGTGAACCAAATCACAGGATCAGTGAGGTTGGAAAGGACCTCTGAGGTCACTGAGTCCACATCAGAAGTGGGGGCTGTGGCACCCTTGAAATCAGCCCCTGATCCTGCCTCTCTGTGCCTGTCCTGGCACGTGTCTCTGATGGCTGTGGGTGAAATCCTGCCCTGAAGGAACGTGTTTTGTTGTGCCTGAGGATAATCCAGCAGGGCTGACACATTCCTTGTTCTGCTCCTCAGATCCTCCCTGGAGTCAAGGTGGTCATTGTCAACCCGGAGACAAAAGGGCCTCTGGGAGATTCCCACCTTGGGGAGGTGAGTGGAGGTTTTGCTCCTTGGGGACCTTCTCCTGCTGTTCCTTGGGCTGTTCTCTGCTGGGTCCTGGGGCTGCTGGGGACAAACTGGGGCTGGGACAGTCACAGCCTTTTGAAGCTCAGTTATTGCTGCAGTGCTCAGAGCTTGGGTGTCATTTCACTGCCCACTTGAAAGGAAACCCACTTAGAAAAGAGCCTTTATTCCACTCTAAATCTTGCCAACTGGCTCCCAAATAATCTAATTTGACTTCCCTTGCCTTGATTACACACCCAGTCTATTTCCGTTGACAAATCACGAGCAAATTTTGGACTTGCCACGTTAAAACTCTGCAGTTTGTTTCCCCAGTGAGCCCTTGTTACGCGAGAGCAGATCTGCAAGGTGCATTATTAAGACAAGCAGAGGGGGATTCGGAGGTTTGAGGTTTTGATTTAAACAAAACCCCACTTTTTTTTGGCGAGAGGCGAACCTTCCCCTGGCGGCTCGTGCCCCGCTCCGGGCACGGGCCTGAGAGTTCCCCTCCCTGCACAGATCTGGGTGAACAGCCCCCACACGGCCAGTGGTTATTACACCATCTACGACAACGAGACCCTGCAGGCCGACCACTTCAACACCCGCCTGAGCTTCGGGGACGCGGCGCAGACGCTCTGGGCGCGCACCGGCTACCTGGGCTTCGTGCGGCGCACGGAGCTCACGGCGGCCAGCGGAGGTGGGGCCGGCCCGGGGGGCTGGGGGGGCACACCCGGGGACAGGGACAGCCACGGGGACAGGGACAGGCTCGGGAAGGGGCCCTCGGGAAGCTCGGGGGGTTTGGTAAGATGGTGCCGCGCCCGGGTCGGGGCAGCCCCCTGGTGTGTTGGTTCAGGGTGGGGGTGAGGAGATGGGGAAGGGTTTGAGGGGGGCTGGACGTGCCCCAGCACAGAAACACCCCTGGGTTGAGCCCCAGCAGGGCAGGGGGGGATTCTGCCCCTCTGTCCCCCTCCCTGGGTGAGACCCCACGTTCAGAGCTGCTCCAGCTCCAGGGGCACAGCACAGGGAGGATGTGGAGCTGCTGGAGAGAGTCCAGAGGAGGCACCAGGATGGTCAGGGGGATGGAGCAGCTCTGCTGGGAGGGAAGGCTGGAGAATTGGGATGGTCCAGCCTGGAGAAGGGAAGGCTTTGGGGTGACCTGATTGTGGCCTCCCAGCACCTGAAGGGAACCTGCAGGAAAGATGGAGAGAGACTATTGACAAGGGCCTGGAGTGCCAGGACAAGGGAATGGCTTCCCACTGTCAGAGGGCAGGGACAGATGGGATATTGGGGAGAAATTCCTCCCTGGGAGGGTGGGGAAGGGCTGGGATGGAATTCCCAGGGAAGCTGTGGCTGCCCTATCCCTGGAAGTGTCCAAGGCCAGGTTGGAGCAACCTGGGCTAGTGGAAGGTGTCCCTGCCCGTGGCAGGGGGTGGAATGAGATGATCTTTAAGCTTACACAGGACTCTGTTTTCCTTGAGTCCCTCCCTCAGCACTGCCTTCCCTGTCTCCCCAGAGCGCCACGATGCCCTGTACGTGGTGGGGGCCCTGGATGAGACTCTGGAGCTGCGGGGGCTTCGCTACCACCCCATCGACATCGAGACGTCGGTGTCGCGCACCCACCGGAGCATCGCCGAGTGGTAACACAGCCCGGGGGGAGCAGCACGTCCAGGGCTTAAACTGGGGGAGAGGCAGGGAACTGGGCTCTTCCTGTGCCAGCCACGCACCTGCTGTGCCACCTGTGGGGCTGGGTGTTCTCTCCCCAGCCTCAGGGTTGAGTGGAAACGATGCTTTGGGCTGTAAAGAGCCAGCTTGGTGTCGGTGACAGCCACGTTGGTGTCACACAGGTCTGAACTGAGCTGTGACACATCAGGGCCAGCTCACCTTGGAGTTAGCTTGGAAACGGCAGCCCAAAGGAGGTGGGAAACCCCAGCTGGAGCCTTTGGATCTCCATGGCAGTAACCAGGATTTCTGTCGGTTCTCCCTTGCACTTGCAGTGCCGTGTTCACCTGGACCAACCTGCTGGTGGTGGTGGTGGAGCTGTGTGGCTGCGAGCAGGAGGCTCTGGATTTAGTCCCTCTGGTTACCAACGTGGTCCTGGAAGAGCATTACCTGATCGTGGGAGTGGTGGTGGTGGTGGATCCCGGGGTCATTCCCATCAATTCCCGAGGGGAGAAGCAGCGGATGCACCTCCGGGACAGTTTCCTGGCGGATCAGCTGGACCCCATTTACGTGGCCTACAACATGTGACAGGAGGAGCTGCAGCAGCCCGGGATGAGCAGGGTGGTGATGGAAGTGCAGCTGGTGGAGTTACTAATACTTGACCTACAGTTTGGCGTTGCTGCCACATTCCCCCTCTCCCTCCCGGCCGGGGGTCCTGGTGGAGCAGAGGGAATTTGGGATGCAATGGCAAACCCTTGTAACAGTTTACTGAACCAGGAGCTTTAGAGAAATGCAAGGTGGGAAGGTGTGTGAGCTACGAAACCCCCAAGGCCTTCACAGTAGTGTTACTTTTTCATCCGTTGTACATATTTGTATTTTTATCTAATCCTGGGGTAGGATTCTATAAGGGGAGGGTTTATTTAGGTAAGATAATAAACTATTAAGAAAAGGGTCATCAGAGTTCTGCAGTTCCCTACTCCGTGATCTCCTTTGCATCTGGAGCTGCTCATCCCATGGGATCACACAATTGTGCCATGACCAAATCAATAACTTACGGAATCAAAGAGTTACTTATTCATATAGAGATTTCTGGAATTTAAAGAAGAATTTTGCCTATATTTTAAATATGTAAATATTATTATACATAGTTCACTTAGATAGAAGATTAACTTGGCTAATGAGGACAGCTGAAGGTTGATGTTTTTAAGGACGGGTGACTTTTGTGGTCCTCAGCATCCTGACGTTGGCTCAGACACAATGTGAGATGCTCCCACCTCCCACGGGTTTCTGATTTCATTTGTCTCTTCATTCTGGCCAGAAGTGTGTCAGAGCATGTGGAACCCTTTCATTTGAAGGCACATCTTTCTCCAGGAGGCTGAATTTAGCAGGGAATTGGGTAGAAATGGCAATGCAAGTCCCAGATCCTGAACTGGAATGATGCAGCCTCTCCTCATCCTCTGGCTCTGGGTGTGGGAAGGAAAAACATTCCTTAGGTGGGCACACAGCTCAGTTCCTGCTTGTGCCATCCAGTCATGACTCCTTCCATTCCCAGGAAATACTGTAAATAGGCTTTTAGAAGAACTGGGAGCAAACAGCCCCTCTTCCCTCAGAGCATTCCCTGCAAAGAACAGGAGACTCCTGGGCTTGAGTCGGATGCAATTTCTCTTTTACAGGAGGCAGACACAGCGTTGAGTAACGCTGTGGAAATTGCTCTCCCAGCCTTCCACATCCTGTGTCAGCTCCAAAGTTAGGGAATGGGAAGAAAGAGAAGCCTTAGAGCAGCCAGGTACAAGCTCTTCCTGCTGGGAAGCACTTCCACAGAGCTGCTGGTTGAGCTTTGACTCCAAACGACCTTTTTCGTTCAACACTTCATCTGTTCTTAGCAATTTCATTCCTCTGGGTGCTAAAATATGATTTTGGAAGCCTTGGGAGCTGCTGCCAGATCCCGCAACAGGGTTTTTTTGAGTCCCATGTGGTATATACAGTGTAAATAAACTTTTCAGACGTTCCAGATTACCTCATGCAAAGTTTTTAGGCCGTTTTTAAAAGGTTTGTGGTGCGGACTCGGAAGATCCCGCGGCGGTTCCTGGAGCAGAACCCGGTGCATCCCTGGGCAAAGCCCAGCTCTGTCCTGGAAAAGCTCCTGCTGCATCCTGGTGGCTCCTCACCTGAGACAGGAGCTCGAAAAACTCAGAGAAAAAGTTTGAAAGTATATTTTTGGAGAAAAAAAGAAAATAAATAGTATTTGGTGGGGGAATAGGTTTAGGAACTGGAAGTTTTGTGGCAGGTCTGGACCGAAGGTCCTTTCCCACAGCACGAGCCACTGTAGAACAGGCACCAGATCTTTAACATGCTCAGTTGTAACAAACTGACCACAGAGTGGGGACAGGGACAAGTGAAACTGTGACTGAAACAGTTGGTCCTGCAGCTTATTTCGGGGGTAAAGTGCACAAGGGTTGTTCTCCCTTTTCAGCCAGAAAATTCCTTGTTATTCCGTGTTCTGTGTCACCATTTTTGTGTTTCTTGCACAGCTTCACTCCAGTGTGACCTTTCCAGGGAAAATTCTGGTGCTCTTGGACCTTTTTCTTTACTCAAAGCTTTAGTTCAATTGTTTCAACAAACTCTCTGTGTCCACTAAGGTGGATTTTCAGTCCAATTCCAGGGTGGTCATTTATTTTTTCCTCGTGATTTTTCACAAATAAGGTGTGTGTGAATTCCATCCAAGATTCCCAAGTATAGTAGAATGGCCTTCCCAAAATGGCATTTTTGAACGAGACTGGATTCATTTTATCTCTTTTCCCCTTGTTTTTTGTTTGGATAGGTACTGGTGGCTCCTTAGGGCTTGGGGTTTTATCCTGCAGGTTCCCTGGGTGCTCCAAATCTTCCCTCCAGCACGTTCCAGTTTTGTGTGCTGGAGAACTGCAGGATGCAGCCCTGCCCATGGAATGAGGGAACATTCCAGGGACATGGAGCAGCTGCTCAGTTTGGCTTCCCTGGATGTTTTGTCCATGTTCTGGCACAGTGGGAAGCGACGTGCTGGAGAGGGGGAAGGATGGAGCTGGGGCTCTGGAATCCCCAAATTCTTCCTCCAGCTCCACTCAGGACTTGCCACGAGCTTTCCACAGGTCATTCCATTCCTCCCATTCCTTCCTCTGATTTTTCCATATGGGGACAAACCAAGATCCTTCACTCCAGACGTTGGCAGGGGCAGGGCTGGGTGCTTTTCCCAAAAAACAGCCTCTCCCCCCCCCGGCTGGACTTCCCAGCCTCTGGAGCTGCACAGGGCACATCATCCCTTCCTCCTGCCCACCAGGCAACTGCAGTGAAGCTGAAAAACTGGGAGTTCTTCCCACTGAGCTAAACTAGTTTGCATTGTCTCACTGTTCATGAACCTTCCCTGAGCAAGATAAGTGGCAACAGGTCAGTTTTACCCTCCTCTGTTGGAATTTGCACTTCATTTCTGGTTTAAATCAGCGGAATTCAGCTGTTTCCTACTAACTGCTCTAAAACAAGGTGGTGAAAACCAGATCAGTTTTAGCCCTAGATGTATTTCCCCCCCCCATCCCCCTTTAATTTCTGTCAACCTCTTTCCCATTGTCCAATCCAGACTCTGGCGTTTCTGTAATTATGTATAAAGGTTTTATTTATTTAAAATTAGCTTAGTTACATTTTTAAATTTAACACCTGGCTGGACAGTGTCCCATTAATGCATTGATTGTGTTTCCTTTGTCTTGTGTTAATAAATATTGATGCCTGGTTGCTCGTTTGGTCCTTCAGGGGCTGTTTCCAGGAGGAGATTGGGGTTTTTGGGGAAGGGAAGGTGTGTTAACAGTGATCCTTGGGCAGAGGGACAGCAGGGAAAGGGTTTGTAGGTGAGTTCTTTGTGTTGAGAGGGGTCTGAGCGTGGGAAGGGCTGGGTGGGTGTCCCGGACCTGCAGCTTTGGGAATGTGATTTTTTGGGATTCAGAGCTGGGGAAGGTGCTGGAGAACAAGGATGAGGGTCTGGAGAACAAGGAGAAGGGGCTGGAGAACTCCTGGGGGTCTCAGCCTGGAGCAAAGGAGGCTCAGGGGGGACCTT
>VXBX01008988.1:159873-177381 GCA_013400415.1 Scytalopus superciliaris
CATTCCCCCCATTCCCGTTCCCCCCATTCCCTCTCCCACCGGCACTTGGGGGATTCCAGGGGGGGCCGGGGGGGTGTCAGCGCTCCGGGGGCTCTGGGGGATGTCCCTGCACATGGAATGGGCTCTGGAGCTGGGACGGGGCTCCTCACCCCGCTGGGATGTGCTGCCCTTTGAGTCTCGCTGGTTTCTGGGAGAAAAAAACCCAACCTGGAGTTCTGACAGTTTTCCGGGGGAAAATTTCCCCAAGTGCCTGAACTGCAAAATTGGGTAAATAATCCTTTCACTGCTGAAAGCAGCTGATTTTGAGGCACTAAAGACCCCAAAGTTCCCCCAGATTACCTCAGTATCATTTCCAAAAAAACGCTTTAAATCCCTTTGTTGCAATTTGTAAACGTCAGAATTTGTCTCCTGTCACTGAGTATTGGAGAACAAATTCCATGTCTAATATTCGTTGACTTCTGACTTCATAAAGCCTTTAAAAATAGGATTAATTGGCTCTTACAATATTTCAGTGATGAAACATCATTTAGGCCTTTCCTGTGCTCCATTTAAAAAGGGCAGAACAGAACTTGGCTCTTCCTCCAGTGCTCTCTGTAGCATTTTAGAGAGTTAGTGAAAGTTGTGGGAATGAGGTTTTCCTTTCCATTGCCACTCCTGAGGCATTTCAGGTGTTTCTGGGGGGTTTGGGGGGGTGTCTGTCAACTTTGGGGTGAGAAATAAAACATTCCCAACAATGAACTGGGACATTCCTGACCTGTTTGAAATCCTTGGCTGGAGGGAGATGATGCCCAGAATTTCAGGAGTCCTTGAAGGCCTTTCATGAGCTGCTCTTGCAGAATCCTTTCAGTTCCATGACTTTTGAGGTGTTGCTGCCTGGAGACTTTGGTTTGGCACTGAAAAGCATCACCTGTGCCTGTGAAAAAAGGGGAGGGGGTTGTCCAGATTGGGACAATAATTATTCCTGGATGATAAACCCTCCTGTCAGGGCTCGGTGACAGGTAAAACTCTTCCTTCACCCCAAACTGAGCAGCTCTTTCAGCTCACTAAGTCTAAACTCAGCTCCTGGAGCAGTTTTACCCCTGACTGTGCTCAGGAATTTCCCTTTTTGGTGATTCTTGTCAAAACATGAGACCTTCAGGTTGAGGTTTTTCCTTGGAATTTCTCTCTGCAAGCTGGTGGATGCCAATTGCTGCCTCAGGTGCTCACAGGAGGCCAATCCAATGGGAAATTCCTGATTTTCCAGCTAAATAGGCTGCTTTAGCAAGGTAAAGGCATGTGTGTGTGATAAGTCACATCCACGGAGAGTGTTGAGGTGCAGGGGGAATTCCCACCTTGCTGCAGCCCTTGCTGAGTCTTTTTATTCACATTATTGTGCTAAAATCGATTGATGTCAGATCAATAATTAAATGTTACAGAGCAAGCAGCGATGAAGCCGACTCAAAAATCGTATTTCTGATGGGAAATAACTTCATCTTTTATTCCTGTAAAGCAGAACTTCACACCCGTGAGAGGAAGATGAGCACAAGCTCTGTGCTCCCTCCCCGGGGGTGTTTATTTTGGGTGGCTTTATCGGTTTCACTGTTTCTTTGCAGACTGGTTTGAGTCTTTCATGGGACACTGAGGCAGACAGAGCAGTGGCAGAGGGCGGGGAGGGCAGGCTGTGGTTTGGCACTACAGAAATGAGTGGGGGGGTTTCTGTGGCGCTGGAAATTCGTTGTCATTTTTGCTCTGCCTGGATTTCGGTCTGAGGGGCCCCGGGACACTTTGCAGGGTGCAAGAGGGTGATTTTCCCTCACAGGAGATGAAGCTGCATTAGGGGACAGACAGAGTTGTGTCCCCTGCACGTGTTTGTCATTAATTCTGCTCTTCATTTTGATGTGGTTGGTGTTTGTAGCCACGAGGACGTTGGGAAGCTGCATCATGTGCTGGGGAGGGCTTGGTCTGTGCTGGGGAGGACACACAGAGTCATGGAATCCTGGAATGGTTTGGGTTGGGAGGGACCTTAAAGATCATCCAGTCCCACCCCCTGCCATGGGGGACACCTTCCACTAGCCCAGGGTGCTCCAGGCTGGCCTTGGACACACCAAGGGATGGGGCAGCTTCTCTGGGAATTCCATTCCAGGGCCTCCCCACCCTCCCAGGGAGGAATTTCTCCCCAATATCCCCTCTAGCCCTGCCATTTCCCCTTATCCTGGCACTCCAGGCCCTTGTCAATATTCTCTCTCCATCTTCCCTGCAGGTTCATTCAGGTCCTGGGAGACCATAATCAGGTCACCCCAAAGCCTTCCCTTCTCCAGGCTGGACCATCCCAGTTCTCCAGGCTGGACCATCCCAGTTCTCCAGCCTCTCCTCCCAGCAGAGCTGCTCCATCAGTGGCAGTTTCTTGTGTCACCCAAGCAGGAGCTTTCTCCCTGCAAAGCCCTGACTCAGTGCCCTCTCTGGGGGTCCTGCAGTGGGACCCCCGGGGGCAGGGGGGGCCCAGACTCTGCTCTTGGCTGCCTTTTCCCCCTCGCAGTGTTCGCTGCGGTTCAGCTCAGCAGGGAAAAATCAATGACTCACATTTCCACAGAAAGAAATGTAATTTCCAGTCTCATAGCAACTGTCCTTTCAACACTTTCAAACCTTCTGTGACAAAATGTTTAACACTCACCCATCAGCTTTTAATGCTGCAGGCTGGTCCGCCCACTCCCCCCAGCTGAAAGCTGCACTTGTGCATCCCTGAATCCCCGATATCCGAGGGGGGGATGCTGCCAAGACGTTGAACAGTTAAATATAAAACCTTAGACATGAGAGAGGTGTTGGTGACTGCATTACATGGAGACAGAGTGGCTCTGGCAGGGCTTAGAATTCGAAACTGTGTTCTCTCTCCACTTGGGTTTGAATCCCTGGTTTGTTTTTATACACCTTCAGATGGTTTAAAATAGGTTTGGCTATAAAGTATTTTGGGAAATTATCTTACTTAGAGCAAGATATTCCTTAGTATAAAGATCTCGGTTTTCTTCCTGGATCTTCCTTCCCACTGCCAGAGGGCAGGGTTGGATGGGATATTGGGAAGAAATTCCTTGCTGGCAGGGTGGGCAGGCCCTGACACGGGCTGGGCAGAGAGGCTGTGGCTGCCCCAGCCCTGGGAGTGTCCCAGGCTGGAGCAACCTGGGCTATGGGAGGTGTCCCTGCCCGTGGCAGGGGGTGGCACTGGATGGTTTTCAAGGTCCCTTCCAACCCAAACCATTCTGGGATTTTATGATCTCAAGACTTGACTTTTTCTGCTTGTATGGAAGGAAAGAAAAAGCAGGAAATTGAGTGAGTCCATGTGAGGGCAGCCCCGGGTGGGTCCCGGGAAGGCAGTGCTGACACATGTTGGCTGTGGGTGGTGCCAGGGGAGGCAGTGCCTGGCTCCTGCTCCAGGAGCTGCCACCCAGTGTGGGGCTCCACCTGCCCCAGCCCACGGGGATGGTCACCCAGCGTGTCCCTGGCCACGTGTGCCCCTGGGGAGGCACAGCAGGACTGGGGGTGTCGAGGGAACTCACAAAGATCTGCCACTGGAGGGCAAACAACTCATGACACCCGTGCAGCTGAGACCCAGAGCGCGAGGCACTGAGGTCCTGCAGCACTGAGGGCTGTGCAGGCTCCAGGATAACTGGCTCTCCCTGGTTTTCCCCAGCTGNGGGTTGGATGGGATATTGGGAAGAAATTCCTTGCTGGCAGGGTGGGCAGGCCCTGACACGGGCTGGGCAGAGAGGCTGTGGCTGCCCCAGCCCTGGGAGTGTCCCAGGCTGGAGCAACCTGGGCTATGGGAGGTGTCCCTGCCCGTGGCAGGGGGTGGCACTGGATGGTTTTCAAGGTCCCTTCCAACCCAAACCATTCTGGGATTTTATGATCTCAAGACTTGACTTTTTCTGCTTGTATGGAAGGAAAGAAAAAGCAGGAAATTGAGTGAGTCCATGTGAGGGCAGCCCCGGGTGGGTCCCGGGAAGGCAGTGCTGACACATGTTGGCTGTGGGTGGTGCCAGGGGAGGCAGTGCCTGGCTCCTGCTCCAGGAGCTGCCACCCAGTGTGGGGCTCCACCTGCCCCAGCCCACGGGGATGGTCACCCAGCGTGTCCCTGGCCACGTGTGCCCCTGGGGAGGCACAGCAGGACTGGGGGTGTCGAGGGAACTCACAAAGATCTGCCACTGGAGGGCAAACAACTCATGACACCCGTGCAGCTGAGACCCAGAGCGTGAGGCACTGAGGTCCTGCAGCACTGAGGGCTGTGCAGGCTCCAGGATAACTGGCTCTCCCTGGTTTTCCCCAGCTGATGATGGAAGAGGTGCACAAGGGCAGCAGCAGCAGCAGCAGCAGCAGCAGCTCCGTGACGCCGTCCCAGCCCTCGGCCGTACAAGGTACAACCCTCCAGGCAGCTCAGCTCTCTCATATTGCTCAACAGGTAAAGCCTGGGCTGGATCTCAGCAAACATTTCAGGGCCTTCACAGCCACTTTTTATGTGCCACAAACCGTAGGTTCCTTCTTAGGAGCACACGGAGAAGAAAAACCAGAAAGAGGTTGAGAAAAATGTGTTTGCTTGGTGGTGAGCCATGTAAAATTAATGCAAAAGTATTAAAAAGGTGATTTTTGGGCATGGACAATGCAGAAGTGCAGTGCAGAGTTGGGGCTGGTCAACCCCAGGAGCTGCTCAGGAATAAATCGAGGGCCTGATTTCATTTTTTCCTCAGAAAAAGCTCTTGCAGCTCCTTTTGTAGTAACAGCAATCCTGGGTGTGCTCAGCACCATGGAAACACTTGGATTTTATCCCAACATGAACCTCTTTGATACAGTAAATCCTATGGAGTTGGAAATGTGAGATTCTTCCTGCAGGGCAACATCTCTGTCAGAGCTTTAACCTGAGCCCCTCAGGATTCAGCTTGTCCTGCACCTGAGAGTGAATCCTTCCAGGAGGGATTTCCTGGGAAACAGCAACGTTGTGCAGCTCATTCTCTGTCCGCCCTGTGGAGGCAGTTGGGACTCTGATGGAAAATGGAGGGAATATCAGCAGGTGGCCTGGGGTTTGTTTCCAGGCTGGTTTTCTGCTCTGGTTTTGTATAAAGTTCTGAATGTCCCTTTTGATACAAAAGTGGCACAAAGTGGAAATTCAGCTGTGTGAGTTTTAATGATCCCTCCATCTCCTTATGTGTTTCAGATTAATAAAAGTAGTGGAGAAATTTGATGAGGAAACTGGTTGTTTATTTGCAGTCTGTGCGTGTAACTTGAATTATTTTTCTTTTCTGAACATGTGAACAATATAAATCAAATTAAAGTGCAAGTGCTCGTGTGAGCTCTGTCAAAAGCACAAACCCTCTAGGAAGGTGCAGTATTTACATATTTTTAATCTCAATTTTAATCTTAATATGTGTAAATACTGTCTCAAAACTGTGCACCTTCAAAGGTACTTTTGTGACTCAGTTTGAGCTAAAAGAAGGTTCTCCCAATGCCTGTTCTCCATGAGTTGTGCTGCAGTTCCTGAGTGCTGTGGCACAGGGTTTACTGGTGGTTTCTGGTGTGTTGTAGATGTCTCTCAGAGGTTCTGCCCCCCTGACGGTGGTTCAGCTTCCTGGAGAGCAGGTCCAGGTGCAGGGAGTCATTCAGACAGCTCAGTCCTCTTCAGTGATCCACTCCCCTCAGGTGCAAACCGTGCAGGTAACTCCAGGATGGCTTCAAATACCCCAACCCACCTTTCTGTAGGTGAGAAGACGGGCAAAGGCTTGTCTGAGCCCGCTGGCTCTGCCTCAGTGCAGCCTCTGTGCCCTGTGAGAGACAGAGGGGGATCCAGGGGGTCCTGTGGGTCGTGACATCCTTCACGTGGGCTGGAAATGTTTGTGGGGCTGAAATCACCTCTGGAGTTAAAATGGGACATCCCCTCCCTTTATTAACAAACCCAACCCACAGCTCTGTAGTTGGTGCCTTGGCAGGCAGGGAAGTGGGGCTTGATACCCAAGGGGAGGGGAGTGGGGAATAACAGAATAATTCAGGAGTGGATTGAAATGAGTGTTTGGGGAAGGTGGGCCTGGGGAAGGAGCTGCTGGTTGCTCACCTCGTGCACTCTGGAACTCCCTTTCAGTGGTACCAAGTCTCTGCTTGTGTCTCTTACTCACTTGCCACGTGATTTTTGTGAGTCACTTCCCAGAGGTACTCGGGGAGTTCCAGTGAGGCTGTTGCTGCTCCAGTCAGTCCCTGCTGCAGAGCCCTCAGGGCACTGGAGCTGCACTGGGAAACCACTGCCCTGGCAGCTGGGTGAGGGAGGAGTGCCCTAAAACCCAGGAATTCGTCCCACACTCCTCTCCTCGTGCCACACTAAACTGAGAAGCAAACCTGGCAGGGATTGTCAGCTCTCACTGCTGGCACGTCAGAGCAGGGAGAGGAAAACACGTGTCAGGGCTGGAAGGGTCGAGCCTCGGCCTCAGTCGGTTGTCAGTGCTCGTGTCTCCCTCAATCCCTTTCCTTTTCCTTCCCCTTCTGCAGGGTACCACTGACTGGATTCTTTCCCTTTTCCCCCCCCTGTTATTTATGAACATTGTGGCCTTCTTGGGGGAAAAATAAAAAGTACAACATGAGCAGTTTTTTCCCCTGCTGGTCGTGGGCTGCTCTGTCTGTCTCTGCAGCTCAGTGGGAAAGGCTTTTCCCAGAGCTCTCTGCATTCCTCTGGACTCTGCTGCTGGCACTCAGATAAGAACAAATAAATGATCTGTTCACAAATGAGGAGCATCAGAGACAAAGTAACACTTTGAACTGGATGAGCACACAGTGGAATGAAGAAAATTGTAGATAATACTTTGCACATTTACTCCCTGATACGCTGCCTGCCTTATTTTCTCACTGGACTCATGTTCTCACCAACAAACTCCACTGCTCTCCCCCCTACATAAACATCAGCTGCCTTCTGTGTCTGTCTCTGCTTCACTGGTGTTCCCATTCCCTCTCCCACCAGGTCTCCTCCCTGTCTGAGAGTGAGGATTCCCAGGACTCCTCAGACAGCATTGGCTCCTCACAGAAGGCTCGAGGCATCTTGGCTCGTCGTCCCTCGTACCGGTACGGCTGAGATGGACACACCTGGTGCTTTTACCTGAAACCCAAAGAGCAGCTTCTCTCAGGGGTTTCCAATGCTCTGCCAACCTCCAGGTGGTTCCCTTTCCCTTGGAGCACGCAGTGGGTCTGCTCATGGCCTGCACATCCTGAGCTGTCACTGCTGCGAGGGAGCTTTGACTCTGCTCGCTGGAGAGGGGCCTCGGGGATGCTGTGCAGGGGAGGATGTTTATCAGCTGTAATTCTCCCCAGGTGTATCGTTTTACTGAAGGGAGGAGTGTAGCCAAGTGTCAAACTCTTGCTTTTTTTTTTTTTCCTCACAGAAAAATTTTGAAAGATCTTTCCTCTGAAGACACACGGGATAGAAAAGGAGATGAGGAAACTCCCGGGGTCTCCACTGTCACCTCCATGTCCGTTCCCACGCCCATCTACCAGACAAGCACTGGACAGTACAGTATGTGACCCCAAATACCTGCACAGTTCTTATTCAACTTGCCTCAGAATACAGGTTTTGCTATGTATTTGATTAAGATGAAACACGAAAGTTGGTTATTATTAAGCAGTCAGTAACGTCAGTACATAGAAATAACTGGTGTCTACAGACCTCAGATAAACTCAGTGCTTTGTAATCTTAATTTGTGCACATTAAAGACAAGACATTTCAGGATGTTGGTGTGAAGCACAGGGCAGTGTTCTGTGCTGGATTTAACCCAAAATGGCAGGCCAGTGAAGACACCACTGTATATATCTATTTATGTATGATATAGGCCACACCAAAAGGTTCCTGTGCTATCAGGGAGGCACCTGAAAACCAGGATTTGTCCCCCTGATGTCATCACCTGGTGTTCTTTGTGCTTCACACCTGCTCCAGCACACGGGGCTCCTCCTCTCCACCCTCCTCCCAGCAGGGGGTTTGTGCTGCAGATCTGGGACTTGGAAGTGAGGGAAATAAAGCCCTTCCCAAACTGGTGGGATTTTTCAGCAGTGGGGATAGATGTCCAACAAGAGATTCACCTTTACAAGAGCAGGTAGTGAAAGGAAAGGAGTGGCTTCAGACTGACAGATGACATGCTTAGACTGGATAAAGCTCTCTGTGAGGGTGGGCAGGCCCTGGCACAGGGTGCTCAGAGAAGCTGTGGCTGCCCCATCCCTGGAAGTGCCCAAGGCCAGGTTGGACGGGGCTTGGAGCAACCTGGGCTAGTGGGAGGTGTCCCTGCCCATGGCAGGGGGTGGGACGAGATGGGCTTTAGGGTCCCTCCCCCCCTACCCATCCCAGGAGTCAGTGAGTGCCCCGTGTGTGCTGCTGTGCAGCCCCACCCCGCTGACCCCGCTGTGCCTGTCCCTGTCCCCGCAGTCGCCATCGCAGCCAACGGGCTGCAGCTGGCGGGGCCGGGCCCGGACGGGGTGCAGGGGCTGCAGACCCTGACCATGGGCAGCGCCGGCGGCTCCCAGCCCGGCACCACCATCCTGCAGTACGCCCAGACCTCGGACGGACAGCAGATCCTGGTGCCCAGCAACCAGGTGGTGGTGCAGAGTGAGTACCCCTGGGGGCACGGGGACAGCCCTGGCATGGCGAGGGTCCCCTGCTGATGCTGCCCCGTGGGTGTCCCCAACTGTCACCTCCTAACCCTGCCCCATTCAGTGTCCCCTGCTAACCCTGCCCCATTACCGTCCCCAAATGTCACCTCCTAACCCTGCCCCATTGGTGTCCCCTGCTGACCCTGCCCCTTGGTTTTCCCCTGCTGACCCTGCCCCATTGGTGTCCCCCTCCTAACCCTGCCCCGTTGGTGTTCCCTGCTCTCCCCTGCTGTCCCTTGGTGTCCCCTGCTGTCCCCTGCTGACCCTGCCCCCTCGGTGTCCCCCCCCAGCTGCCTCTGGAGACATGCAGACGTACCAGATCCGCACCACGCCCACCACGTCGTCGCTGCCCCAGGCTGTGGTGATGACATCCCCGGTCACTCTGACCTCACAGAGCAGCAAGACAGACGATCCGCAGCTGAAACGGGAGATCAGGCTGATGAAGAACAGGTTGGTGGGGCTGCCTGGGCTGCTGAGCTGCTCACTGGGCTGAAACCACAGAGTTCCTGAGTGGGGAAAAGCCCTCCAGGGTCAGAGCCCACCTTGTGTCCAGTGCCCACCTTGTNAGGGGCTCAGACCCAGGGCCAGCACAGGGGACAGTCCCTGCCCTGGGCTGTGACACACCCTGGGCTCGTGTCCAGCCCCTGTCACAGCACCCCCTGGGCCCTCTCAGGTTGGTCAGAATTGTAACACACAGAAAACAGACACATCTCAAGTCTCACATAAACAATCCCACCCGTGTCTTGCAGAGAAGCCGCCCGGGAATGCCGCAGGAAGAAGAAGGAGTATGTGAAGTGTCTGGAAAATCGAGTGGCAGTCCTGGAAAATCAGAACAAAACTCTAATTGAAGAACTAAAAACTTTGAAAGATCTTTACTGTCATAAAAGTGTGTAAGAGAAGAAGGTAAAAACCTTTGGGGACTGGTAAAATTTCAGCGGAGAATTTTTTTTTATACCGAATTTTTTAAACTAGATGAAAGGTCAAAAATGAAACTTTTCTACCTAGATTTCACAGCTCAAAGACTCTATAGATTTTATTTACAACGTGTTGGTGACAGAGTACAAAAAGGAAACAAGAAAACCTCACCAAAATTCCTGCTGGCACAACTGGAAACTGATACAAGTCGAGATTGCAGCTACAGTGGAAGGACAGTCACGTGTGACGAGGCAGGTGATGAGAGTTTCTTTGAGAATTCCTACCAGTACCTCTAATAACGGAGGCAAAATTTGATTCCAATGAAAATATGGGTGAAATGGAATCCTTGCCATAGCTGACATTATTAGTAACGTTTATAACCAGTGTATGTTTTGATTTCTTACTCTTTTTCAATCCTTCTTCCTTCAGTTACTTGTCTGTAAATATTTTTATTTTAGCCTGTAAGTTGGTATTTACAGGTGCAGATGATAAAAAAAACAAACAAACAAGCTGATACTTTGCTCAAGGTATAAATTATGTTCTTACTCTTTCTCAGATGACAGTTTAAAAAGTTGGGATGATTTTTTTCCACGTTTGCTGTGTTTTATCAGATTTGGGAAGGATCTGCAGAAGGCAGCGAGTGGCCTGGTCCTGGAAATGTCTGAGGCACAGGAAATGGTGTTGATTTTCCTCAGGGAATTCAACACATCCGTGATTTTAAAGCACAGTGTGGTGGGACAAGGACTGAATGACAAAAGTTCTGAGGAATTTCTGAAATTAAAACTTCTGGAAGTTTAATGTCACAGGAGTTTGTTCTTAGTTCTGGGCATGAGAAACATCAATCATTGAAAATGAAATTGTGTGCTGATCATATTTGCAATTAAACACACAATGCTTGTCCTGGCTGGGGATTCTCCTGGGCTTTGGAACATGAAACCAAATGATGAAGTGGGAAATGGAAGGGCTATACCAAAGGGTTCTGAGGTTCCAGTTGCTGGTTTATTGCTGGAAGTAGTGCAAAATTACCATTTCCAGCCTCATTTTGTAAGGTAGGAGCTATTTTGCAAAGTAACGGTGTCTTTGTAAGCAAATATTCTATTGCAAACAGGGAGATGGTTGGTATATTTTGTAGCTAAATTGTGATCTTTACAAAACCTGAAATTGAGTTTCTATACGTATTTTGACAGTTTATATATTTCATTTTAGTAACCAAATGAAATATTTTGTGAACCAGATTTTCAAGGATATATTTTTATGGATAGTACAAAGTCAAATGAGATCCTCTTTGGTGTAGGAGATATTTGAATTAATTTTGTATGTCTGTGGGCAACTTGCAAAAAAAATGGATCCTAAAGAGTATTGGGGGAAAAAAAAAAGAATAAAAAAAATCAGGGCTTTTTACTCCCCACAGTTGACAATATCTGCACGTTAAATCTGATTGTGTCTGAGAGTCCAGTTTGTACAATTTTAGTTTGTTTCAGGTGAAAATTAAATGTTTGACATGATCAGGATTCTCTTGGGTGGGGAATCTCCATTCCTGGAGATCCCCAGAGCCATCTGACTGGGGGCCTGGGCAGGATGTGACCCTGGGCAGGTGCTGTGGGTGCCCCCCCAGAGTCCTGTCCCCCCTCGGCCATCCCAGGATGGCTCTGGGGACAAGACCTGCCGTGTCCTCAGCACCTCTATGTGAGTAACATCCCCCATTTCCATAGCTGGGATTGAATCCTGCTTCCAGTTCTGTCAGTGGGAATTCCCCGTGGGCTGTGCTGTGTTCGAGCTCCGTGTGTGTCGTGCTCGCTCGGATCTGGGTGGAATTCCAAGCTGTGCTCCCTCCCTGGGTGTGTGATGCTTGTCCCATGGTCAGTCAGTATTTCTGGGTTTACTCCCTTGGGAATTGATGGACTTGTATCAAGCAGAGCTCCTTGCCATGAGGAATCTGCATTCCACAGTCTCCTGGTTAGTGGGCTGGAAAAGGGGGTTTTTCCCTGAAGTTTTTAATCTCTGATTGTTCTGGACACGAGTCCCAGAGCGTTTCCTTAGGCCAGGCCAGAGTGGGACTCCTGGTTGCCCCATCCTGTCAGGAAAGAGCCTTGTGGCACATCAGAAACAGGGCTGGGCAGGTGCTGACCTGAGGGAGCTGCTCAGGAGAGGGGTCGGTGCCTCCTGGTTCTTTGGTGGAATTGCAGGAAAAATGAACAGCGTGGAGCACGAACCTCAGAGAACTGGACCTTCTTCCCCCTCAGGGGGGTGTGTTACTGGAATGTGTGAGAGAGGGTTTGACCTGCAGTGCTGAACTGATCTGGGAACTCTGTGGTAGCTGATCCTCACTGTGTGTTCTCCTTTGCCTTTTGTAATATGGAATAATAATAAACAAAAACTACCAAGTGTTAAGACTGTAAAAACCTGGTGGCCAATTCTTTCTGTACCCAACACCTGTCCTGCTGCCAGACACACCAGGAGTCATTTTTATCCTCTTAGAACAGTGTTTTGGAAAGAGCAGCTGATTTTTCATCACGGGAATATTAAACAGTAACAAATTCGCTCTTTAATCACTGATCATGAAGCTCTTAATTTGGGTTTACTTTAAAAGCTCGATTGTAAAGAGTAAAATCTCATTCCTGAGGGTAAGAGGTGCAGCACCCGATGCTGTTCTGCTGGTTGGTTCCAAACAGTCCGTGCTTTCCATGAACTGTAAATATTTGTTGAAACAATTAATGGTTGCAAATTTTGACCTTGGTAAATAAAGTCGCCAAAATATTATAATTCTGATGGTCCCTATTTATTTTTAACTAACACAGAACTGCAGTGGTGATGTCCAGGTGGGAATACCTGTGTGGGATCGGATCATAGAGTGGCCAGGGATACTTGTCAGTTTTAGTGGATGAAACAGAACCTCTATGCAGCTGTGATGCTAAAATTGTGAGTGCAGAACAGCTTTTACCTTTCTGCAGGGCCTTTTTTACCTTCTTACTTTTCAACGAGCTGAGCCACAGTGAAGGTTTGGTTAATTAAATGGTCAATTAAAAGCTTTGTGTGCTCTGCTGGGTTTTACCCGGCAGAGGGAGCATCTGCCATCCACAAACCCCGTGTGTTTAACCTCCTGGAGGCTGGATAAGCACAGAAATAGGGCGGGAGGAAAGTGCTTCCAGTTAACATCCCGATATTCAGTTTTCATCGTTGGGGCCAAGGCTGTTACCATTTACTGTCAGTGTGGATATCAGGGGCAGGAAACAAAAAACACAATTGCAAACACAACTCCTGAAAAGTAAGTGCATGTCCTTTGGCTCTTGGGTTTATTGTCAGTCAGGAGGGAGCTCGTTTTCCAAGCTTTGCCAGGCAGGGCCGGGCTCCACGATGGTTTTCCCCCCTAGAAGGTGTGAGTGAGCAGCACGTGTGCCACGGAGAGGAGCAGGGGCAGCGTGGTGCTCAGGGGCTGGGGAGTCCTGCCGATCAGCCGCAGTTTGGATTTGATCCATGTCCGGTACTGGGACAGCCGGACGTAAATCCCGGGGTACCTGGGGCGGCCGCAGCCAATTCCAAAGCTGGCAATGCCAATCAGGTAATACTTGTCGGGGTGGTAACAGACCAAGGGGCCGCCGCTGTCGCCCTGCAAAGCACACCCAAACCCAGCAGTGTGAGTGCACCACGGGGGCACTGGTTGATCCAGCTGGTTAAGCAGCTCAGTGAATGCACAGCAGCAGGGACAGTGACCTGAGCAGCTCGGACAGGGCAGGGAAATGTGGTGACACCGACTCAGAATCCTTGAGGGGAAAAGCCCTCCAGTGTCAGAGCCCACCCTGTGCCCGATGCCCACCTTGGTGCCATGGCCAGTCCTTCCTTGGAAACTTCCAGGGGTGGGGACTCCAAACCTCCCTGGGCAGCCCCTTCCAACTCCTGACCACCTTTCCATGCAGAAATTCTCCCTGATTCTGGTCAAGACATTGCCCTGACCAGAACCCCAGGCCTGCACTGCTTCAGTATCTTTAAAGTTCTGTTTTCTCTCTGCACCTTTTCATGCCAAGCCTTGTCTCCCTGAACTTCCTCACTCCTCAGTTAATTGGGAATGTGTTGCCCACACAGTGTGGAAGCACCAAGACACAGGGTAAGGAACACACCTCCTGCATCTTGGCCATGTCACCTGCTCAGGGAAAACTGCTGAGGGAAGCAGGAAGTGTATCAGACAAAGCACTTAGGAATACATTATGGGGTTTAATTATAAATGTCTCCACGTCCCAGCTGGTGCTGCAGCTTCTGCCAGTGCTTCAGACCCGAGAATTGTCTTTTCCAAGCATGGAAATGACAATCCTGCCACATCCCTGAGCCACATCCCTGTCCAATGCTGCTGCTCTCTTCCAAAAGCATAAAAACAGGTGAGACACTCGTGCTTTACACACACTCTGTGGTACAGCCACACGTGTGTCTGTCCAACATGTTTGTGTCATATATAATTTACTGACACCTTTGTGGCACCAATATGTTGCATTTTTTATCCTTTCCCTTTGCTCAGTATTCCCAGATTCCTCTCATATTTCCCATGTCACCAAATACGTACTCGAGATATTTTTGCTTTGCCATCGCCGGCCCGCCCCTCTTTATGATGCTTCCTTTGCATTTGGCCCGTTTTCTCGGCGGTATTTCTGCCATTTTGATTAATTATGCCACAAATGCCAGCCCGAGGCTGTGGTGCCCCAGGGGGCAGGCGTGGCCCCGGGCCCTCACCTGGCAGGTGTCGGTGCCCCCGGCCCAGGCGCCGGCGCACAGCACCTTGTCGTCCATGAGCCCCGCGTAGCCCTGCGAGCTGTTGCACAGGCTGGGAGGGACCATTTCCACCCGGGCCTCCTGCAGCACAGCTGAGATTGTACCTGCAACGGAGGCAGAACGGAGACAGGTGAAAGATGCTGGTGTGTGGAGCGGGTTTTGTGGTGCTTTTGCCCCCGTTTTGCCAGCTGAGGTGTGTTCCTGGGTGTGTTCAGGCAGGGCTGTGACACAGGTCCTGCTGCTCCCACTGGTTGGGACTGGAGTGGGTTAAAGGTTTGCAGACCTGGGGGTGATGTAGGTTTTGCAATTTTTTCCTCAGAAAAGAAGCATCAGTGGTAATACACCTGCCTCCCTCAAAGTGTCAGAGGTGACTTGGCAAACAGGCTCCAGCTGACCCCAACGTTCCCACACAAGAGCTGGTGTGCCCAGTGGGATTAAAGAGAGAACTGGGAGGGGTGTCATTCATAAATCCCTGGGGACCCCCCAATTCACAACATGTGGCATCAGAGTTGTCACTTTTCAATAAAGAAGCTGTTTCCAGCAGACCATGCTGAGTTGCAGCACAAATCTGAAAGTCGGGTGAGTTTAGTTTCCTTTTTCTTTTTTCATGTTATACTTGGAAGGAAGGCTGGGAAATGCATTCCTGTGGTTACAGCTGTGTGGATCTAACCTGGCTGGGATGGGAAAAAACCCTGGAAGCAGATTCTCAGTGCAGAGTTTAGTGAAGCTGTGTGAGGAGACCAGAACCTGAGCAGATCCAGTCAAAATCATGGAATGGTTTGGGGTGGAAGGGGCCTTAAAGCCCACCTCATTCCAATCCCTTGCTCTGTATACGGACACCTTCCACTATCCCAGGTTGCTCCAAGCTGGCTTTTGACACTCCCAGGGATGGGGCATCTTTTGGGAAATCCATTCCAGGGCCTCCCACCCTCCCAGGGAGCAATTCCTTCCCATTATCCCATCTAACCCGTCCCCGTTTCAGTGTGAGGCCGTTCCCCTGGAAAGCCTGGCAGACCCTGCGCTCCGGGTGGATGTGTGAGTGAGCTGCGGGAGCTCCGCTGGGGCGGAGCCGAGCGGGGCCCTTTACCCTTCTCGGTTGTGCGGCCCCAGCCGCTCACGTAGCAGTCGCTGCCGTTCTCCACGTGGGGGATCAGCGCGGCGGGAGGGAGGCAGATGGGCTGGATGTGGAGGTTGAGCTGCACCGCCGACCTCAGCTCGAACACCGCCAGGTCGTTCTCAAAGGTCTCGCTCCTGAAGTCCGAGTGCACCAGGATCCTCCTGATCCTCCTCTTCGCCGTGTGGCGGCCGTGCCTGTGCAGGTTGTGCAGGCCCAGCACAGCTCTCCAGAAACACGGATTCCTGCCAGGGAATTCACCTTGTTTAACCTCATTGTTTTTACAGAACATTAAAGCCCATCCAGTCCCACCCCCTGCCATGGGCAGGGACACTTTCCACCAGCACAGGTTGCTCCAACCTGGCCTTAGACACTTCCAGGGATGGGGCATCCTTTGGGAAATCCATTCTAGGGCCTCCCCACCCTCACAGGGATGAATTTCTTCCCAATGTCCCATCTAACCTGCCCTCTTTGGCTCATACGCCTTTAGGAATATACACTGACAATTACATAGTATTTCCTGGAATAAATTTGCCTTGTTACCATTCTGTCCCTGGGCACACTCACTTGGCCTAATGCAAATTCAGATTCATGATTTAGGCTGAAACTCGGATTTTCCCTCCCACCCCATCTCAGCAGAGGCTACCAGGAGATACTCTTCTGAAAAAGCTAAAACCACGGATTTATTTTGCAGAAAGGAAGGAGGCTCAGCCCCACAATGCTTATAATGACTCTTGCTTGTACCTAGATTTGGGAAATCCATTAACTAGAAGTAACAATAATGAATATCAATTTAAATTTAGAAATAGAGCTGGAGTCATTCAGAACTAAGTTTTAGTCAGGTATATTGAAAAAAATCTTCACTGGCATTAAGTGGGATTTGAGTTTGGCCTGGGATGAGCTATAAAGTTCTGATTAGCCTCCAAAACTAAGGTAAAAATTTAAAGAGGTGTTATATTGCAAATAAATGATTGCTAAATTCATTTAAAGAAACAAGGAACTGATATAAAAAGTGCCGATGAAGGATGAAATTCCAAAGTTCAGGGATTTTACAGTTCACTTTCCCTCAGGTCAAGATTGTGCCAACACAGTCCATGTCAACTGGTGCAGATTGTGCAACTGTGGTAAAGGCCACAGTGAAGTCTGTTCTGTTACCACATGCTGAAATTAAGTCCCAGATTGTTGGTTCTGTTAAACAGGAAAAAAGTTGACTCTACTGATTGCGTTGCACTCAGCAACTGGAATTTGGGAGATTGTGACCCAAATATGGGAGATTGAGGCCCAAACCTGGGAGATTGTTACCCAAACCTGGTAGAGTGGCCCACACCTGGGAGATGGTGAGCCAAACCTGGGAGACTGTTACCCAAACCTGGGAGATTGTGAGCCAGACCTGGGAGATTGTGAGCCAGACCTGGGAGATTGTTACCCAAACCTGGGAGATTGTTACCCAAACCCTTGAGATTGTGAGCCAGACCTGGGAGATTGTGAGCCAGACCTGGGAGATTGTTACCCAAACCCGGGAGATTGTGAGCCAAACCTGGGAGACTGTTACCCAAATCCGGGAGATTGTGAGCCAAACCTGGCAGATTGTGAGTCGAACATGGGAGACTGTGAACCAAACGCGGGAGATTCTGCCCCAAACCTGCAGGGCTGTGTCCCAAACCCGTGAGATGAGGCCCCAGGCGGGCCCTGGGGCTGCAGCCTGGCCTCGGCCGGTCCGTACCTGCGGCCCTCGACGCAGTGCCCGGCGGTGAGCACGGCCCTGCGGCTCAGCAGGACGCCCCCGCAGAGGTGGATGAAGCGCACGCCGCCCCGCAGGGCCTGCAGGCTCACCACCCACGGCCACGCGCCCTCGGGGGCCTCGTGGCCCCCCACGATCCATGACGTGGCTGTCCGGCCCAGGGGCAGCTGCTGCTGGCACTCTGCAAAACACAGCGGGGTGTTTTAGGGGGGGAACGGAGCTTTTGGGGGATCTTAGGGGGGCAACAGAGCTTTCACGGCATTTTAGGGGGGAATGGAGCTTTTGGGGCATTTTAGGGGGAAAATAGAGCTTTTGGGGCATTTTAGGGGGAATGGAGCTTTCAGTG
>VXBX01008988.1:193052-211060 GCA_013400415.1 Scytalopus superciliaris
TGTGGTTTTCTGTGTTCGTGTGTGTGTGCCCGCGTGTGTGCCCGTGTGTGTGCCCATGTGTGTGTGTGCCTATCTGTGTCCATGTATGTGTGCCCACGTGTGCGCCCACGTGTGTGCCCGTGTGTGTGTGCCGGCTCTCACGCTGTGCCCGCCTTGCCCCCGCAGAGCTGAGCTGCCCGGGGTGCCCCATCGCGACGGGAGCTGCTGCAGGATGAAAAGATGGCAGCGCGGCTGCTCGCACCACCAGGCCCCGAGAGTTTCAAGCCCTTCACTCCGGAGTCTCTGGCCAACATCGAGAAACACATCGCGGAGCTGAAGAAGAAGCAGCGCTCGAAGCAGGACAGCAGCCACCGCGATGACGACGAGGACAGCAAACCCAAACCAAACAGTGACCTTGAGGCGGGCAAGAATTTGCCTTTCATCTACGGGGACATCCCAAAAGGGCTGGTTGCTGTGCCACTGGAGGACTTTGACCCTTATTACATGACCCAGAAAGTGAGTCTGGCGAGAAAGGAGCCGCTAAAGCGCCTTTTGGCCTTGGGAAGTGGCAGGTTTGGGTATGGTTGGAGCGGAAGACAAAGAATGGAGTCTTGGATGGGGCTGGTTTGGTTTGTTACATCTTTTCAATGAGGTTTAATTATTACGTGTTCTGTCTTTAAGGGTGGAGTTAAGAGAACAGGGTCTGGGAAGTACAAACAGACCAGGTTGTGTTGATGTGCCAGTTTTACCCATCGAGGCATAAGGAGGATGGAATTGAGGGTGGCTGTGATGGTCTGAGTGTGCCTTTCATCACTGACCTGGAATTCAGTGTGGATGGGGTGGTGATGAAGCCATGGGACACGGGATCATGGATGCCATCCTGATGGGTTTTATTTTTCAAGTATTTGGAGTCAAGTTGGTGTTTATGGGGTGTACTCAGAAGTGGTTCGAGGGGAGTGGGGAGTTGGGAAACTGCTGGAGATGGAGGGGAGGGATCTCCTGGGGGTGGAGTAGGGAGGAGCCTGGTCACAGATTTTCTCAGAAGGTTCAGTTTTGTTACTTTCTTTGATACAACCTTAACTGGAGCAATCTGAGGTACTTTCCATCTCTAACCGAGGCTCAGCTGTCACTGAGGAGCTGCAGGTTTGGCCACTGGGTGACAGGAGCTGTGATGTGACTGTCCAGAACTGGGGACAGTTTGACTGTGTGTGAAATCCCTGTCCTGGGCAGCAAATGTTTGGTGGGTTTTGTTGGGACAGATGTTTGTGCCACGCTCAGAAGCGACTCTGAGACTGGCAGGGTGTCATTCCCATGGAACCAGCTGAATTTGGGAATGTTGGGTGTGACTGTTCTTTCCTGCATTTACAGTGGTGAACTGGTGGTGGTTTGATGTGTTGGGGTGCTGGGAGCAGCTGCTGACTGAGCTCATAGCTTTGGAGTTGGGTGACCTGTGTGTGTTGGGTCCCAGGCACAGTCCAGGTGATGTGGTGCTTCAGGAGATGCATTCCCAGGAGCTCCTGGGGAGAGGAGGCACCTTGGTGATCCTCAGGAATGGTTTCTCTTTTTTATTTTCTCTTTATTAAACCAACCTCCTGTTTCCTGGTTTTGCTGAGAGGAGTTCACAGAATACCAGAATGGATTGGGCTGGAAGGGACCTTAAAGCCCATCCAGTGCCACCCCCTGCCATGGGCAGGGACACCTTCCACTAGCCCAGGTTGCTCCAACCTGGCCTTGGACACTTTCAGGGATGGGGCATCCTCTGGGAAATCCATGTCAGGCCTTCCCCACCCTCCCTAAAGGGAGGAATTTACCCTCCCTCTGGCTCCATATTTGCCTCCCACAAAACACTATTGAAAACCTTTCATTTTCAGGGGACAAATAAGCCATTCCCATCTCCAGAAACCTCTGTCCCATCTCCAGGAGCTCTGTAGGCTCCTTGAGGAGTCGTTGCCCACTCATGGAGTGGAGATGGAGGGAAGGTTCTGGAGCTGGGAGGCAAACCCACCCAGCCCTGCCTGTGCCGTGCTGGGATCAGAGCCTGGCTCTTCCCACGGACCTGGATTCCTGCTCTGCCCACAAACCCTGGATCTGTGCTCCATTCCTTCCCCTCCCTCCCTCTGTGGCCATTCCTTAGGTGTGCCCTTCCTGCTGCTTCACACAGTCAGAGACTTCCCACCAAGCACTTTTTTTTAAGGCCATTAAAAAAGGCCCTTCTCTGAATCATCAGGAGTTGCGAATCTGCTTGAATCATGGGAAGTTTTCCAAGATTTTTTTTTTCCCCCTCTCCAGAAGGCTTTGCATCACAGGTCTTTGCTTCTGCAGCGTGCACAGGGACGAGACTCAGCTGGTGCTTTTCCGTGCAGGAGGACACGGTGATCTTGGTTTCTCTGAGGAAACTGAAGCTGCATTTTCAGGGAGCAGCTGAACTTCCAGTGGCCGGTTAACTGATCTTTAAAGGAGAGGCAGAGCGACGTGGAGACAGGACCATGGCACAGGGAGTCACAGCCATGGTTCTGTCCAAGCTGCTGCTCTTTGCTCTGCTCAGTTTCGTTTTGCAAAATGGGAATTGCCAAATCCCAGGATCGCTGAGGTTGGAAAAGCCCTCCAGGATCAGAGTCTGACCCGTGCCCGATGCCCACCTTGTCACCCAGCCCAGAGCACTGAGTGCCATGGGCAGCCATTCCTTGGACACCTCTGGGGTGGGGACTCCACCACCACTCTGGGCAGCCCCTTCCAATGCCTGACCACCCTTTCCATGAGGAAATTCCTCCTCATGTCCAATCTGACGCTCCTGACCCCCACCTGGACATGACTTTTTCCAGGCTGGGATTGGTTTCCTCAAGCAGGAATCCCAGGGCAGGAATCTCACCCTTGCTACAGGACGAGGGGAAGGTGCTCCTGCTCCTGCAGTTGGCTCCATTTATGAGGCAGCAGAAGGTCCCTGAATGTTCTGGGAGCTGAGACCATGGATAAGCTTAGCTGGGTGGATTCCAGTGGGAAAAGGAAGACTGTCCATAGAGCCGTGAGCATCCGAGGCTGGAGTGGGACGTCCGAGGTCACCTCTTGCCAGCAGAGGAGCACCTGAGGATCTCTCCAGGTTTCGTGCCAATGGAGTGACTTGCAGCTTCCCCCAGTCACATGCCCGGTTTGGAAATGGGCCCTGGGGCCCAGAATGTCACCTTGGCCGTGTGGGCCTGGGAAAATCACAGGGATGTGAGGGCCCAGCTGCAGGAGCCACATCTGCCTCTGGAATGTGACGTCTGCAGGGAGAACTGGAGGCTCTGCAAGGTCACGGCGCCGCTCAGGGCTCTGCATTTCCCTGAAACACAGGGCAGAGCCAGAACCACCTCAAAAATCAGCCTTTTATTCTTCTTGCCAGAGTCCCATTGCCTTTTCCAGGTCTTGCAATACTGGGGCAGTACTGGCCATGGTATTTGTTGTGGAAACTCAAAACATTCCAAGTGAAAACCCCGGAATGCTGGTCCATGAACTTCCTTTTCACCCGTGGCAGCAAAATTCGGGAGAGCTCCCTGTGTGAGCAGCCCCAGCTCCAATTCCATCTGCGATTCCTCAGCCCCCAGAGCACCCAAATTCCCTGTACATCAGTTTTCCAGCAGTGCCTGCTCTGGGTGCCACCAGGAAGTCGTCGCTCTCCCTCTTGCTCAGCACTGAGTGTCATGGTGTCCCTGCTGCAGGAATGTGGCTCCATATGTTCCGAGGCTGTTCCTGGAGCTCTTTCCTTCCGAGCTCTCCTGCCCACTCCTCCGAGCTCTCCAGCCACCGCTCGGTGTTAAACCTGCAGGAAGCAGGAGCCTGGTAGATCTTCCCAGAGCTGGGATGCTTCTTGCCCTCCCTCGATCCCTTCTGTCCTGCCCTCCAGCACAGCCACCATTTTGCAGATTAATTCAGGAAATTTGGGATCTTCCTTCCCTTCAGGAGCCCCATTTCCCAGGTTTCGGCAGCACATGGGTCCCACCGGCTTTGAAGTGCGTGGACATTTTTCATGGCTCCAACAGCAAAACGAGGCTTTGGGAGGTTCAAACAGGCACAGCCACCTCCCAGCCCAGCTTCAGAATGCCTTTCTCCAGGTGCCACCTTCCTCGGAGGTCGGAGCTTTGCCTCAGCACATCTTCAGAGCTCTTAAGGACGTTCTTGGCCCGGCCCCAGCGAACGTTTTAGGCGCTCGCAGCCATTTCGAAATGGAGTTTTAATCTGTCAGCAGCAGAAAGAGAAACTCAGAGAGGCTTTAAATGGCCAACCACTTCTTGGCTTTGGGGCTTTTGTGTCTATTGATGAGACTGGCTGGAGGTTTACCCAGGATTGTATAGGATGCACAGGGGAATGGGGGATCTCAGAACCATCAGAATCAATGAGCAGACTGGAACTGGGGCGCTTCATTGGTGTGAGGTTTGTACTGAAAGGCCCAGGGATGATGGGCTTTACAGGCAGGAATAATTCAACAGGTTTTGTGGTCTAAAAATGTGGGCAGAGCACAGAGAGAAAACAAGGAGCTGCCTTAGGGGCAGACACGGAACAGGTAGAGGATGAAGAGAGCAAGCAGAATGTGGAGTTCATGTTTGATAGGAAATGGGATAAACCAGCTTGGATTTCCTCATGGAAAGAGTGGTGAGGCCTTGGAAGGGGCTGCCCAGGGAGGTTTGGGATCCCCACCCCTGGGGCTGTTCAGGGAACGCCTGGACATGGCACTCAGTGCCAAGGTGGGCATCGGGCACAGGTTGGACTCTGATCCTGGAGGGCTTTTCCCACCTCAGTGATCCTGGGATTCTGTGATCTTAGAGCAAGGAATGCCAAATTTCTGGGTCAGTCCATGTGAAACAGCTACTAAAGATGTATCCCTGTGTGATCCCTCCCACATCCCAGGGCAAAGGGCTCTGACTCCCCATGTGGAGCCTTTTCCATCCCTGACTGATCCCGCTGGCTCCGAGTGTTGGGTTGTTTTGCCTCTGTGACTTCCCTGTCCCTGTGTCCCCAGGGGATGGATGGTATCACTCCTGGCTCGCTGAGCTTTGTCTGAGCGAGCCACAGGCTCCTCCACAGGGATTTTTCCCATGGGAATTGGAGGCACAGTGGAGCTGAGCCACATCTCGGACCCGCTGTGTGGGATTTGGGGAATTCCTGGCTTTGTCCAGCTCTCCTGGTCCCACAGAATGCTCAGCTCAGACTCTTCAGAGGTGTCACTGCTGGCAGGAGGTGGGAGCCCAGGAGCATCCCAGTGGGGTGGGTGTCCTGCTCCAGAGCCTTAAAAAGAGCTTCAAAAAGGAATGGGGTGCAAGTCCTGGAAAGTTTGTGGTGTCAGGGAAGGGAACAAAACCGGTTCCTAGAACTGGGTGTCCCTTGAGCACTTTGTAGTTGCAGTTTTGCAAAACTTTGGGCCTTTTAGAAGGTTGTTCCTTGCCAAGGTGATCTGGTCATTAATTCTTGATGCTGCAATTGAAGAGCTGTCCAGGGTTGTCTCCAGATGCTCTTGGTGGGGCTGCATTAGTAGTTCTGCTAATGAATCCTTCCCTCTCCCTGCTAAACCACAACCTGATTTGGATTTCCTTTGCAAATAATTTACTGCTCAATGGTCTAATTGAGCCAAACGAGCTCAAATCGGTTGTTTCTCTTGCGAGAAGGGAAATGACAAATTTCCCAAGAGTGAGTCTCCAGGGGAAGCTGGAGTTGGCAGGGAGCCCTGGGCATTCCCTGGGGTTGGACTCCAGGAACTCGGGGCTGTGCCAGCTGGGGGGCTGGAGATGAGGCCGAGGCTGCCCTGGAGGGATAAAAACGGGATAGAGGGTGCCAGGGAAAGGGCTTTGGCTTCTCAGTGCACTCACATCAGTTCTTGCCCTCCCAGTTGGGTGGTGGGTGCTTTGGGTGGGCTGCAGTGAGGCACCCACAGATCCAGCTGTGCCTGGGATGCTCCGTGGGGAGGTGGAGCAGGGACTCTGTGCCTCCCATTGACATGAGTCACTGCACAGGGTCTGTGTATGGAGATGAACCCCAAATCTCAGCCTTCTCTCTAGTTCAAGGCAGGGAGACCCAGGGCTGTGCCACCACCTGTGCCTGCTGTTCACCTGCCAGGTGAGGTGCTGTCCTGTGAAACCAGGATATTCCCTGGGGGAGCTGTTATTTGGGAAGGGGGCACAGGCCGTGCCCTGAGGAGGGGCTGGTGCTCAGGGCTGTGGTGAGGGCTCAGTCACCAGACCTGCTCCTGGATCCCAGTCCTGAGGCACTTTGGGCCTGGGCTCTGATCCCTGGGATGGGGTGATGGTGCTGTGGAAGAGGAAAACGTGGGCTTGGATGGGAGGTTTGGCTTCTGCTCTGAAGTCTCTGCTGAAATGGAGAGTGGAATTATCCAGGCTGTGTTGGGGGGGATGTCCGTGATGCCCTGGTATGTCTCACTCTATTATTCTTTTAAAAAAACCTAAAAAATGTGGGTTTTTTACTATGGAAGTTGTTTGGTTTTCCTTTTCTGTACAATTCCTGCTTTGATTTTCCTGCATTAACTCTCTGTCTCTCTCTCTCTCTCTGTTTCTCTGCAGACCTTTGTAGTACTAAACAGAGGGAAAACACTCTTCCGATTTAGTGCCACACCTGCCTTGTACATTTTAAGTCCTTTTAATCTGTTTAGAAGAATAGCTATTAAAATTTTGATACATTCATATCCTTTTTATTACTGAGTTCTCTCTGCCTTTGTGTGTCCTCTGGAAATCTCTTCCCTGTCTAATCTCTTCCCTCCCAAACTGTCTTTTGCTCCATTCCCATCTCTGAATGGCAGTCCTGCACCTGGGGAGGTGGATTGGCCTCAGAATATACACAAAACCTGCTTTTTTGGGTAAAAAATTGCTGTCTTTGAGCCACATCCAATGAAGGAAACGTTTCCTTTATTTTCCCTGTGTCCATTTTCCCGTCCCACACATGTGGATACATTTTGGAACAGATATAATTTAAAGTTGTGTTCACGTGAAGAGGATTTGAGCTTTATCAGCTGCTGAAATGGTTAAACAGAACTAAAAAAAAGATTTAAATAAACATTAAAATAAACATTTAAATAAATATTCAACGGGATTCTTATCTGGAGAAGGATCCAGAGCCACCTTGTCTGTAATTAGACACTGACTGGTTTCTTGCTCTTCTGGCATCTCTAAAACATCCTTCTCATGGCACAGCTTTTCCAAACTGTTCCTCTGCAGGGCTCAGGCAGCTCCAGTGGCTTTGGGAGCATCAGCTGGGGGTGTTACTAGGAGAGAAAACCTCTGATACTGAGTGAGCTGCCTTGCCCTGTGTACTTCTGTATTATGTATTATTATTATATATTTTAGATGTGCCTCTGAAACAGGGACACGTTTATTTGGTGGTTTAGGGTTTTCTGTACCCTCCATTCCTGCTTCCCAGGTGGAGGAAAAAGCTTTTCCATCTCGGGAACGTTTCCTTTGGCTCTGTGTGAGTTCTTGTGGCCTTTCCTCCCCCTGGATGTCTGGGATGCAGCCAAGGGATGCAGATTGTCAGGCTGAGCCCAGGATGCTGCTGGAGGCTCTTGGGTCTCGGTCTGAGATCTGTTGGAGTCTCCTGAAATAATTCTGGAAGTCAAACAGCTTTGGATCCGAGCTGGATTTCACCACTGTGCTAATAACTCAGGAGTTAAGATCCCCTTCTAACTGGGACACTGTGCTGCTCAATCAGCCCCCAAACCACCGAGGGGCTGGCCAAGGTTCCCGTGGTTCTCTCCGAGCTGAATCCTGCTCTCTGTGGGTTTCCCGTGGGCTGTGTGAGCTCACAGGCTGTTTTCCAGGAAGTTATTGGGGGAGACATTTTCCTTTAGGCCTGGGATGTTTTTTTAATTACGCCAGAAAACAGAAAATTAATTGAATGGTGGCATAAAATGCTATTTATGTACTATAAATATAGTATATGGTATATAAAAATATATACTAATAATATGATGTGTTTATANTATTATATTAATATATAGTATATAAGATACAAGCAGTCTTATTTCCCGTGACTGCTGGAAGGATCTGGGCTCTTCCCTGCACCCCACAGGGAAGAGCCTGGAAGTGGAGGAGTTTCCCTGCCCTGGATTTCCCGGGGGGTGTGAAGGGCCAGCTCGTGTCCCGTTGCTCCTTGACTGTGCCCCACAGTGTTCAGCATGATCATCATGTGCACTATTTTGACCAACTGCGTGTTCATGACTTTTAGTAACCCGCCCGAATGGTCCAAGAATGTGGAGTAAGTACTGACTCCTGCATGGGGGAACCCCCCAGAGCCCCCGTGCCTTCCCTGCCCCTCCTGCCCTCTGCCTGCATGAACACACTGTCCTTCAGAGCCCTTTGGTCCACACAGAAGTGCCTGTAATTCCCGTTTTTCTGTCCCCAAATGCCCTTTTCCTGCAGTTCTCAGCGTGTCTCTCCCTCCCCCCCAGGTACACCTTCACTGGGATTTACACCTTCGAGTCACTCGTGAAAATCATTGCCAGGGGTTTCTGTATAGATGGATTCACCTTCCTGCGGGATCCCTGGAACTGGCTGGATTTCAGTGTCATCATGATGGCGTGAGTTGTGTTTCCAGGCTGTCTCAGGGCTCTGTGGGGTCAGACCTCGGAGAGAGGGGGGGGGTTTGCAAGGGAAAAGCCAAACCAAGGGAGACGAAATTTCTGCCCTGGTTTTTCCCAAAGGAAGTTTATCCTGATGGAATCTCAGCTCCAAACTGCGACAACACGGAGCTGGTGGAGCTGCTGTTGCAAAAAACCCAGGATTTTCTGAGAAGTGCCTTTATTAGTTGAGATTTTCAGTGGCTCCTGTGCCAGAGGGGCTGCTCAGTGTAGGACCAGCAGCCAAATATCTTTAAATTCCAGTCTCTGCCTCTCCTTCCTCCTTGGGCTGGTGTTTGAAATATTCCTGGGCTGCAGCTGAAGGTTGGACAGCCATTACCCCATTAATATCCCGTTAATAACCTGTTAATAACCCATGGCTATGAACCCATTTCCCAGGGAAGGTGCAGTGTCAGAGGAAATTGCTTGATTTTCCTTCCTCATTCCCTGCTCTGGGGCTGGTTCAGCTCCCACGGGGCTGGTGTTGAGGGTCACAGGGATGTTGAGTCCCAGCAGGGGATACACCCCCCATTCCTGGATTTTTCCTTATTGCCCTGAGCTGATCCTGCTCAGGCTGAGTCCTGCTCATGGAAACCAGGTCCATGTCAGTGGTCTCTCAGTTGCTGGTGGAAGAGATTTTTCCCCTTTTACGTTTATTTTTGGGATATTGCAGGTGCACATTGTTGGGGTCCCAATAATCACTCACATCTGAGGGAACAGGGATCCTGTAGGAACCTTCCAGGGGTTCAGAGCACTTGAGTTGTAGTAAAATGCTTGAATCATATTAAATGCCTGTTTTTGGCTGGATTCTGCACCCATGGTGGTTGAGTTTCCTGAGGTGCTGCTCTTCTTCTACTTCCCTTTTATTACTTATTTAAATTATACACAAAGAGTTGAACATTGGCCACAGAAAGCCAATAACCAGCAGCTCCTTGGCACTGGAGAAGCAGGCAGTGAAGAATGAAGGATGAAAATGAAGGATGCAAATGAAAATGAGGGATGCTAATGGAAATGAGGGATGCTAATCAAGGCAAAAGATGATCATGTTTTATTAAAAACCTGAGGTGAAGCAAATGTACCTGAAAACCCTGAGCCAAGGAATCATAAAATCATGGAATCCTGGAGTGGTTTGGGTTGGGAGGGACCTCAAAGCTCATCCATGGGCAGGGGCAGCTTCCACTNAGGACACAGGTACCCAGCCATGCACCTGGGCAAGCTGGTTGCAGAGAGGAGACCCTTAAGCTGTGTTTTGCCCCTGCACCCTCGTGCCTCTCCCGTTCCCATGGCGGGTCGGGAGCGTTTTAAATCACGAGCTGTTTCCTTCCAGCAGACGATTTTTGCTCAGGAAGGTGACCCCAACGGTGCCATTAACTCTGGTTTAATTCTGCAGGTATATAACAGAGTTTGTAAACCTAGGCAATGTTTCAGCTCTGCGCACTTTCAGGGTTCTGAGAGCTTTGAAAACTATTTCTGTAATCCCAGGTAAGGCCCCGGTTGGTGTTCAGCTGTCGGGTACAGGCCCCTGTGAGTGATGTATTGCTTTGTCTGTAGTTGTTGTTTGATTTTGGTGTGTGTATTGTCATGGTGTTTTTTGTGTGTGACCTCCCTCATTGCAGATATGTCANGGGCCAGGCTGCTTGGGGTGCTGTCACCAACTCTCCTCACACAGCTGACACTTCTACAATTGCCTTCTGCTGAGGTGGCATTGCATTTTCCAGTCCTCTGTAGGACTGTGTGAAGGTTGGGGCATCACAGTGTGAAAAAGGTCTAGAGCTGTTGGAGAGGGTCCAAAGGAGGGGCACGGGGATGGGGAAGGGTCTGGAGGAGCAGCTGAGGGCACTGGGTGAGGAGGAGGCTGAGGGGACACTCAGTGGGGTCTGCAGGGGCAGCTCCGACCTCTGTGAGCAGGGACAGGATCNCCCAGGTAAGGCCCCGGTTGGTGTTCAGCTGTCGGGTACAGGCCCCTGTGAGTGATGTATTGCTTTGTCTGTAGTTGTTGTTTGATTTTGGTGTGTGTATTGTCATGGTGTTTTTTGTGTGTGACCTCCCTCATTGCAGATATGTCACAGAGTTTGTGGACCTTGGGAATGTCTCAGCATTGAGAACTTTCAGAGTTCTCCGAGCTTTGAAAACTATCTCTGTAATTCCAGGTGAGAACCCTTCGGCATTAAAGGCTGGCCTTGCGTGTGTCTCCCCTCCACAGTCCCTCCCTCCCTGCACTGCCTGTTCCTCGGGAGTGGCTCTGGGGTTTTTGGATGGGGTTTGCAGTCTGTGGAACAGAACTGTTGGAAATTTATGGGATGAACAGGCTGTGATTCCACACTTCTCTGTCCCTGTGTACACCCGTGGCGTGCCCATCTCTGAAATTAAAGCCAAGCTTAAAGTTTAATTGCAGATGCATTAAGGATCAGGCTGCCCCTCAGGCTGAGCAGTGTCTGGCTCAGGGAGTCCCCCTGTTTCCATCAGCGTTGCTGGAGCTTTAGGAATAACTTTGTAAGGCCAGAGAGTGAAACCCAACCAGACTTAGAACCTTTTGCCCATTTCCTGAGACCCCCCAGGGCTGGACTTGGCAGGGCTGTCCCTCCCAAAGCTGCTTCTGGACTTGTGACTCCTTTGGGTGTCACAGGGCGAGCAGGGGCCCTTCCTTTGTTGTGAGACACCACAGGGGCTTTATGGACTGAGAATCTCAGAATTCCAGAGTGCTCTGGGTTGGGAGGGACCTTAAAGTTCATCTCATTCCATGGGCAGGGACACCTTTCCCTAGGCCAGGCTGCCCATCCAGCAGGTACAGGTGGTTTCCCCCTCATTTTAAGCTCAGGCTCAAGGCTCAGCCCTCACAGGCACTCAGGAATCTGCAGGTTTCCAGTTTCCAGGTGCTCCATGTGTCTCAGGGCAGGCCCCTGAAATAGCCCCTGGATTGATCTGCAGTTCCCTTGGGGTTTGTTCCCTAAGGCATTCCCTGGCAATGGAATGGTGGCTCTGCTTTCTCAGGCTGCCAGGGAAGAGCCTGGGGATTTGTAGGGCCCATCCCTTTTGTCCCATCCCAGACTGCCAACCCCATCAGCTGCACCTGCCTGTTGTGCATGACGATGGTGATGATGATGATGGTGATGGTGATGATGGTGATGGTGATGATGGTGATGGTGATGATGGTGATGGTGATGATGGTGATGGTGATGATGATGCTCTCACGTGGCACTGCTTTCCTTGCACCCAATGAGAACATGCTGGAGTGATGTTCCTACTGAGCCTTAATGTTTGGGGATAATAAAGAGAGAAGCTCTCTGGGAGTTGCTGTGGGCAGCGCCCTGGGTGGGTCTGAGGGGCAGCTGAGCTTCTCTCAGCCTGCTCAGGTAGAAACTGCCTCGCTCAGAGAGAAACATCCACGTTAAAACCAGTTTTGCCTCTGTTTTGCTTTCTTATTTCATCACAAAGTGGAGATGGTGCAGCTTTAAGGAGCTGGTTCCTGACTGTGTGACTGCCTTGTCTTCCCATGGAAGGCAGCAGGACAGTTTTGGATCATTCCCTCCATTCAACTCAAAACGAATGGATTTTAATTCAAATGGCAGCAGGGAGCAGGGTGAGGTTGAGCCTTACTAAGCTCAGCCCAGCCATGATTTTTACCAAAGACACAGTTTGCTGCACATTTTGGTTTGATAAAAGGGGTGATTTGCCACACCCAGCCAAGGGGACCCTGTTTGGGTGTTGGGGCCACTGAACACACCTGGAAATGCCAAACCCCTGGGTGTTGTAGCCCTGCTGGGGGGATTGGCCAGGTGTGGGTCTGCAGCACAAATCTTGCCTCCCTCAGTTCTGGGACTGACAACAGGAGGAATGGAAAGCATTTGGGTAATTGGCCTTTTGGGTTATTTAATATGAAGGCATCAGGTGCTCTTTGTGGGTTTTCCTGCTGTCATTTCACAGGGAAGAAAGGATTTTCGGAATACACTAAAATGCTAAAATCTAAAGGGATTCCCCTGCTGGTTCAGCACATGGAATAGGAAATTTAACCCTGTGCTGACCTACTGAGAAACTCATTTTAGTGCTGCGAGTGCTGATTGCATCTTCTAGCAATAATTGAGATTAGTGTTTGTTTGAGACAAGGTAAAAATGGGAACTATTACCAGGAACTGACATGCCACTGGACAAAATCCCAGGGATTTGTGGGACAGGAACAGCCTGTGGTCCTGGGAGCTAAAATACCAAATCCTGCTTTGCTCTTGTGGCTGGGGGGACCAGGATGGTCTCAGGAGGTTTTCTTTGTTGGTCCCTGAGCTCTCACACTGAATTCCCTGGTGCCATGTGGGGACACACCTGTGCCACACAGGGCCCAGGAAACCGGGATGTGCCGGGCACGGGGGCCATTCCTGCAGTGGAGCTTGTCAGGGCTGTGTTTGTTGGAGTGTTCCTGGGTCGTGCCAGAACTCTCCTGCTGCTGATTTTATCTTGGTTCCAGCCCCCTTCCCTCCCACTCCTCTGGAGGAGCAGCATCCCAAGGGCTGGAGGCTGTGGGTGCATGAGCAGAGCTGGGGGTGAGCATGGGGAGATGTGTCTGCCAGAACTAACAGCACAAACCTGCTCTGGGTCGGGGCAGGGCTGGGGCATCCAGGGGCAGCTGGCATAATGGAAGCAAATGACATTTTAAGAATGATTCCTCTGTAAGGAATGTCTCTCTGCCTAAGGAATGTATTTCTAACCGTGCATTTATGGTTCTTTATGTCCCTGGTATGGCTCAAACCTTTGCTGGGTCAGAAGGGGAAGGTTGGAGGGGAGCAGAGGTTTATTGTGGGGTGTTCATGTGGCCTCAGCTGGAGCCCTGGATCTGACTGGCCCCAAATCCAGCTGGAGCTGTGATTTATGTGTTTTCTCTCCTTCCTCCCTTCTCTGCACACCAGAAGGCTGATTGAAGGGCCCCAGTTCTGCAGTGCTCTGCATCCAACATTCTGCCTAGTTCAGACCTGTCTCCTAAAAATTAGTGCTGAGTTTTTCCCCACTCAGGGGGGGTTCCTCTCACAGACCAGACTGGTTTGGGAAACCAGCAGGATTCTTGGCTTAGGCCTGAGCTTAACTTTTAGTATTGAGCTTCAATGATCCCGAGGGCCTTGGTAAATCCCAAAGCACCAGGAGAAATCCTGCCCTGGCCATGGCAAACCCCACCATCCAAATGGAAGATTCAGCTCCCCCAAGGGAAGGGAAGTGCTGGGACAGTTTAGATGAGCAGGAGAAACCCAAGATGGGAGAGTTAAAGGTCTTTGATCTTTGTGCTGGTAAGCCCAGCCCAAACACAGCTGAGCATGTCCATGAGGGGTTTGAGGCAGCACATCCTGGTTTAACATCCCTGTTTGCCAAACCCTGAGTGCAGGGCAGTGATTCCCGAGCACATTCCTCAGCTTTACAGCAAAGCTCAGGCATTCTCAGGGACAGACCTCGGGATTTTGGGTTGCTCTGACTGTTGTTCCTTCACCACAAAACCCTGAGCTGGTTCCTCCATCACGGTCTGGAAAACCCAACCACACACCCAGGAGCCCACCCAGTTACAGCCACAGCCTTTCCCACCGTAGAATCTTTAGAAGGTACTGGATAATTTGGGACTTGCAGTGTCTTTTCCTTCTCCAGGAGTGATTTCTAGTCTTGTTTCCTTCTCCACAGGCTTGAAGACCATCGTGGGTGCCCTCATCCAGTCTGTGAAGAAGCTGTCGGATGTGATGATCCTGACAGTTTTCTGTCTCAGTGTCTTTGCCCTCATTGGGCTCCAGCTGTTCATGGGCAACCTGAGGAACAAGTGTGTGATTTGGCCAATAAATGTGAACGAGACCTTCCTGGATAATGGCTCCAGGGGCTTCGACTGGGAGGAGTACACCAACAACATGTGTAGGTGTTCCTGCACCCAGGCTCCTGAAGCCTCCTGACTTGGCTCAGGGTTTCCCAGCATGGTTTGTGTCCCTTTGGGCAGCAAAAACCCTGTGCTCAGAGGCTTTGCAGCTGCTTAGAACCCTCTTAGGATGTTTCTTGTGGGATTCACCCTTTAAAAGGGTTTGGCTGCGCTCTTTGAACTCAGTATTTTGTCCAAAATGGATTTTTACTGATAAGTTTCTTGGTAGGGGATTTGAGGGGGTCTTAAGTGAAGCTTTCTATGGTGTTATAGTCTGTTAAATCCTCTAACTCCATATTTATTTGCCTGTAATCTCTTAATTTTCATCTTCCTCAGCAAATTTTTACATCATTCCTGGTGCCCCTGATCCTTTGCTCTGTGGGAACAGCTCGGATGCAGGGTGAGTGTTGAGCTTCACTGCTGCTGCTGGCTAATGCTGGCAAAGCCTTTGGAATGTTCCCTGCCTCTTCCTTTGCTGGTCGGGGTGTTATTTCCCCAGCTTTCAGTTTCCTTTACCTGTGACTCCATTGCTGATGCCGTGGGTTTTCATTTCCCTCTGAATCCCATCTCAGGGATCATCAGAGAAAGGGGGATGGAGCCTCAGAAATGGCAACTTGCCTCCAGTTGGTTTTTTCCCCCCCGACCTTCAGCTCTGAGGCCACTTTTGGCCAAAGCTGGTGCCTTTTTGTCACTCCCCATGCCCTGACCTGGCTGTTGTCCCTCCCCAGCCAATGTCCAGAGGGATACACGTGCATGAAGGCAGGACGGAACCCCAACTATGGCTACACAAGCTTTGACACCTTCAGCTGGGCCTTCCTGGCTTTGTTTCGCCTCATGACTCAGGACTTCTGGGAAAACTTGTATCAATTAGTAAGTGAAAGCTTTGCTTTGGTGGGAATTTGGGGATAAACGTGAGGAGCTTTATTTCATTCCTTTTCTCTGACAGAGAAGCTGCCCAGGGAGATATGTTTGAGGAGGGAGGGGACCTCACCTTTCAGCAGGTGTTGGGCTTTGAGTCCAGAAGGGCTGGTGGGTCCAGCTGAGCTGTGAATTAATTCTGGAGGAGGCTGAACACCTGCTGCAGGAGGCTGTGAGAGCCCAGCTCTACTCACAGGAGGTGCCCAGGCCCTTTGGAGGGCAGAGAGTTTCCTTGTGACCTGAGGATGCTTTGGGGACTTGCTGAAGTGGCTTTTCCTCACTTTGGGTTGTTTTAAGGGAGCCTGAGCGTTGGGTTTCACTCTGTCCCTCGGAATCCTTTTCCATTTGCATCCACTGGGCGTTCCCTCAAGAGAGGAAGGGGGATGTCACCTTTTGTGCTCGATGTGCAGCTTCCCAGAGCTCTGCAGGGGAAGTGCTGAGCTTGAAATATTCAGCCCTGCTGGATTTTCTTGGAAACATCTGGGTCAAGAAGCTTGGGATCGGCTCACGCGCCGGGCGTCACCCTGAAACTGCCTCCCTTTCCCTCTTCTAATCCATTGTTTTCCACTTCCAGACCTTACGAGCAGCAGGAAAAACCTACATGATCTTCTTTGTGCTGGTGATCTTTGTGGGGTCATTCTACCTGGTGAACCTGATCCTGGCTGTGGTGGCCATGGCCTACGAGGAGCAGAACCAGGCAACGCTGGAGGAGGCAGAGCAGAAGGAGGCAGAGTTCAAGGCCATGTTGGAGCAGTTGAAAAAGCAGCAGGAAGAGGCACAGGTGAGAAAGAATGACAGAAATTCCTCCCTGGGAGGGTGGGGAGGCACATCCCAGAGGATGTGTCCAAGGCCAGGTTGGACAGGGCTTGGAGCAACCTGGGCTAGTGAAAGGTGTCCCTGCCCATGGCAGGGGGTGGGATGGGATGGACTTTAAGGTCCTTTCCAACCCAAACCATCCTGGGATTGTGTGTGAGGGTTTTGATTGTGTATCTATGGATACATTTGGCTGTTGTAAGGTTGCTGTTGCAGGGCAGGGATTGACAATCAAACAGGGCCCTGGCATTACATCCTTTGCTCACCAGAGCACCCAAGAGCTCTGTCTCATCCCTGGTGCTTTCCCTTAATTATAGAATTGTACTGGAAAACTCCCCTCAGTTAAGGAAATCTGAAATAGTTAAGTGTGGGAATGTCTTTTCAAGTCCATATTTTTTTTGGTCCTTTATCAAATGCTTACAAGCCAAGCTGAGGGACCAAGGGGGATTTTCCTCCCTGCACAAGTAGATGCTAAAAGGTTTAACAAATGCTGGCTGCAAGTTTGTTCCAGGAGAGACCTGAGGGCACGGAGCCCAAATCCCTCCCAGAGCAGGACACCTTGGCCAGGTGTGATTTACTGCCCTTCTCCCCTGCACCCCCAGGCTGCTGCCATGGTCACCTCGGCTGGGACGGTCTCTGAGGACGCTGTGGAAGATGATGGAGGGGGGAGGATGTCCCGGAGCTCCTCGGAGATCTCCAAGCTCAGTTCCAAGAGTGCCAAGGAGCGTCGGAACAGGAGGAAGAAGCGGAAGGACAAGGAGCTGTCGGAGGGAGATGAGAAGTGTGACACTGAGAAGGTGTTCAAGTCGGAATCCGAGGATGGCATGAGGAGGAAAGCGTTCAGGCTCCCGGATAACAGGCTGGGAAGGAAGTTTTCCATCATGAACCAGGTAGTTTTAACTTCCTTCCCTAATGTCTGTGCTCGCCTGAGGTCGGGATAATGGTCTGGTTTAGATCCTGGTTAGCACATCCAAGGATCACTGTCTTGAAGTGCAGCAGATCAGGAGGACACTTAGGGCCTAAGTTTCCAGCGCTCACACTCACTTTCCATGGTGGGAATTGTTTGGGAATCCTTACCTGAGACAGCTCAGTCAGCCAGGAGGGAGCAGCTCTTACAGTGCAGACCTGGAGAGGGAGGGAAACGTGGAGAGAGAGACTTCTCAAGGGCCTGGAGGGACAGGACAAGGGGAATGGCTTCCCACTGCCAGAGGGCAGGGATAGATGGGATATTGGGAAGGAAATCTTGACTATGAGGGTGGGCAGGCCCTGGCATGGGCTGCCCAGAGAAGCTGTGGCTGCCCCATCCCTGGGAGTGTCCAAGGCCAGGTTGGAGCAACTTGGGCTAGTGGAAGGTGTCCCTGCCTGTGACAGAGGGTGGAGAAGGATCTTTAAGGTCTCTCCCAAGCCAGACCATCCTGTGATCCTGTGAAGCCACACGGCAGCACGGCAGCACTTTGTGTGTGTGTGTGTGTGTGTGTGTGTGTGTGTCCCCCCTCCTGACTCTGCTGTCCTTCCCTCCCCCATCAGTCTCTCCTCAGCATCCCGGGCTCCCCCTTCCTCTCCCGCCACAACAGCAAGAGCAGCATCTTCAGCTACAAGGGCCGTTTCCGCGACCCGGCCTCGGAGAACGAGTTTGCGGACGACGAGCACAGCACGGTGGAGGAGAGCGAGGGCCGCCGGGACTCGCTGTTCATCCCCATCCGCGGCCGCGACCGGCGCAGCAGCTACAGCGGCTACAGCGGCTACAGCCAGGGCAGCCGCTCCTCCCGCATCTTCCCCGCCCTGCGCCGCAGCATCAAGAGGAACAGCACCGTGGACTGCAACGGCGTCGTG
>VXBX01008988.1:211312-232744 GCA_013400415.1 Scytalopus superciliaris
CTCCTCCTTCTCCTCCTTCTCCTCATCATTCTCCTTCTCCTCCTCATTCTCCTCATTCTCCTCTTCCTTCCCCTTCTCCTCCTCCTTCTCTTCCTTCTTCTCCTTCTTCGCCTTGTCTTTCTCCTCCTTCTCCTCCTGCTGTTCCATCTCCTCTTCCTTCTCCTCCTCCTCGCTATGAATCTTTATGTTCCTGATGTGGCTCAAACCTCTGGTGGTACAGAAGGGCAAGGTTGGAAGGGATCAAGATTTCTGGTCAGAGGTGCTTCTGCTTTTGCTTCTTCTCTTTCTTCTGCTCTTCCTCCTCTTTCTCCATCAACAACCCACCCCCTCCAGCTTCCTGGGGAGAAAAAGGGCTGGAATTGAGTCCTTAATTAGAAGACTAATAACAGTGGGAACCTTGGTGTGTTGTTGGGGTGGTTCGTACAGAGCTCTTTAAAGCCCAGGAATGGGAAAACCAACCCAGCTCACAGAGGTTCTTGCAAATATTCTCCACAATAAGATAAAATCTTGGAGGTTTAAAGGGAAATCCAAACAGTCTTTTCACTCTCACTGAATTTTGCAAGGGGAGCTGTTGGTAAAATAAGGATTCTTTAAAATACTCTTTTTTTAATTGTTGAATTCTCCATGACTGTGGCTTTTCGGGATTAGTTGAATGAAATGGTGTTGAGAAACCTTTTAGTGGATCAACATTTCAGAATGCAGGAGAGAAACAAAGCTCCAGGAATAGAATATCACTTAGTGGGGCGTGGACGAGTCTGGATCCGATGGAAACAACGTCATTGGAGGGAGACCTAAGTCAGTTGTTTCTGGAAAAATCTGGTGCCTGTAAATTCCAGGCTGTTTTTTTATTTATTTGAATTCTTGCAATTAGTTCTGTCAAGCATCAGTTTCTGCCTGGTTTTGTTCTTCCCATGTTATTACAGAGTTTTCCTCCAGTATTTAATCCTCTTTCCTAACACAGCCTGGGTGTTGTGGGAACAGTAAAACCTGCATGGTGCTTGTGTGGGGAGAAAGTATTAATTAGCAGTTATTTTACTGACTCAACATGGGGAGAGAAAAAAGCCCAGTTATCTCTCAGTTCCCAGAATACAGACAATATAGGGTATGGAGATACAGAATAAGGGCCGTGTTTCTGGGCTGAGGGTGTGTGAGGGTCTGGGGACGCTCAGGAGTTTGTGTTAATCATCATCTGAATTCTGCAGGGTACCACTGAAATTGAAATCCGAAAGAAACCCGGCGGGTCTCTCTTGGTCTCCATGGATCAGGTGAACGCATCCTATGGAAGGAAGGACCGGACCAACAGTGTCATGACTGGGCTGACCAACACCCTTGTTGAGGGTAGGTGTGGTTTGGGGACTCCAGGGAGACCTCGGAGCCCCTGCTAGAGCCTAAAGGGGCTCCAGGAGAGCAACTTCGGGACTTTGGCCCATCCCTGGAAGTGTCCATGGCCAGGTTGGAGCAAGCTGGTCTAGTGGAAGGTGTCCCTGCCCATGGCAGGGGGTGGGATGGGATGAGCTTTGAGGTCCTTCCCAGCCCAGCCTGTTCTGGGACTGTGTGGTGTGTGAGGGGTGTAGGGTGGGGGACATGGGCCCCAACAGAGCAGTTTGGAGCCTGGGCCACCTGGGCCACGTGTTCCCTGTGGATCTGTGGGATTCAGCTCCCCCTGCTTGCAGACAGTACATACTCCTGCACTGGTTTTGCCTAAACTTTGAGTCATTATTGATGCAGAAGTGTTTATTAGACTTTATTGTACTTAGTTTTGCATCTGGATTACACAGAGATGGAAATGAAGACAACAAGGAGTTGTGACTTTACAATAATGAGGATGCACAGAGCAGAGGAGTAAGACAAGGTCTAGTCCAGGTGTTGTGTCTTGTACCATCTCCCAGGGGCTGGACAGACCCTCCTTTGCTGCAGCCCGTGAGAGAAAAGGGTTGGAGCCACACCAAGAGCTGCAACGTGACAGCTGTCAAAAGGGAGAGGGGCTGCTGGATGATGGGAATTCTGGAATGGACAGCACATGGAGATGAGATTTCCAAATATGTTATGCAGGAGCCAGCAAGAATTTCTGAACAGCAGCCACATGAGGTTGATGATCTCAAATTCCTGCTGTCTCCTGCAATAAAATTGTATGAAAACTAAATATACTTAGAAACAGAGCAGGGCTCTGCTGCGCTTCCCTCCTGCGCAAACGCCCACGGGCTCCAGAGCCACGGGCCTCCTTTTAACTTCCCAAATTCCAAGGCAACTAAATACTAAGCAACCAGGGAACCAATGGGAAGGAGAGCACAGTGGTCCTTTCCCTACCCATGAGAAATAAAAGTTGAGCACTCCCAGCTGCACAGCCTGACTGGAACCACAGCGAGTCAACAAACGGAGGGGGGAACTCCGCAGTTGGAATTCTTTTCCCCCAAAGCACTTGAAATAAGGCAGTTTTTAAAAAAAATGGACAAGGCATCGTGTTGGATTTCTGTAAATGGATGTGGTTTGTCTTAATCAGGTTATTCCTGCTGAAGATCCTTCGCAGCATTATGTCATCTCTTTCCTCTTTTAGACCAGGGCCTTGTTCAGCACAGAATTCATCTCAGTTATTTAAAAACTGGCACCAAAGGCAGTTTGGAGTCTGTAACTTTGATTTAAACTGTTTTACCTTGATCGGTTCTGAGTTAAATATAGCCCTTCATTTGGAGTAATTTGCATTGAATCATAAAATTCAGGTGGAGCTCAGGGTTAGGACTGCAGGTTTGGTGACCTGGTGCAGGTGTGGGGCAGCTCTTGTGTGGGGACAGAGAAGTCAGTGAAGCTCAGCACAATCATAAAATCAGGGAATCCCAGAATCCTTGAGGTTGGAAAAGCCCTCCCAGCCCGTGGAGCCCACCCTGTGCCCAATGCCCACCTTGGCTTCCTTGGACACCTCCAGGGGTGGGGGCTCCAAACCTCCCTGGGCAGCCCCTTCCAATGCCACCCTCTCCATGAGGAAATTCCTCCTGATGTCCAACCTGTCTGAAAACTTGACCCAACTCTTCTGCCATGGCCATGGTCAGAAGGTTCATGGCTCTGTAAGTCTTTGTCTTTCAGCCTCAAAGGAGCAGCCTGAGCTCTGTTTTGTGTTGCCCCTGCAGAGCTGGAGGAGTCCCAGAGGAAGTGTCCCCCTTGCTGGTACAAATTTGCCAACACGTTTCTGATCTGGGAATGTCACCCCTACTGGATGAAGCTGAAGGAGATTGTGAACTTGATTGTCATGGACCCCTTTGTTGACTTGGCCATCACCATCTGCATCGTGCTGAACACGCTGTTCATGGCCATGGAGCACCACCCCATGACCCCGCAGTTCGAACACGTGCTCTCCGTAGGAAACCTGGTAAGAGAGCAGTGGGAAACATTCCCCGTGGATCTGCTCCTGCTGGCATGCAGAGCTTGTTGATGTAGACTTAGACCAAATTGCATTGCTGAGATTTAGGCTGGAGGTCAAAACACTAATGGAACTGACTCTTTGTCTGCTCTTTGTCTGTCTCTCCTCCCCACTCCAGGTTTTCACAGGGATTTTCACAGCAGAAATGTTCCTGAAGCTCATTGCCATGGATCCCTACTATTATTTCCAAGAAGGCTGGAACATCTTTGATGGGTTTATTGTCTCCCTCAGTTTAATGGAGCTGAGTCTGGCAGATGTGGAAGGACTTTCCGTGCTGCGATCTTTCCGATTGGTATTCCAAGTTCCAGCTCTTTCTGAATGTTACTGTCATGGAGCTACTAGAATCATAGAATCATGGAATGTCCTGGGCTGGGAGGGACCCACAGGGACCATCCAGTGCAGCTCCTGGCTCTGCACAGACACCCCAACAATCCCACCCTGTCCCTCTCCCATTGTCCAAAGGCTCCCAGAGCTCTGGCAGCCTTGGGGCTGTGCCCACTGCCCTGGGGAGCCTGGGCAGTGCCCACCACCCTCTGGGGGAAGAACCTGCCTGATCTTCCTCTTTGTTCAAGATGAAATTCAATGTCATTTGTTTTTGCTTCTTTTGTAGCTGAGAGTCTTCAAACTGGCCAAGTCCTGGCCCACTCTGAACATGCTGATAAAAATCATCGGTAACTCAGTGGGTGCCTTGGGGAACTTGACCTTGGTGTTGGCCATCATCGTGTTCATCTTCGCCGTGGTGGGGATGCAGCTCTTCGGCAAAAGCTACAAGGAGTGTGTCTGCAAGATCAATCCGGAGTGTGAGCTACCCCGCTGGCACATGCACGATTTCTTCCACTCCTTCCTTATTGTCTTCCGTGTGTTGTGTGGGGAATGGATTGAGACCATGTGGGATTGTATGGAAGTGGCAGGACAGGCCATGTGCCTGATTGTCTTCATGATGGTCATGGTCATCGGAAATTTAGTGGTCAGTAAATGGTTACTGATGGGCTTTCTTGGTTGCCTCTGGGTGGGGTAGAGCTTGGGGAGACCACAGGATGAGGGAGTGGTGATTTGTGAGTCTGTTCCTGCTCTCTTGGGGTCCTTCATGGCCTCTGACTATGAACAGCCCTGTGGACTTTGGTAGCACAATATTCTTTACTTGATGAGGGCCCTCAACAGCTGCCCACAAATAAAACATCCTTTTGAGGGACACACCCTCCCCCCAAGGGGACAGACCCACACCTGGCCAGGGGGGTAAAAGAACCTTAGAAAAGAAGCTTAAAAAAGAAGCGAAACCTGGTATTTTAATTGCCAGGAAACAAAACAATTTGGTGTGCAGGGGAAGGCCCTGAAGTGTTAAAATGGGGTTGGAAGTGTCTTCTGAAAGCTGCCCACTGGCTCAGTCATGAGGTACCGTCGTGTGCAGGAATGGGCTGTGAAACGGCACGGCCTGTTGTGTGGGAGGTTGGACTAGATCAGGATGGTTCCTTCTGGTCTGAAATTTTATGAAGAAAAGTCTGTGGAGGAAAATGTGAGCAAGAATGAAGTCACATGAACAGTTGCAAGCCTTCAAAGAGGTGTTGGGAGCTCTCTCTGAGAGGGCCTGGCTTGCCAAGGGGTTTTGGCACAATCAGCCTTGGGGGCTGTCACTCGATGTGGGCAAGGAAATAGAGCTGGGAGTGATCACTCACATTGCCAAGATTTGGCCTTGTTTTTTTGAGCCAGAGGTGGGTCTGAACCAGTAAGGCTGAATTTCAGTCCCTTGGGTGGCTGCTGCTCCAGTCCCTCTAGTCTGGAGCCTGCAAGGGGCTCAATGTTGAGGACCCTGTGCCTGCACCAGACCCCGGGACCCCTCAGAGCCCTTTGCTGCACAGGGGTCCCCGTTCAGGGTCAGGGTCTCATTCCTCAAGCTCTGGGCACTGCACAGGGGACGCCAGAGCTGCTTCTCAGAGGAGTCTGGAGACAAAGCTCTGCGGCGTCAGCGGGACGTGGGTCCTCTGGGAATCCATCCCCGTGTGTCAGCCCAGCATCACCTCTTCCCTTCCAGGTGCTGAACCTGTTCTTGGCCTTGCTGCTGAGCTCCTTCAGCGCAGACAACTTGGCGGCCACGGACGACGACGGGGAGATGAACAACCTGCAGATCTCGGTGATCCGCATCAAGAAGGGCATCGCCTGGACCAAGGCCAAGGTGCGGGAGTTCATGCAGACCCACTTCAAGCAGCGGGAGGCGGACGAGGTGAAGCCCCTGGACGAGCTGTACGACAAGAAGGTGAACTGCATCGCCAACCACACGGGCGCCGACATCAACCGGGACATCGACTTCCAGAAGAACGGCAACGGCACCACGAGCGGCATCGGCAGCAGCGTGGAGAAGTACATCATCGACGAGGACCACATGTCCTTCATCAACAACCCCAACCTCACCGTCCGCGTCCCCATCGCCGTCGGCGAGTCCGACTTCGAGAACCTCAACACGGAAGATTTCAGCAGCGACACGGATCCCGATGGCAGCAAAGAGGTGGGGTGTGGGAATGTGGGGTGTGGGAATGTGGGGTGTGGGATGTGGGGATGTGGGGTGGGGGGGTGTGAGGTATGGGCTGTGGGATGTGGGAATGTGGGGTGTGGGATGTGGGGTATGGGGTGTGGGAATGTGGGATGTGGGGTGTGGGATGAAGGGCCACAAGTTCATTCTGGTTGTTTGATGATGATGGGCCTGGAAGCGTCTTGGGAGGGAGAGCTGGGCAGTTCCAGCACGAAGTTTGTGTTGTCTCTACACTCAAGATGGAAGTTCCTCCTGGGAGTAGCTCTATGGAAAGGCACAAATACTTATATAATATAAAATATATAGATCATAGAATGGCCTAGGCTGGGTGTGACATTAAAGATCATCCAGTTCCAACTGCCCTGCCATGGGCAGGGACACCCTTCATAATACCAGTACATGATCCTGTCTGTCCTGGCACCGTGAGGCGTAGGGTGGGTCAGAATCTCAAGGAGTGCAATGAGGAAACAACTTTCATCCCAGTAAATGTGACCAAATTGTGGCTGAGTGGTCATGAAGATCCGTTATTTGTTGGGGAGTGATAATTGATGGGGTTGGGGTTTGTTTTGGGTTCAGAAACTGGATGACACCAGCTCCTCTGAGGGCAGCACCATCGATATAAAGCCTGAAGTGGAAGAAGTCCCTGTGGAGGCACCAGAGGAGTACCTGGACCCAGATGCCTGTTTCACAGAAGGTGAGCTCTGGGTGAAGGAAGAGGCCTTCGAGCTGTGCTGGGGACTGGTCTGCTGCAAGCTCACCTTAGGGTTAGGCCAGCCTGGGTCAGGGCTGGCTCTCAGCTTATTTTGAGACTCTTTGGATGCTGGTGAACTAATTTGGAGGAATTTGGGAGATGCAGTTGCCATTGCCAGGATGTAGATTATAGAATCACAACTGATTTGAGTTGGAAGGAACCTTAAAGCACATCCCACACCACCCCCTGCCATGGGCAGGGACACCTTCCACTAGCCCAGGTTGCTCCAAGCCCCATCTAACCTGGCCTTGGACATTCCCAGGGATGGGGCAGCTGCAGCTTCTGTGCCCAACCTGTGCCAGGGCCTGCCCACCCTCCCAGGGAGGAGTTTCAAGAATCACAGATGACCTGTAGTAGAACAAGGTGGTTTTTGTGCAGCTGATGCCTTGAGTACTCAGAAGCAGAGTACTTTTCCCCTCCTGCCTCTGGCCTCAATGTCTTTCAGCAGCTGATCCATTCCAGGTATTCCCATGGCAAAGATGCTTTAAATGGTTCAAGGTCATTTTATCAGGGAGTTTTCCACTCGTCCCCTCGAGTGCCTGGACCTCACCAGACAGAACAAGCTGCTCTGTCCCCAAATTGGTGTTAATTCAGGCCCAGGCACAGGAGTGGCAGAACAATCCCCACACCCCCAAGAGCACAGGAGTTTGAAACTCGGCGTGTTCAGTGTTGGTGGCCTCCAGAGTGCCTGTGGAGAGTGGGAGTGTGCTCCTGCTCCCTGGAGTGCCATGCTCCCTGAGCCAGCTGTGCCCTGTCCCCTCGCAGGGTGCATGCAGCGCTGCAAGTGTTGCCAGGTCAATATTGAGGAAGGGCTGGGCAAGTCGTGGTGGACCTTGAGGAAAACCTGTTTCCTGATCGTGGAGCATAATTGGTTTGAGACTTTCATCATCTTTATGATCCTCCTGAGCAGTGGTGCCCTGGTGAGTACAAAGTGTAGCCCAGGGGTGTGTTGAGCTCGGGGGTGTCTGATTGTATGTAGGAAAAGCAAACTGTGGGGCTTCTTTCCCTTTCTCACTGTCCCACCTCTGCTGAGCATCTTGGGCTCGTGCTGTCCTGGCACCCAGACAGTCCCTGTGTGTGCTGGTGTTCACACCCTGCAGCAGGCAGAGTTATCCAACAAACACCTCCAGGCAGGTTTGGGGACAGAAATCCCCCCCCATCCGAATCCCACAGCAGCCTCCTGGTTTGCTTTCCACTGGCAGCTTTCACAGTCATTAATGGGCTGGTTGTCAGTGAACTTGGCCCCTCTGGATGTGCTTGGCTGCAGAGAAAACCTGCAGTGTGTGTTCCTGCAGGGGTACCACTCACTGAGTATCACACATTAAAGCCTTGCACTCAGATCCCTGAAAATCAAAAAATCCTTGTGTTATTTATTCAGGAATTTCCTTTTTTTGGTTCAGTGTTGCAGCATTGGAACCACTCAAACAGAGAAGGTTCACTGTATAAGAAACAGAATTCATTTTACTCTGTGTGATTTATGTATTTTATATACATTATATATATTTAGCTCATCTAGAGCTGTGTATTTAACTCATCTCAGTATCCTTTCAATAAGCTTCTGGATAACAACATTGGACTGTGGAATAAATCCCATGTAATGACACGAGCTCCTGGTTATTCCCCAGGCTTTTGAGGATATTTACATAGAGCAGAGGAAAACCATCCGGACCATCCTGGAATATGCAGACAAGGTGTTCACCTACATCTTCATCCTGGAGATGCTGCTCAAGTGGTGTGCCTATGGATTTGTGAAGTTCTTCACCAACGCCTGGTGCTGGCTGGATTTCCTCATTGTGGCTGTATGTATCCTCTCCTCCTTCTTCCTGCTTGGAAAAAACGTGGTGGGGAGTGTTTCCTCCTGAGATCCATCCTAACTGAATCCCAGATTTAATGAGGATTCAGTCCCAGATACCTGTGAGTCTGCACATCAAAGCCTTGAGCCCTGTGGGGGTTTCCAGTGTTTCTGGTGTGACTGGGGCATTTCTGCCCTGCACAGACCGAGGTTTCCCAGCCCTTGGCTCTTTAGCTCAGCTGGAAATAAGAGTTTTTTAGGAGACCTGCCCACCTGTGGAGCTGCTGGGAGGTGTTGCCAGGTGTGATATCCAAGGAATGACATTCTCTGTAATCATTTTCTTGTGTTACTCACCACAAGGGGCTGATGAGGCAGCAAAACCTCCCCAGTGCTCCCCACCCCGAGGGCTGTTCCAAACCCCAGCACGTGTTTTTGTGGGAATCTCCACTTGGAAAGCTTTTTATGCAAAATGAAGCTCGTCATCTTCCTCCTGTTCAGAATTCCCAGAAAAGAAAAGGCAGGACCATATGAGACAGGGAAGGGCAGATCAGAGGTCACAGCAGGAGCGAGGGACACGGGTGGGCAGGATGGATCAGCCCTGGAATTCCCTCTTGGGAGGGAGGAAAAATGGGGGAATTAAAAAAGGGAGGATAACTTGGAGAGTTGGGAGAAGAAAAACAATAGAGGGAGGTTTTAGCAATAGATTGGCTCAGAAGCACAGCAAGGGAATTTAAAATAAATGGAATTTATGCTGTCTGAAGTGTCAGAAAATGGTGGAATTCAGCAGGACTCGAGGCCCAAGAATGGCATAAACAGGAACTTTGGAATTCCAAGTGCTTGGATTCTTTTAAAGCATTTCTTCATATCCAGCTGGGAATCAGTGGCCATAGTGAAAGCCCCAAGAGCCAGTAATTTAAAAAAGAACTCACAACTTTTCCAAGCTTCTCCTTTGGAACATTCTGTGTATGATTCAGTGGCTGCTCAGCACCATTATCACTCTGGAAATATTCCTGAGTAGGTGGAGGAGCTATGCTTGGAATTCAGGGGCAGAAGTGACTCAAACTCTACGTTTCCTGTGGAAAACTGAAATTTTGAGTTGTGTTTTTTTTTTTTTTAAATCCTCTCTGATCCCCTCAACACCTTTCTCTGGGCACAAGTGCACGTTGTGAGTCTCATTTTCTGACAGTACCCTCGCACCTCTCTCACTGCCTGGAGATGAGGTTCAAGTTTGGTGCCAGTTGTTGGGAATGAAGTGCAGATTAATGGGCACACGTTTAATTTCCTTCCCAAGTATCTGGTGGAGAAAAGATCAGGAACTTCCCAGGCAGGTGACACAGGTGCAGGGAGGGAAGGAGGATCTGGAATTCCCACGGCTTTAGGAGGAACTTCTTTTCCCCTGTGGTGTCTCAGACAGGAGAGTTGCACGTTTTTCTCTACCAAGAGTCTGAAATGTGACTTTGAGATGCCAAACTATCCCTTGACCAAGTCTTGGCGATGCCTCTTGTCCTGTGTCTGTTAAATCACGTGGGTTTACCCCAAATTTTGGGATGTGATGTGGATGGGGTTGGAGTGAGCCAGGACAGCAGGGAATGAGCCTTTGCATCCTAACAACGCTCTTGGATGTTATTTTGCAGGTTGATAGCATTGTCCAATCCCCTCCTCCTCATCCCCAAAGCTTCCTGGGTGTGTTTGTGAAGACTTTTTCTGGGTAATAATGGAGGATTCTGCTTTTCAGTCAATCTGGGATTCCCTTTGTCCGACCTCGTGCCTGCCGTGTCTTCCCTCGGAGTGTCCCCAGGGAATAATCCTGAGAGAGCCCTGAGAGCTCAAACAGCCTCTTTCTGTCGTGGTCTTAGTGTCCTGCTGGGGAGTGAGGTGCTTCCCAAGGGGAAGAAGCTTAAAAGTGGGGATTCAGTGGAGCCTGTGCCCTGTGTTCATAGAATCATGGAATGATTTGGGTCGGAAGGGACCTTAAAGCTCATCCCATTCCACCCCCTGCCATGGGCAGGGACACCTTCCACTAGAGCAGGTTGCTTGGAGCTCCATCCAACCTGGCCTTGGACATTCACAGGGATGGGGCAATTCCAGTGTTATATTTACAGGGTAAATAGACCACACCTCCAAATCCTTTGGATTTTGGTATTTGGGCCCAGGATTCTAACGTGTCAACATTGCTGAGGGCTTGGTCTCATCCTGAATGGGCTGATTTTCCTTCAGAAGGCTTTGTTGGAACCTTTGGGACACCCTTGGAATGGGTTTAATCAGTGGAATTTTAAAATCAGACGGAAAAAACAGAGAGCTGTGTAGCCACTTCTTTTTGGGGCAGGTATCATGGAATCATGGAGTGGTTTGGGTTGGAAGGGACCTTAAACATCATCTAATTCCGAGTCCCTGCCATGGAGGGGACACTTTTCGTGTGAAGATGGATAAAGCACCAAAGAAGATAAAAATCTCAGTTTTCCCACATGTTTGTGCATTAGAAATCTGGTTCTGAAATTCCCCTGGAATGCGTGTGGAATAAGAATCATCCCCATAATTAATTTCACATAATTATTCCAAAAGAGAATGGTGCAAAGGAAGTGTCCTGTTCTGAAAACTCAGCTCAAACCCTGCCTGTCCCAGGAGGAGCTCTCACGTTTTTCCGTTCCTTGTTGCTGTTTAGTGATGTCTTTTCTTTCCATAAAAAAGGTTGGCATATCTGTTCCTTATCTGTGTCCATGTGGCAGCAGCAAAGCTGGGCACAGTGGCAGCTGCTGGGTGGTGTCTGTAGCTGTTTACACGTGGCCAGGTCGTGGCTGTGACTCGGGGGGTTTAAGGATATTTGATAATCCCCACCTGCAGAGCCTAAACCCGACTCCAGGTCGTCTTTGTGATTGGGAAGGTGTTGGAAAATGGATCTAAAAGCCTCGTGGTGGTTCAGCGTGTGAGTCCGAGCAGCTCCCGGGGGTGAAGGGGGCACATCCCTCCTCGGGGATGCTCCTGGGAATGTGGGCAGGCAGGAATCCCAGCTGCTGGTAGGACAGGGAGGAATCCCAGGTGCTGGTGGGACAGGGAGGAATCCCAGGCACTGGTGGGACAGGCAGGGAATGCAGCCCATGCCCGGCCTGGCGGGCGCCGCGTGTGCCGGAGCTGCTCGCCCGGTCCCGGCCGGGGTTGAGCTGGGCCCAGGTGTGCAGTGTGTGGATTTCTCTGTATTCTTTCCCATAGGTCCCTTTAACATTTGTCTGGCTTAAATTTCATGGGCGCCGCCGGGATCCGCCGCCGGGGCAGGGCGAGGGTAAGGCTTTTGTCCTCGTTTGGGCTCCTCCTCCGACAGCCCCTCTCCGTGTGTGTCTCTGCCTCTCTCTCACTGATCTCTCCCCTCTGTTCTTTTCTCAGCCTCATTATTTCCTTCCAGGTCGGTTCAGTCAAGTGAAGTAGGCAGCTGGTGTCATGGCTTCGGTATTTGGGGCGGCCCAGGTGGCTCCTGGGCTGGGCAATCAGGGTTAGGGGATCCAATCTAACAGTCTGGAACCTTTTTTTTCTTTCTTTTTTTTTTTTTTTTTTTTTCCTTTTTTTTTTTTTTTTTTTTTTTTTTTTTGGTTTTTTTTTTTTTTTTTTTTTTTTTTTGTTTTTTTTTTTTTTTTTGTTTTTTTTCTTTTTTTTTTTTTTTCCTTTCTTTTTCTATTTTTTCGTTTCTGTTTTTTTCTCTTTTGTTTCTGTTTTCTGTGTAGGTCTCTTTAGTCAGCCTTATAGCTAATGCCCTGGGCTACTCGGAACTAGGTGCCATAAAGTCCCTTAGGACACTAAGAGCCTTGAGGCCTTTAAGAGCGTTGTCCCGATTTGAGGGGATGAGGGTAAGACTCCATTAGCAGCTGATCCTTCTGCATGCCCGTGGAGCGGTTTTTTTTGAAGCATGCTAGAACTGATCAAAACTGGTGGAAAGAAAATTCCAAACAGAATCATGATGCAGCTGCTGACTCGATCACCTCTACGTGGATGTCCCCTCACCCTGCCCACCGCTGCACCCTCCCCTCTAACCAAGGGAGATGCATAAGCTGCCTCATTACATTAATTACTGGCCCAACCCACCTGCCATTCGTAGCCGATGTCGACACTTGGCTGTTCTCATTTGGCCTGGCTTTGACCTCGAGCATCCGAGGGGCTTCTCAGCTGGAACTTTTTTTGGTCTAGGGAGAATCACCAGGTGCAAAGAAGCAGAACTGGAACCACCTCAGGGTGTCCAGCCCCTCCGAGTGTTGGCTGTTGGTGGAATTGGATTGAAAGACTCTGTCTGAGGGGGTTTCACAAAAGCAATTTGCCTGCCAGGGGAAAAGGTCACTGCAGGAAGGGCCTGGGGGGAGCTCAGCTGGTTCAAACCTTTGGTTTCATTCCTCTTGTTGCACCTTGTTGTTCTCAGTCCAGTCTGGTGGCGACTGGCAGCCTTGTCTGGTAGTGAAGCTTTTCCTTTCCACCCCCTCCCTTTATCCATGCTTTTTGGTCCCTGTCCTGTCACTGTGGAACCAGAACGAAGCACAAGCAAAGCATTGAACTTAACAAGCTTTCCTCAAATTGGAACTGGCACCACTCCCTTGGGGATGTCAATTATTGCAGTGTCTCGCTGCTTTGCCACTAATATTCTGTATTTTGGTGCTTTTTTTCCCCATTTGGGATTGAAATAGTCTCCTATGAACATGACAAAAAAATTGTATAGTAGAAAAATGAAGGAAAGGGTATTTTGTATTAATGGGTTTCCCAGGTGCTCTTAGAACAATAATGTGGGGTTTGTGCTAAATCCCAGTTAGCTCAAAATCAGAGAGATTACAGGAGGTAAAATGATGATGCATTTTAAAGGAAAAGGGAAGGGAAGAGAAGTCACAGTTTCACTTCAGGGTCTGACTGGAGCAATTCCACCTGGATCCTTCTGATCTTTGTATTTGCTGTGGTGTAACTGAGCCCAAAATCCAGTGTGAGAGGGGCACTGAGCTGATCAAGGATCCTCCAATTCCCTAGGAAGTGATAGAAATCCATGAGATCCCAATCCAAAGAGGAGTGTTTCTTCCCTGAGACCTTTCCCTGCTGTTATTTCTTTGTGCCATTGGCTTAATTCTAAACTTGATTGTGTGGTAATGGCACAAAGGATGAAAACTTCCCATGGACACAAAGGCAGAGCTTTGCTGGGCTGGGCTCAAGTCCCACTCACTAGTTTGATCACAAAGAACAGGCCTAGCACTAAACCTGGGCATGTTAAAGCCATTTTTAAGCTGTGCAGGAGAGAAGATGCTCATCCTGAAGGTGGGGGATTTTCACCACAGCAGAATTGATAGTTACAACTTCAGCCCTCTCAGAGACCCAAACCCAATTATTCTTCCTTTGTTTTGACTTGAAGACAAGTGTCCCTGCCCCGTCCAAGCTGACCTGTTCCTCTGAGCCAGAGAACAGGGCTCTGAAATGCCTTTGCACAGGAGACCCAAACTGCAGTTCTTTGCTTTTCTCTCCTCCATAACAATCTGCATTTCCAGGAGCTTGCTCTGCTCTGGGCTCAGGCAGGGAGTTTGCCAGTGGTGCTGTGGGATGTGCATGTGTTCATGTCAGTCTGCACACAAAAGCCATGTTCCTCCTCTCCCGTCTCTTGGAAAGCTGTGTCAGTGTGACTGCATTTCTGGGGGATTTCACCCTTTTGTCACTGCCTGTGAGAACTGGAATAGACCAATGCACTGATGGGAGGATCTGGCCCAAAAAGGCCCGCTGGTGTTGGTGTCCAGCAGCTGAGCAGCCTGTTGGGATGAAGGGAGGATGAGAGCAAAGGCTGGACTCTCCCCTGTGTCTTCAGCCCTCCCTGGGTGCAGCGATGAATTCTTGACATGATTTAACAGTTGGAATGGGAGACTCACTCTCCAGCTCACTGTGGTCTTCAGTTTTCCTCCATGGAATGGTTTGGGTTGGAAGGGACCTTAAAGGTCATCCAGTGCCACCCCTTGCCATGGGCAGGGACACCTCCCACTATCCCAGGTTGCTCCAAGCCCCGTCCAACCCGGCCATGAGCACCTGAACTGCTGTGAGGAGGACGAGGGTTTGCTGCAGAGCTTGTTGTGTGTGGTGGTGGCCTCCAGCAAAGGGAAGCTGTAGGATCAGAGGGAACCAGGACCAGCTGTGGTTCAGGTGCTGCCACCTGGGAACTCCCAAATCCCGGAGTAGTTGAGTCTTTCGAAACTAAGGCGAAGGGGTAACAACAGTTTAGATTCTCTTCATCTATTAAAGGAATCTAAATTAGGAGATCATAATAAAAGATTTAATATCCTGCTGACCTACCTCTATTAAAAGCCTCAGAGCTTACATTTGGTCATGTGGTGGCCAGGGATGCTCAGGGACACGGTGCTCCCAAACTGGGAAATGCTAAATTTAGGCAATGGTGGGAGAGCTGAGCTCTGGCCAAGCCTGTCCTCGACCCCACCGTGTTTGCTGCCGTGCAGAGGAAGGAACATGGCTCTTGTGTGCCTGGAGCCTGCCCAGCTGCATGCTCAGTGTCTGCCTGGGGCAACGGGACTGGCCTTGCTTAGTCACAGTATGATCTTGGTGTTCCTCAGTGTGACCAGAGCCGGGCTTGGTCCTGTCCCCGCCCGGCGCCGGCCCTGGCTGGGAGCAGGATCAGGCTCGGGAGTGAAAACAGCCTTGTTTGAACGTGGGGAATGGCCGGAGGGGCCACTGGCTGAGAAAACCCATGGAATCCACGAGCAAAAGTGGCCTCCCACTTGGCTCTGAGGGAAATCCAGCAAGGAGCCTGTTTGTTCTGACATGGAGAGTCGGAGCCCCCTCTCTCCCTTTGGGCGATGGAAACGATATGAAACAATTGCTGTTTAACGATCCAAAGTCGAACTCTGCCCGTCCAACAACCTGGCCTGTTTTATTTTGAAAACAGACCCTCCCCAGGGGGCTTTGGAGCAGAATTTGTTAACGGCTTGGAATAAGTTCACTGCCAACTTCTGTGTGTCAGTGGCCCGACCCCTGTTCCCCCCCAGAACAGCTGTACTGATGCTCGCTGTCTCCTGCCTCGTGTCTTATACTGAAACTTTTTCCCACCCCTTCCAACACAGGTGGTTGTCAACGCCTTGGTTGGCGCTATCCCTTCCATTATGAATGTCTTGTTGGTCTGCCTTATCTTCTGGCTGATTTTCAGCATTATGGGGGTTAACCTGTTTGCCGGGAAATATCATTACTGCTTTAATGAAACAGCTGAGCACCGCTTTGAGATAGATGTTGTTAACAACAAGACAGACTGCGAAGCTCTGATGCCACCCAACTCCACGGAGATCCGATGGAAGAATGTGAAAATTAACTTTGACAACGTTGGGGCAGGATATCTGGCTCTTCTGCAAGTTGTGAGTTTGGCTCCTGCCCCTCGCCCCGGGAGTGGGAACTGCAGGCTGCTCCTGGGGCCCTTGGAGTGCTCCCCTCTCCCCATGAAATGCAGCAGTCCCTTAATCCCCCTTGCATTTGTGGCTGCAATAAAATGGCCATTTTATGTTGCCTCCCTTTCCCAACATGTGGGTTTCCCAGCACAGAAAGGGCCCCCAAGCATGTCCAGTTGCCCTTGACCTTTTTGGACCTCCTGAGGTTCCCATGGACCAGCTTCTCGAGCTTGATTGATTTGATTTAAATTAAAAGAGAGATATTTAAGTAATATTGAAGTTCATTATACAGGGCTATTAAGAGGGCCAGGGAGTCTTAGAGCTTTGTCTTGTCTTGTGTTTTGGATGAATTCTGCCTCAGAGAATGTGTTTTTCCTTTACCAGGCCACCTTCAAGGGCTGGATGGACATCATGTACGCAGCAGTAGATTCCAGAAAGGTAACGTGCAAGACCCCAAACCCCACTGCCCATATTTCACTCTGCTCTTCTGCTCTGGTATATTCAAGGGTGAGAATTGCAGAGCTGTGCTTGCAGCATGTTTCTAATGCTTCCTTTGCTCTGTTGCTCTGATGAGTTAAAAGAAGCTCAAGGAAATCCCCAAAAGGGCAGGTTCTTCTGGTTGCTTTTTTTGTTCTGCTCCTCTTGGAGTAGACATAGAGTGAAGGAAAGAATACAGTGAAGTTAGAGATTTAATCAGCAAAGTAAATTATGGGGGGGGAATTGGCCAGAAGGTCCCCCATGAAGCTTTTGTTTGCATGGAACATCAGTGTGAATCCAGTGTTGGAATTGTGTCTGGATTGGAGTCCTTCCTCAGGCACTTCTCTGGTTCCTGCCTGCTGGAATCATGCAAATACTATGACTTCCTTTTTGGTTTCTCTTTTTCCACCCCCTCCTCTCCTCTTGTTTTTATATGAAAATATTTTTAAATGGGTTTTCTTGTCCTGCCCTGAGTGCAGGTTGGAAACAGGTATGGCTGTGTCAGGACAGGGTGAAAATGTCCTTCTCTTTTTTGATCTTTCTGGTCTTACATCTTCAAAAGAAAGAGCCTGGAAACACAACCAGTCTCATTTTGCCTGTGTTTGTGTGATGTCTCTGAAATGCTATTTGTTCCTCTTCTCATGTCCCTTTCAGCAAGAAGAGCAACCCAAGTATGAGGATAACATTTACATGTACATTTATTTTGTGATCTTCATCATCTTCGGCTCCTTTTTCACCCTGAATTTGTTCATTGGTGTCATCATTGACAACTTCAACCAGCAGAAGAAAAAGATAAGTGATCTGTGTTTGCTGATTCGAGCTCAGACTTGTTGGAGGGTCCTCAGGCTGGTGGGTTTTTCTGCAAAATAAAGCCAGTTTGGGGCACAAACCTCTTTTCTTGGAGCTCTCGGTGCCTCAGTCCCTGCCCTGCCCAGCCCAGCAGGACTGGCTGAGCAGGCTCAGGGTGCACGAGGCAGCCCAGGGCTTGATTTGAACTCCAGCCAGGTTAGACATTTTCCCTAAACTGCATTTTCATTCATTTTGAGGTGTTTTTAGGCCTCGACTAAAATACAGACTGGGAGCAACGTCTTCCTGTCTGCGTCTCATCTCCTGCTTTTCTTCCAAGTCAGGCTGAGGATTTGCATCCTGTGAATGCCCTCACACCCCACACCTGTTTATCACAGAGAGGGATGGGAAGGAGCCAGTGTGATAAAACAGGTCATTTCTAGGAAAAATACTCCTTTTTAAAGGAAGATCAGTCCACCTTGGGCATTAGTGTGAGTTATTCCTGTCTGGAATAGCTGCCTCCAGCCTCCCAGCTGGCAGGTCTCCTCCTGCCTGAGCTGGGCTTTATTCCTCTCCCTTCTGCTGTAAGAGCTGATTGTAACCAGTTTTCCTTTTGCCCCTTTACTTTGGAGGTCAAGATATTTTCATGACAGAAGAACAAAAGAAGTACTATAATGCCATGAAAAAGCTGGGCTCAAAGAAGCCTCAAAAACCCATTCCCCGACCTCTGGTGAGTACAGTGGAGGGAACTGAGGGGGGAACCTGCAGAACAGATTTCAAAGGAGCTCTGGCTCCAAAAGCTCCCTTTGTTCTGACTCGTGCTGGACTCCACATCACCCCCTTCTTGTCATTATAACTCAGGTGTCAGCTGGGAAAGGTTAAAAAGCTCCTGCTGGGGTTGGTGTTAGTCAGTTCTCATCACTTGAATCAACAAAATCATCCCCAAGCCCCACGTGGGTGAGAGGCCAGAGGTGGGGAGTAGGAGCCTTGTGGCACTAGTGAGGAGGACCCGACCCTGGGCAACAAGCCAGCCCTGGGGGCTGCACTGATGGAGGACTGAGCACATTTCCCTGCTTTCTGAAAGGCTTTGCATCCCTCAGAGAGCCAAAAAGGCTTTTGGGGTGAGCCCCTTAGATCCTGCACGTTTAAGGCATCCTGCTGCTGGGGACACAGCAGGGGCTGGATTCTCCTCCAGGTACCCAGTAGTGAGTGACCAGAGCAGGGTGGGCCTGGCTGCCTTCCCCAGTCCTGACTGGGGGCATCACCCTCCCTTTGGGCTCAGCAAAGAGGAAGATGCACTATTAGCAGGGGTGGAATACCATGTTGGGGTGGATTTTCCTGCCTTTCCCCTGACCAGGTTTAACTGTGGGCAGGGTTTGCCTCGAAAGCTTCATCAGGTACTGACAGAACAATGTCCTCATTCCTCTTCCCACCAACAGTGAAATCATTTGTTGCCTAATGATAGATTAGGAAGAAATCCCTCCCTGTGAGCCTGGGCTGGCCCTGGCCCAGAGAAGCTGTGGCTGCCCCATCCCTGGAAATGTCCAAAGCCAGGTTGAGGCAACCTGGGATTGTGGAAGGTGCCCCTGCCCATGGCAGGGTGTGGAATGGGATGAGCTTTAGGGACCTTCCAAACCTGTGATCTTTGTTCCAACCTGCCTGCTCCTCTCTCCCGTTGCACAGAACCGCATCCAAGGAGCTGTGTTTGACTTTGTCACTCAGCAAGCCTTTGACATAGTCATCATGATGCTCATTTGCCTCAACATGGTGACCATGATGGTGGAGACAGACACGCAGAGCAAGCAGATGGAGGACATCCTTTACTGGATCAACTTCGTGTTTGTCATCTTCTTCACGTGTGAGTGTGTGCTGAAGATGTTCGCCTTGCGGCACTATTATTTCACCATCGGGTGGAACATTTTTGACTTCGTGGTTGTGATTCTGTCCATCGTGGGTAAGTTTGGCACCGCTCAGAGCTCTGGGGGGGCCAGCCCGACTCGGTGTTTGCAGGGGAGAGCACGTTCTGGTCTTGGAAGGGGGTGTGCAGCTACCAGGGTTTCGAGGTTCTCTTTCAGCCTTGTGAAGAGAGCGTGGCAGAATTTGGCAGCCTGAGGTCCTGACTGATGCCTCCTCCCCCTGTTCTGGAATTCCTTTCCAGCTGTGTGGAGTAGACCACTTGACAATTTCTCTCCTTGTCTTTAAAAGCAGAAGTTTCACTCAGCCCATCAGAATGTTTTAATGCCTCAGTAACCACTGAAAATATCCCTGCAGGGCTTCCTGCCACAGCATGTGACTGTTTGCACGTGGTTCAATGTTGAATCAATGTTTCCTCCAGCAGGTTTTGGGTTTTTTAGTGTCTCATCTGCAAAATATGCACAACCTCACAAATAAATCAGGGTAAAGGTTGGCAGCACACGGGCCCACTGACAAACCACAGCCTTCAGACTGTCCCGTGGCCTAAAACTCAGCTCCAGGTTTTTCTGCTGCTTGAAATCAGATTTATCTTACACATTTTTAGCACCTTCAAAGCAGCGTCTGTAGCCTGACTCCTGGGACAGGGTTGGGCACCCAGAGCTACATGCCCAGGAAGGAACTCATCCATCCTTATCCAGGTGGGATGAATCCCCCTGCAGCTGAACCCTCTCCTTCTCTGTGCAGGAGAACTATTCAGGGAACCAGAGCAGCCAGCTAAGACTTAGAATCAGGGACTCTCCTGAGCTGGGAGGGACCCACAGGGGTGATTGAGTTCAACTCCTGGCCCTGAACAGACACCCCAACAGTCAAACTCTGTCCCTGTCCTGTTGTCCAAACGCTCCTGGAGCTCTGGCAGCCTTGGGACTGTGCCCACTGCCCTGGGGACCCTGGGCAGTGCCCACCACCCTCAACCCTTCCTGATACCCAGCCTAAACCTGCCCTGACACAGCTCCAGCTGTTTCCTTGGGTCCTGTCACTGGTTCCCTGAGCAGAGATCAGTGTTTGCCCTTCTGTGTCCCCTTGTGAGGACTTGGCTGCCTGGAGGTGAGGCCTCGTGGTCACAGACCCCCTCTGAAAATCTGCCCACGGTGTCCCCCGTGCCCCGTCCCTCGCCAGGCCCAGCATCTCCATCGTCACACTTGTCCCTTCTCTTCTCTAGGAATGTTCCTGGCTGAGATCATTGAGAAGTACTTCGTGTCCCCCACCCTGTTCCGAGTCATCCGCCTGGCCCGCATCGGCCGCATCCTGCGATTGATCAAAGGAGCCAAAGGAATCCGCACGCTGCTTTTTGCCTTAATGATGTCCCTGCCTGCCTTGTTCAACATCGGCCTCTTGCTCTTCTTGGTCATGTTCATCTTCTCCATCTTCGGCATGTCGAACTTTGCCTACGTCAAGCATGAGGCTGGCATAGATGACATGTTCAACTTTGAGACCTTTGGCAACAGCATGATCTGCTTGTTCCAGATCACCACGTCGGCCGGGTGGGACGGGCTCCTGCTGCCCATCCTGAACCGGCCCCCGGACTGCGACCTGGACAAGGAGCACCCGGGCAGTGGCTTTAAGGGGGATTGCGGGAACCCTTCGGTGGGGATATTTTTCTTTGTGAGCTACATCATCATCTCCTTCCTCATCGTGGTCAACATGTACATCGCCATCATCCTGGAGAACTTCAGCGTGGCGACGGAGGAGAGCGCGGACCCGCTGAGCGAGGACGACTTTGAGACCTTCTATGAGATCTGGGAGAAGTTCGACCCCGACGCCACGCAGTTCATCGAGTACAGCAAGCTGGCGGACTTTGCCGACGCCCTGGAGCATCCTCTGCGCGTCCCGAAACCCAACACCATCGAACTCATCGCCATGGACCTGCCTATGGTAAGTGGGGACAGGATCCACTGTTTGGACATCCTGTTTGCCTTCACCAAACGTGTCCTGGGGGACAGCGGGGAGCTGGATATCCTGAGGCAGCAGATGGAGGAGAGGTTTGTGGCGTCCAACCCTTCCAAAGTGTCTTACGAGCCCATCACCACGACGCTGCGGCGCAAGCAGGAGGAGGTGTCGGCCGTGGTGATCCAGAGGGCTTACAGGGCTCGTTTGGCACGACGTGGCTTCATCAGCCGAAGGCCTGCCTCCACCAAACTGGAAAACGGGGGAGCCAACAGGGAGAAAAAGGAAGGAACCCCGTCCACGGCGTCCCTGCCGTCCTACGACAGCGTCACCAAACCCGAGAAGGAGAAACAGCAGCGGGCAGAGGAGGGGAGGAGAGAAAAGGCAAAGAGACAAAAAGACACCAGGGAATCCAAGTGTTGAGACAGAAAAAAAAAAAAAAAA
>VXBX01008988.1:257592-288477 GCA_013400415.1 Scytalopus superciliaris
CCACACACCCTGACCCTCTGCATTCCAGCCCCCAAGTAGGCTGACCCCCAACATCCCACACCTCGACATGCCAGCACCCACACACCCTGCCTTCCTGCACCCCGACATCCCAGCACTCCTGCTGCCCAGCACCCAGCATTTCCAGCACCACATCCCCTGTACCCCNGGGGAGCCCTGGGCTGGGTCCTCCTCAGCTGCCGAGCTGTGCTCAGAGGAATCCCAAATACCTGGAATATTTTCCTGCTATTAGTTTACCGTGCAAAAATAAAACAGTTGCCCCAAGGATAGTGTGTCACTGGGAGGTGGCCACAGGACAACCCCTTTATTAAGGCATTATCCACCCCCTGAAAACTCTGGATACATGTAGACTTCAGGATCAGCTGTGCTGATCCTCCAGGCAACACACTCCCTTCTCTGGGCCTCAAAATTCCCCCTTTTTGGGTGGGTTTTCCCCAAGAATGCCCTGCAGCTGCCTCGCCTTTGCTCTCCGAACCCCCATTCCACTTTAATTAACCACCCCAGGCTCTTCCCTGATGGAATCACACGACGGCATTATTCCCTCACCCCAACGTGGTGTCATATCCCTCAGGGATTAGGGTACATTTTTCTTTTCAGGAGCAGATGAGCATTCCCTGTCCTTGGGCAGATGTTGGAGCTGCAGGAGCCTCTCCCTGTTTCCCCTGGGGTGACCCAGCTCAGCTGCCCAGGATGCCACGAAGGTGCTGCTGAAGATGCCAATCACCAACCTCCCTCAACCAAATCAATTAATTTGGCTCCAGCAGCGAGTCCTCTGGGGCCAGGACTTCCCAGGATTGCAGGACTGTGACTTTGGCTGTGTCCATCCGGACGCTGCTGTCCCAAAAACAGTATCTAATGGTCCTAATCCCAGCGAGCCATAAAACGAGCCTGACATTTACTGTGGTTCCGGTTTCGCTGGGTATAAGCTGCCTTTTATTAAACTGGGAAGCCGGATTTCTAGCCCTGCTCACAGAGTTCACCCTCACCTCATTAGCCAAGGAAAAGCTGGATGGGAACTGCGGGGTCACGCAATTTATTTTCACTAATCACTCCCCATGATTCCTTTAAAAAATAAACTCCTAATCAAAAGTCCGAATTCGTTAATTATATCTCAGTTTGATCAGCAATAGAAACCATCAGCAAAAATCTGTGCTGACACCTTCTCCTTAGAAACACTGGGGTTTCTCTTCTCCCACAGGGGAGCCGGCATTCCACAGCTCACATTAGGCTTTAACGACAAAATATGATAATCCGAGGGCTGCGGGTTGTGGGCATGTGATGCCTGGGGTTTGCTGCCGGTTCACAGAGGGGTGACACGTCCCTGCCTCGGCTCCCACTTCCCTTGGCAGGAGCAGCTGTGCTGGGAGCGGGGCTGAGGAGCTCCGAGACCCCGACACAGAGTGAGGGGCTTTAATTGACGAGGCCTCTGATTATTTAATGTCCTTCTTCCCTCAGGATTGGGAACAGCCATAAATTCCCGCTGCAAAGGGTTTCAAACCTGGCCACAAAGCCTTGAGAGGGCGAGCTGGGATGCTCGTGGCTCATCCCTGGGTGGTGGGATGGGGTTTGGATCTGCTTTGGCTGCTGGACCAGGACCTGCCTCGCTGTTTTGGGGAGCAGCTCCTTTCAGCTCTTAAAAGCAAGCAGATCAACAGTCCATGGCCTCGTGGTGCTGGGAGCCACGTGGCTGCATCCCTGTGAATCATCACAGTGGGATGAAGAGAGTCACAGGGGGATTTTCATCCCAACCCTTTGGAGCTGGAGAGGGTGCTCGGAGCCAGGTCTGGCTGAGAGGCCCCAAGAACCTCAGCCTAAAGGACCCCTCACTAGGATGACTGCAAAACACAGCAGTGTTTTTGGGGAGTCTCAGCCCTCAGGATCCGTCTGGAAGCCCCATCCATAAGAATCCAACCTGCAGGCAGAGCAGCTGATCCTGCTGGGACATGCTGCCTTCATGTCAGGCAGCAATTAACCTCCAGCCCAGCACTTAACTCTTCACACCTCCAAAAGCAGTAAAACATGCAGCACCACGGAAAAAAAACCCCATGGAAACCCTGCACTTGATCTCTCCTGGGGCACAGCAGCCATGGGGGAGGATGCCAGTGTGGCGGGGGCTGGATGGGTGGGCAGGAGCTGAGGGGCTGGTGCTGGGAGTGTGTCTGCCCACTGGGCACTCCCTGGGTGCCTGCAGGACCCAAAGCGGCTGAGCATGGTCAGTTTGGGAGGTCCTGGTGACATCCTGCTCTGTCTGGTGGCACCAAGCCTGTGGATGTGGGCGAAGGATACCAGTTGTACCAGTTTAACCAGTTGCACAGTCTGAGTATAGGCCAGGTCTAACTAAACAGCGGTCAATGGAGTTTATATTCCTTAGGGAGGAACATGATGGGAAAAATGAAGCCAGGAGGAGGGATAAGGCTGCCCCACCAGCAGTGATGGGGACAGGCTGGGAGCTCTGACCCCACAGTGGTGCTCACAGCACATTTCCTACTGGTTTTCCCTCTTCCAAAGCCCTCTCTGATGGGGCACAGATGCAATGCCAGCAGCACGAACATCCTGAGAGCAAGTGGAGGAAGGTGACCTGGTCCTGCCAAGTTTATACCCAGGGCCTGGGGAACCTCATCCCAGAAAAACCTCTGATCCCCACACAGGGCACCCAGGGCTGCGTGGCCAGCAATGCTGGGGTGTCCAGCTCAGATCTCTCCCTCTACTCCCATGTTCCAGTTCCCTCTGAGCCACTTCTGGCAAACTGGGAAGGGGGGAGGAGCTGGGATTCTGCCCGGGGAGACATTACACCACAGCGGTCATTAAAAATCTTCCCAGGCCCCCAACTCCCTCATTCAGCCCGACAACCATCAATCTACAAATTATTTTAAAGCACCGTGCCAGAGCGGAAGGTGATTTATGCCCTACAAGGCTCGAGCTATTTTCATTTGTCTGATTTATTAACGTTACATAAAATTACAGAGAGCTGCTGATTTATTGAAGGCAGGGCTGCTGGATCCTCACTGCTCTCTCCTGGGACTCGGGGATACCTGCTCCCGGTGACAAGACCAAAACCACACCAACTCCTAGGAGGGACAGTCTTGGATGTGCTTTAGGAAAGCAAAGTCCTTCAGCCCCCAGAAAGGGCAGTTTCCCCCTCGGGAATGAGTCTCTTGTTTACAGAGAGCTTGTGCTGAATTCCTGGAGGAGGTGATGCTGGTAAATAAGCAGAAACTGGGAGATGAGCTCGTGGCATGAGCCTTAGTCTTGGTTTGAGCAATAGGAGACTCCATGGATTGTCACACGTGGAGTATCCAAGTGGCACAGTCCCCTCCCTGGTCTGAGTGAAGCCTCTGGTTTCAGTGGCTGCAGAGGAGGGGGCACGGGGCAGTGTGGGGGCCCAGGACCCCCCCTCAGCTCTGCCCAGAGCACAAAAGGGGTTTAACAGCTTCAGCTCCCACATCTGGTTGTGCTTAAAATCCATGTAGCTAATAGGGCCTTTTCCAGCCCAGTGAGAGCCGGGGCTGGGGAGAGTCCCTGGATTGAGCATCCCAGCTCCTGCTTGTAATTCAGCTCAGCTCCTCCTCTCGGAGAGAGGTGAGTCTGCCCCAGTTCCCTTCCCTTTCTGCATGGAAAGGGGAACACAAACCCAGTTGCCTTCCCTTTCCCTGTGCAGAGGGGGACACAACCCCCAGCTTTGCTCCCCACCATGATGGAGGGCGGTCAGTGGTCCCGGCTTTGCAGAGAGGGAGCAGCAAAATGGGTGAGCTCTGAGCCCCAGAGCATCACAGGGACCCCTTTCACCCCAAACTGTGCAGAGATGGAGAAGGGAGAGGCTCCATTAGTAGCTTTATTTACTTAAATTTAGTCCCAGGGATAGATATGGATCCCTGCCCATCCCGGGGAGGGTCCTGTGGGCTCATCCCTGCTGTGAGAGGAGCAGCGACGGGACTTCCAGGAGCTCTTTGTTCAGTCCGTTTGTGTAAGGAAAATCATAATTCAGCCCCGAGCTCTCACCCCAGGGCAAACACATCCCCTTAATTAAAAAAAATAGTCCCATGAATGTGAGAACAATTTGGGGATGAGCCACCAGGGTGGAGCCAGCAGAGCCACCAGCACCACGGAGTCGGGAGAGGGTCCGGTGAGGGGTTAAAGCCCCCCCAACACCCGATTTAGCAGCAGTGGCCACAGACCAGGGGCAAGCACAAAGGGAGAAGATTTATCTGGAGAGGCCAAATCCACTTAGAGGATCTTTAGGGGCCATAAATTGATTGCTCAGGGGACACCACGACGGCAACAGGAAACAGCTCCGTATTTACGGAGGTTTCTGTGGTTTTTCTGCGTCACAATCGTGCGATCACTGAGGGGGCTGAGGCTGCAATCAAAGTCCCTGCCCGTGGGGTGGGATTTAAGGGAGGTGCTGGATCCTTTGGAAAGGGGGACACGACATCCCCATGGCTGTGGCAGTGCCTGACACGCCAGCAAGAGCTGCCACAGATTTGGGGCAAGATGTGAAATCCTCATTGAAGGTGGGAAGGATTGTGGCTCTCCCTGGGATTGCTCCATCCCAGGACCAGCTCCAGCATCCCTGTGAGCTGTGTGTCCCGTGGCTGCTGCTGGGAATCAGAAACTGGGGGTGCAAACCCAAAGTGGCACCAGGAAAATGACAGAATCCAGTCCCTCGTGCAGAACTGCATCCCAGCAAAAATAGTGGACCAAAACCAGCAAATAACAACAAATCGGACTTTTTCTACTCGATTTCTCCACCTGACTCCTCTTTTCTTTCTCATCCTGTTCCTTATTTTCAGCCAACGAGATGTTTTTCACCTGAAGTGAGAAGCAGGGGGAGTTTCCCCTGAGGGATTTGGTCCCACAGAGCCGCAGGACTCACCAGGACGGGACTTCCCTGAGGATGCCACAGCACAGGGAGCACAGGGAGGCCAAGCAACATCTGCGCACCCCCAGAGCAGCCCCAGCACAGTCTCTCCCTGACCTATTTTCCACCCCTTTCCCCACACCGGTTTTCTTCCAGGGGCCAGAAATTCCTCTGCACAAGTGGCCTCATTGCCAGTAAACACCAGCCGAGCACCGGCGGCTCCGCGTGTGAAACAGAGCGCAGCGACGGCCGCGCTCCAGGGTGGGCACGGACGGGGCCGAGCACGGGGAGGGGGTTCTTGCAGCACCTTCCCCCTGAGCTGACACCGACCCGAGTCCCAGGGGGGCTTAAAGCTGTGGAGAGCCAAGGCAGAAGGAGAGGACGGGACACCGGAGCATCCCACACGGAGAGAAAACCCCTGGAAACGCTGCAAAACCCCGGAGCATCCTCATCCCGCTGCCTGGTGGGTCACCCTGCCCTGCAGGGGTTTAACTTCAGGGATGTATCCAAAGTTTGTAATTAAGGGCTCGTTTGCCCCTTGCATTTAACCCAGGCGGTTTCTAAGCCCTCGCAGTGCCTTCCCCGCGCCGCAGCGAAGCCCCAACGGGAGCACAATGGAGTCTTGTTTCTGGTAACCTGAGATGCCTCGGTCCCAGCTCTTTAATTTTAGACTCCAACACGCTCGCATTCCTCAGCACTACAATGGCAGATATTTATACTCTGGAATGCAGAGCCCAGTGCTAATTTAACAGGGGCTGGGGAACCCAGGGCGGCTCTCCAAACCGGGCTCTCGCCTAGATAAAATTGGGCCAGGCGGAGTTTTATGGGTTTGCAAATCTCTGCGTTTGTTCTCTGCCCCCCTCGGGTCCCCGTAAAAATGAAATGATGCTCCCTGGGAAGGCACCGGCCACCTCGCCGAGCAGATGGACAGGGCAGCTGGAAGGGGTGGGAGAGAGTGGCCGGACACTGCTGGAGGAACAGGCTCTGACCTCCACTGAGGGGCCACAGACAGTCATGGAATGGCTTGGAAGGGTTGGAAGGAACCTTAAGGGCCACCTAGTTGGAGGTTCAACCCCTCCCCGATGGTTCATCTGCATGCTGAGTCCATCCTCTGGACACAGGGGAGGGCTGCCCAGGCCTGCAGAGCATGAGGGACCTGCAGAGGGTGTTTTAGCCCATCACACAGGACCTCCTGCTCAAGCTGATGTGACTGTGGAGGATCCCATGTCCCAGGCCTGCTGCAATGCCAAGAAGTCTCTTTTATATCCCCCACCATTACTCTTCCAGGTTCTTCTAGTTAGTATTTCCCACTGTTGTTCTCGGGACGGACCTTCTCGCTGGGCCACAGCAGCACCTCAGGCTGTTCCCAAGGGGTGACTTCCCTTTGGTTCACCAGGACAGGGGGGATCTCAAGCTGTTCCTCTCGATGACCTATAAAATCCAAGAAAATGAGAAAAGTACCCATGAAGTCTCCTCAGTGTGGCTGATGAGGCTGGAGCTGCCACAGGACCCTCACAGCAGCTCCATCTCCACTTGCCCCTCAGTTCTCCCCAGCGGTAAAGGATGAGGATGAAGCTTTCCTGGGGTGTTTGGGTGGACATCTGAGGGAGGCCTGTCGCTGGAGGAGGACGCTGTGGGACATCAAACACCACGGGAGCACCGATGATCTCCGTTTCAGAGCCGTGGAGGCCGTGGCGTTGCCCACTCGTGCGTGGAGGAGGCCACGGCGAAGCCAACAAAGTGGTCCCAACCCCAGCGGGTCGGGGGGCGGCAGCTAATTGAGAGAGGAGCAGTATTAGCAGATAAGGGGCGAGGTCAGCCCAGCAAAGCTAAATCCTTGACCTGTTATTTAAAAGGTCAGGCAGAGTTCAATGGACTACTCCAGGTCAATTCACTCAATTAAAATATTAAAAGTTCGAGGCAGGAGCACAGAGATGGAGGTTATTCCCCCTCGGCACGGGGGGAGAGAGATTAGGGATTATGGCAGGGGGTCCTGGTGGGCAAGGGAACGTGCAACAAGAGTCAAGGAGCGGAGATTCATTCCCAAATCGGATCATGGGATCGTAAAGTTTGGAAAAGCCCTCTCAGACCATCGAGTCCAACCATTAACCCAGCGCTGCCACGCCCACCACTAACCCCTGTCTCTACTCACCACAAACGGTAGTTTGAAGATTGCAAGATAAAATCTCTGGTCATATCCGGGGCTGCAGAATCCAGCACCCAGCAGAGCTTGTCCTGGACTCAGGAGCCCAAGTTCTGTGGAAGACATCAGGGATAAGAGAGGAGAATCCATGAACCCCCATGGCCTCAGCCTCGTGTCCTCAGTGTCCTCCTGCTGGTGTGTCCCACCCCTGCCCCAATCTCTGTCCAGCTCCAAGCCTGGCTGGTAGGGCCACATGGTCTTCTCAGCAGCCAGTCTGTGGCCCCAGCTCCATCAGAAAATATGGGAAATCAGCCAACTCTCATCAGCTGGATCAAGGAAAACAGTGTCCTGCCTCGGCTGAGTGATGCCACCCACGGGTTGTGTTCGTGAGGGCCCACGTGAGCCACCGTGGAGCAGCAGAGGCTTTGCCCGTGGTGGATCAGCAAAGGTGGCTCCTCCCCACGCGCCTCAAAGGATAAATAAAAGCTTTCAGTAAAATTAGCAACAGAAGGAATAGATAAACACTAAGGAGATATTGACTTCTGTTGAGGTGAACGTCAAGATTTATTGACCTGGGGAGGTAAATATTGACCAAGGCAAGGCTAAGGTCAATAATTAACTCAAGGGATGATAAATCAACATGCAATGAAACATGAACTCTGGGCAGGCGTCGCTCCAGACGGTTTGGATGTCTCCATTGAGGAACCTCTTGACTTTCTGCAAGACTTTTGGTTAAGTAGAAGGACTTCAAACACACCGTGGATGTGCCTACTGACTTCCAGAGACCAAGACAGTATTTTGATGAAGTAAGTCCTGAATCTGAAGATTCTACAGCTCTGAACCTCATAATTGGTTGAGTTTTGGAAGAAGAAAACCATGAGGCTGGGGTAGATTTATCCCAGAACTGATGTTACTTGGATAATTTAGGACAAAGCACCAATTGCATGGCTATTTCCAGGCTTATGCAAGTCCAGATTTGATCCTTCTCTCTCACGAACCCATTGACACAAAGGTTTTCTTCTGAGCTGAGACCGTGGTGGAAGCAGGAAAGGGCTGAGAAGGTGATTGCTGATCCCACACCCAGGACAGTGGCATTTGCCACCCACCAGAACTTCACACCAGGGGCCAGAGGGAGATGCTGTGGGTCTGCTCCAAGCTGGAGGAGCACCAGTGTGTCTGTCTCTGAAGGCAGACGCAGCATCTCAACTCTCTTCCCTCTGCAGGGCAAAGAGGGCGAGTGGGGTCAAAACCCCCTTCCTGTGGACATGTGAAGGGAGAGGGAGGACCGTGCCTGGCATTGGGCACCTCGATGGGCCGGGGCACTCAGGGCCGTGTCCTGCCCTCTCCCCTGACTCTGCTCACACAGGTGAGGCCAAACCACGCAGTGACGTGGCCATAGCACACACAGGCAGGAGGTTCCCAGCGTGATTCCAGAGGCAGGGAGGTGCCACATCCCGGCTCCGGTGCCGAAGGGAAACGCCGATGGCAGCGGAGCTGACGCTTGACGGAAAGCAGAGCAGCATCTCCGTTGTCAAGAGCTTTTCTCACTCGGGTTGCAGTGCCCTGCACCCTGGCTGACCCCCAGGGATACGAGAATAAATTAGTTAAGATAGAAGAAACACCCTCCTTAAGCTCCTCAGTGTGAAACTGCAGCACAGGGGGGCTGTGCCGGCAGTGGGGAGCTCCTGGACCGGCCCTGGTGGGTGGTGGGAACCAGCACATCACCCCCACCATGATCCAGAGGTGGAGGAGAACCCCCTCAGCAGGCTGAGCATCCTTTAGGGAACACTTGGTGCTGTCCAGCTCAACTTCCAGCCACTTTTGCACTGAACATTTCTAATATTCTTGTTCTGGTGCTGCCTCTTTCCTGGTCACAGGGAAATGAGGATGAGGTGGGTTTTCCCAAGCCCATCCTGCCCAGCTCCCCATGCGTGCAGCCCCTTCCCCCGGGAGTGCCGGGCCGGGGCAGAGCAATCTGGCAATAATTAGGGCAGGGAAAGTCAAAACCCTGCTGGGTTCCTTCAACCATCAACGTGTCACGGCCCAGGAGGGAAGGTTTTCCACACGCCAAATTCAGATGTCAGCAGCAATAACCCAGCAGGCAGACAAGGGGCAAGAGGCCCATTGGTGGCACCAGCGTCACCACCCTGCCCCCAGAAAGGGGGGAGAAGGGGAAGGAGGGGAGCAGAGGTGAGGAAGGTGGCACAGGGACCCCCATAACCCCAGCAGAGCGAGGGGCAGCCCCAAACTCTCTGCAAACTGCTTACAGCCCAAAAAAGGCACTGGGGGGCTGAGTTGCCACAGAGGAGGGTGGGTTTGGGGCATTGAACCAGGGGGAGGGGAGGGGGCCACCCCTCAGCGATGCTGAGACTCGGTGGGGATGTCCCTGCCTGCCTGTAGATGCAGACAGTGAGTGTCCCGTCCCCCCAAAGCTGCTGGTGCTCATCAGCAACGTTATTAGAGAGGCAGAGGTGAGGGATGGAAGTGGTTTGACCTTGGAGAGAGGAGCTTCACTGCCATCCCTCCCCTTCCCCCCGCGCCGTAACGAGGGGCTTTGCAATCTGTCAGCGCTCTGAGGCGCCAGCAGAAAGCACTTTTTATCCAAGTAATTAATTTAAAACCTATTAAATAATTGCACGATTGGACACCTCGAGGTGAAAGGAGCTGCAGAAGAGCACCAGGAGGTCTAAACCCCCTCAGGATGTTCAACGTGAGCCACCCGGGAAGGCTGCAAACCCAACGGGACAGGGCAGAGCAGCTTGAGGAGGGGATCAGGTGCCTGGGAAGCTCTGGATTCCCATCTCAGCCCCAAAACAAGCCCAGGAGCTGCTCCCACCTCATACAAATCATGCTGGGGCATTTGGAACCCCCCCAGGTCCCTCCCCGTGGGGCTGGGGGTGGGTGAAGGGGTCTCCCCTCGGGCCGGGGGCGAGCGTGGAGGGTCTGCATTGTGTTTTTCCGCGTTCATAAATCACTGCTCTTTGTGGCCCCTTCCCCAGGCACGGCACAATTCAGGTTAGGTTATAAATAGGATCCTGGGCTCTTTCAGGTTGATAAAGGCCGAGGGGGGTGGAGCAGCAGGGAGGCGTCACGACTACATAACACTTTCATTGCCCTGTCAAAATAAAGAATACCACCGCTGCCGACCCCTTCTCTCGCAGCATATATCAGCCAGGCTCCTGACACCACAGTTCAGGCCCAAACAGGGAGCAGAAAACCCCCCACAACAATCCCTCCCCCGTTTCTCAGCAGGGTAGAGGCACTGGTAGCCCAGCCCCACGGCTGGTAGCCCACTTGTGCTGGGCTTCCATGGGAGCTCAGCTTTGTGCTCAGAGCGTGGTCCACCCAGGTGCCCTCCAAGTGTGGGTTGGAGTCAGGATGGAGATGCTGGAGCTGCAGGAACACAACTGGTGGAAGGGGCAGAAGGCACCCAGGGAGGGTGCAGTGGCAGGAGGAGGAGGATGCAGCACCAGGGGATGAGATGGAAATGCCATCCCACAGCATGCCACTGCCTGAGCCCCATCGCTGCGGGAGCAGCCGAGGCTGGAAAGGTTTAAAACAAATTCTCCTGCCCCACTGGGGTCTCTTAGGCTGGACTTTGCACAGTGAAAATGCACCAAACCTCACTCAGACCTGGTCCCCAAATGTCCCAGTACACAGTGACCTACTGACCCCTCTGCAGCCAGCCCAGGTCATCTCCTCCTCCAGAGAGGAGCTGGAATGATGCTCCCCAGGGACCCCCGTGAGGGCTGAGCACCCCAAAGCTTCATCACCAACAGCAGGGGACAGGCACTGCCCTGTGAATGTGATGGAGGAGGTGCCCCGAGCTGGGGGAGGTCTGGGCTCCATCCTTGGGTGACAATGATTATCAGAGAGATTTATATCAGCCAAAGGGCAGGGGGGCACTGCTGGGACATTCAGGAGGTGTTTGGGAGCAGGTGAGGTGAGTGTCACCCCAACAGCTCAGCAAAATGATGGTAACAAAAAGGAGGAAGGTCTTTGCCTCAGGACTGCTCCCAGCCCAGGGCTTGGGACTGTGGTGATTCCACAGCCCCGACTGCTGCAGGATTAGTGCCCAGGCACATCCCATTCCCCTGGCAGCATCCTCCCAGCCCTGGGAGAGGTGCCATCACTGTGCCCCCTCCCCGTGCAGGACCCCCACCCCCTGATACAATGAGCCCCTTTACAGGGGCAGGGAGGTTCCCCCCAGCGAACCCCCGGCCGAGCCCAGGGACAAATCGGACACAGATCTGCCTTTAACAGCTCCAGTGATAAAAATGCCAGTTTATTGGAAACACATGGAGTATTTATAGGGGACATCAAAGCAGGAAGGAGGTTTACATAGCAACAGGCCAGATTAAGCAGAAGGCATCTGCTTTTTCGGCAGCCATGGGGCTCTCGGGAGGCACAATAAATTGGCGGCACACTGGCCCTTTCATTCCCTCCTTTGGGGAAAGCAAAGGTTGGCAAAACAAAATACAACCACATGCCCAGCCGTGTAAAACATGACAGGAATGGGAGCGTCGGGTTACGGCTGCACCCTGACACCGACACCGGGCTGGGGGGACACCCAGGGAGGGAGGGGACACCCCCGGGGACAGGCAGCCCTGGGTGTCACAGGGTTCCGTGTCACAGCCCCAGAGGCCTCCTTGGCTCTGTGTCCCCCTCGTTCCCACCATCCTGGAGTGGGAATGGCACCAGCATGTCCCACCACGGCTGCTCCTGCAGGGTGATGCCCATCCCTGCCCCGCTGCCCAGAGCAGGATTGTCCTCTAAAGGCAGTTTATGTCGAAGGAAAAGCCTTTGCCTTGCCCAAAGTGCACTGAAAGGAGATGTTTGGGGTTTATTTGATTCTTGCAGCTCTTGGGGGATGAGAAGCGAAGAATCATGGAATCATTTAGGCTGCAAAAGCCTCTAAAATCATGGAGTCCAACCAGGAAAGCAGGAGCAGTCGGGGGAGATGGGGCGGCATGTGCTGCCCAGCTCCCCTGCACCACCAGCCCCTCACAACTCCCTTCCTCAGCTTCCCCACTTGGAAATACCCCAGCAGGACTGGGATAACTGGGAATCACCACATCAGGGATGCTCTGATGCTCAGCCAATAGCGGGAAGAACCAGCGGGTGCCAGGGCTGATGCTGCACACCGGAGACTGCGGGGCTGGGAAGCGGCTCCGGGTGGTCCTGGGCAGGTTGGGTTTCCCTGAACCCCCTGGCCCAGGGCTGAACCAGCGGTGCTGCCACATTCCCAGGCTGCAGAGCCTTGTGTTAATTAACCTTCCAAACACTCCCCTAATATTTTGCCAAATCTAATAAGGAGGTGCTGGCCGAGGGGCTGCAGAGGGAGCGGCAGCGCCGGCTCCGGGGGATTCCCTGTGGATCCAGTGGATTTCTGCTGCCCCCCGGGGCCTCCCCTCGTCCCCTGGAGGGTGTTGGGGCTCAACACCTTCACTCCCGGGGTGAGCTACCAACCTCAGCCTGCCCACCCCACACAACCTTCCCCCACTCCAAAAAACCTGGGAAAAGGGAAAAACCGTTTTCCACTTGAGAAACAGCTGGCCCAGCTGTCTCAAAATCCAGCTTCCTGTGGAGCAGCAGCATCACACCCTTCTGTGGGTGTTTTGGGGCAGAGAACGGGAGCAAACCCACATCCTCCTGCTGACACCAGGATCCAGCGGCACAGCCTCCCCCCCAGGGCCTCCCTGGAATCCTTGGAAAGGGTTAATTCACCCCCACGTGCTGGCCACTGGGTGTTCACAGTCCTGCAGGGGCCTGGGGAAAGATGATAAATAGCTGGGGACGTCCTCTCGCCTCCGCTGCCACCCCGGGGCGCAGCTGGGGACCGGCGTTTCCCACCTCCTATCCATCATTTCCAGCTGGCCTTGTCACATCCTGTAAATCACCAAACCTGGCTCCATCCCGGGCCCTCCTGCACGTCCCTTCCCCAGGTTTGGGGCATCCCACCCTTCCCATCCATGCCTTGATGCTCCGGGTTGGAAGCAGCTCCATCATCCCACTCTCCTGTTTCGATTCGTTCCTCGCACGATCCCATAACTGGGTGTTTATTTACACAACCAGGGGCTTGGCTCCTCTTTTAGCTCCCTGAGTTTTCCTCTGGCTCCTGTTTCTCCCCAAGCTCTGAAAGCAGGAGACCACTTGGAACTGAGGGAGTTTTTGAGGTTTTCTCTCAGCTCCAGGTGCTGTTTTCCCGTGGCTGAGGATCACATGGAGCCTCTGGAAAATGTGTTGTGAGCAGCAGCAGCTGCACTTGGAGGGGAGGAAGAGGATGGGTGTGCGAGCATGTGCACACACTCGTGCTGCTGGCAGAGGGGATATCCAGGGAACTGCTCAGGGAACAATGTTTTATAAATACATGGAAATTCCTGCGAAGGACAAAGCCATTTCCCTGTCACAAGCATTAAAAAAAAAAATCAATTATTTCATTCATGGCCTCCACCAGCCCACGGGACCTTCCCTGCTGTGCTTGGGCTCATTCCCAGGGTTTGACATCCAGCCAGGCTCTTCCTTACCCCATTTCAGACACCCAGGACATAACACGTCTTTCAAGATCACAGTTTCAAGAGATATTCCCAATTTGAACCACAGAACCATGGAATATCCTGAGTTTGAAGGGACCTACAAGGATTGAGTCCAAATATTGGGCAACTCCACTCCTGCACAGGGACTTGTGTGACCACCACGGTGCAACATTGCCCATCCCTGTCCCGGGCTTCTGGGGAAGAGCAGTCCCTAAAAATGGAATCTCCATAAAAGTGGAGATCTGGGAAGACTGAGACACACAGCGATAACCAGGAAAAGAGATGGGAAAAAAAGGCCTCCAGGTGAAGACAGGGAATCTGACTGGGGACAGGCCCACCATTGGATGTGGTGGCCTTTACCTTCCGGGCAATTCCTTATTGTCCCAGCTCCTGCTGCCTTGTAAAAGGCTGATGGATAATGCTCATCATGGAGCCGGGCGATGCCGTCACCTCACTCCCTGCACACACCACGATCCATCTTCTTTATAGCAAGGACCCGGAGCCAGCACCATCTGCGGCACCAGAAATACAATTACTGGGGGGGGAGCCCCTCTCCTTCCAAATTTCATAGAGACCTCGCAGAGCAACCCTAAATTACTCCCCACACACCAGGGACCTCATGTGGCACCGTTTCCCTTTAGGAATAATTACAGCCAGGAATTAGCAAGTCTGATTTTCTCCCCACTCCTCTGTGCCCTCCCCGGCGCTTCCCCCTCCTCCAAAATAAAAAAAAAAAAAAAAAAACAGGGAGAAATTGAAATTGATCCCTGGCTCCGGCACTGGCCAGCTGTAATTTAATCAGAGAAGCCTCTCTCTTGGCATTTATTTATTTTTTTTAACCCCAAGGTCCTAAATTAAAAAGGAGGATGGTGGGGTGGGAACGGGAACGGATGGAGCTGTGGGTCTGGGAGTCGTTGGAGACTCTCGTCAGCCCCTGAGTGTGGAGCCTGGCCCAGGCTGTGCCCAGGGGTGATGGGCAGTGCCAAGGAGCCATGCCCAGCTCACACCACCCTGGTTTGGTGTCCTGGTTCCCAGTGCCTGGTCCCACACTCTGCTCCCCACAGACACCCTCAGTCCAGCAGCTCTCTCCAGTTTGGGCTGTTGGTTGCGTTGCCCTTGAGCTGGAATAAAAAAAAAAAACAAAACAAGCGAAATGAAAAAACTCTGGTGGAAAATCCTACTAAACTCCCTTTGATCCTTTGCTACGGAGCAGAAACGAGGAAAAAAATCATTTATAGCACCCCCAAGCCCTTAATTGCCTTTTCAGGGAGTGCAGCCAGGCTGGATCCCTTCTGCCTGAGCCAGGTTTGTGAAATCCCGCTTAAATTGAGGGAACTCAGGTCAGATTTCTATTTTATTTCGTATTTTAGTCCTGGCCGAGCTCACCTCTCCTGGCCAGCCTGTGTGTCACAGCTCGAGGCTCGGCGCTGCTGCCCCAGATCCAGCAGCTTTACAGTCTTAACACGTACTGGAGGCAAATCCCAGTGAATCCCCCGTTTTCCCAGCACGTGCTGGAGCGGGTGGATGCTCTGCTTCCCTGCCCACTGTGTGTCATCATGGAATCATGGAGAGTCCTCCGGGAATGTCCAGGGAGGCACAGGACAAGGGGTTATTGTCCTGCCAGCCCAAGCCCCTCGGGCAGCAGCTCCCCGAGGTGGTCAGCGGAGTGTGACGGATGCTCCGACCGCTTTGTCCTCGCCGGTGGCCGGGAGGGACATTCCTCGGCATGGCAGGACCCACCAAGAGGGACAACCCGCCCCCTCTGGAGCGTCTTGGGGAAGGAAAAGGGCTGCAGGCAGCGGTGGAGGCAGGTGGTGTGGTCTCTGGAACAGGCAGAGGGATTTGCACCGTGGTGTGGAAACCTTCGGCTCACGCGTCACTGCAAAACTCCTGCCTGAGCGGGATCCGCAGCAGGAACAGCCACAGCCACGTAAATCACAGCCTGACCCCAGGTTTGCTCCCTCTGCCGGGGCTCAGCCGAGGGGTGGCTTTGTCATCTCCTTGGGTGACACCCGACGCTGATTTACGGCCGGGCTGGGAGCGGGATGTGACACCCCGGACACCTCCCACCCCCCGGCAGCACCCGGACTTTTTCCGGGCTCTCCAAGCCCTCCCCGGGCATCCCCCAAGCGTGGAGCCAGAGGGGCTGGAGGTGGGGACACGAATTGTGTCACGGTGTCCCCTCAGCCTTCTCCTGCACCCGGACATGACCCGACCCCACCACAGCGAGGAGGGACAGGGCGAGGAGAGCCCGTCCCCAGGTCTAAATCAAGGCCCTCCACTTCCCATCCACACTGAGTTATTGCTCCCCGTTTTGTGATGGAGATGACCAGGCAGTGAGGGATTAGTGACCTGGGCCAGACCACCGGGCTCGGCGCTCCCGGCCGGACCCTGAGCGAGGGGTGAAAGATCAGGGCTGTTCTCCAGCCCCTTCCCGGCCCCCCCACCTGCTCGGGTGCCCCTGAGCGCGATTTAGTGTGTGCGGGTTCACCGGGAGAGTGTGGCTAGGAGGATGCCATCACCTCTGCGAAGGCGATACGACCTCTGGAAGGATGTTGTGACGTCTGGGAGGATGCCACCACATCTGGGAAGATGCTCCGAGACCCGGGTGGATGCCGGGATGTCTGGCAGGATGCCGTCACATCTGGCAGGATGCCGTCACATCTGGAAGGACGCTCTGACAACGGGGAGGATGCTTTGACACCCACGTACAAACTTCTTGGAAAAAAATAACGATAATAATAATTATGATGATAAAGCACAAGACCCGACCCCACCCTGCCCGCTGCCCTCCCAGAGGTGACACTGGCCCGGCCCGGCGGGCGGGGAGCCCGGGCAGCGCTGGAGGCACCGGCCGGAGCCCCCGGTCCCGGTCGCCGCCGCCTCCCGCGGCCTCCGGCATCCCCTGGTGGCGGCCGGGGGCTCTGCAAGACCCCCCGCCAGAGAAGGATGGCCGAGACGCGTCCCCCGGTGTCCGCCCCGTCGGTCCCCTCCAAGGCCCGGCCGCCCCCACGGGACCGCACGGTGCTGGGGGGACCCTCCCGGCCCCACCGACGGCACCGGCAAACGGGATGGGGCGGCGGCACCGACCCTGGCACCGACCCTGGCACTGACCCTGACACCCACGTCAGCACCCACCTCAGCACCTCCCCGGGCACCCACCTTGGCACCCACCTCGGCACCCACCTCGGCACCCAGCCCCGTCCTTACACAACCAGCTCAGAGCCTTTCCATGGGGCAGATTAGAGCACGGGGCTCCCGGGATGACTCCCTAAGCCCTAAATCTGCTCCCGTCATCCCCCGAGATAAGGCAGAAGCCACACGGTGGCAGGAGGTGTCACACCGGGGTGACACCGCGATTGCCTACGCCGTGTCTGGGATCCGGGCGTTCAGCACCGGGGTCCTCACGCTCAGCACCGGGATCCTGGTGTTCAGCATCAGGGCCTGGACCTTCAGCACCGGCATCCTGATGTTCAGCACCGGGATTCCCAGCCTGCGTCTCCCAGCAGGATGAGCCCAGCACAGAGGAAACAGCTGGGATCCTTCATCTGCTCCCTATTTTCATGGTCAAGGATGCAGCAAAGCGACCTTTGGGACTGTCTCAGTGGTTGCTGTAAATGGGGAACGTGGCCTCCCACGATCCGCCTTGGCACCAAACTCCTGCCTTTTTGGCATGAAAAGAGCTGATCCTGGGACTGGAAATGCCCTTTCCCAGATCCCACAGCCCAGCTGGGCCCTGAACCCCAGGGAACACACAAAAAACTGACCAAGCACACAGAAAAAACCCAACCCTTTAAAGATGAAGATTAGAGAACAGTCGGGTTTCACTGGGAGTTTGGGAAACCAGTTTTTGCAGCTCCTGGGCTAAGGCTGCCCTGAGGGCTTTGGAATCCATTCCCAGGGGAGGAGGCGGGATGGAGTCTCCAAGGCACTTCTCAAGGGGGAATCACAGAGTTTACTGAACCTGCACAGCTCAGGTGTCCAAGGCCATATTTGTCTGCTAAGCCAATTCACCTGGATATAAAGGCAGCTGGAAGGAGTTTGGGGAGTTTCAGCCCAGCCCCTGGGGCTGCTCTGGCAGCGCCGTCACACTGAGGCGAGACAGGTATAAAAATACAGCCCAGGGCTCCCAGGAGCTCCTTGGCTAAAGACATTAAATCCTGCCCTGATCCTGCTCAGGGTGGATGGAGCCATTTTAAGCAACAGTTTAATTTAAGATCTCTTGGATAACTGAACCCACGTCAACGTGCAGGTTGTCACAGCTTTGGTGCTGAAAGGCCACCTCAGTCCGGGAGCACAAACCTCTTTCTCCCTGCGAAGAGCACAAGGGGAGTTTCCAGAGTCTCTTGGTGAGTTCTCCCTCCTGGTTGGGGCCGGGATGCTGCCCAGCTGAAGAGGGACCCACGGGGAAGGTCTGAGCAGCCCCAGGTAAGGTCAAGGTGAGGAGAACACCCTCCATCCCCAGAGCCTGCTTGGGAACGCCTGAGGGGTGGGAGAGTTTAGTGGAATTCTGAAGGCTTTCCTCCTTTCACGGCACCCATCAATTGATTGCTGGCTTCTGCTTAGAAGCAAAAGAGTTTAATTCCAGCTGCCAGGCTCAGCTGCTTCATCCCTGCCCACAGCTCCTGATCCAGGGCTGCCCTGTGTCCTGGGGGAGCCCGGAGCAGCTCCCGGCTGCTCTGCTGGGAAAGGCGTTTGCCTCCGCTGGGATGTGCAATCGATAAATGGGCAGGGCAGCTGGGAAGGGCTCAGACCCAGCATGTGGCATTGTGGGGGTGGATGTATCCTTCCTGCTGGCACTTGGCACCACAGCCCGGCTGCGTTCGGTGCCCTGGTCAGCGGCTCCACATTCCCAATCTCCCACCCGCCTGGATTCAACCCCTGGGACGCCTCCCCACCTCTCAGATCCCCAGGATGCCTTCCCATTTCTCCCTCCTGGGGGTGTTGCAGCATCCAGGGCCCCGGTGTGACGGTCTGCAGGGGGCAGAGGGTGGGAGCCGGACCCCCGGGCTGCGGGATGGGGGATGCTGGAGCCCGCACTGTTCCCACGCCCGCTCTGTGTCCGCACAGGGGGAGTGACGGTCCCGAGACCCCCCCTCGTCCCCCTGGGAGAGGCTCCTGGCCCCGGGCTGGGCTCGCTGCCCCCGGCCGGGCCGGATGACAGATGCCTGTGGTGGAGGAGAACGTGCTGCAGCCCCCACTTCCAGCCTGGATGAATCTGACCCGGAGCTGTACTATGAGGAGGAGGAAGAGGAGGAGGAGGGGGAGTCTTCAGAGCCCGCAGAGCCCTCAGACAGCAGCAGCATCTTCTCTGATGACTCTGTCTACCCTTGCTATGAGTCCTCCCCCGTGACCGACAGCACTGGGGTCCTCACTCTGTACCAGTGCTGTGCCAGGAACGATGCCAAGCTGGTGTGGGAGAGGCTGGAGCAAGGGGTGACCCAGAGTGAGGCCACGGAGCTGGACATCAACGGGAGGGTGAGTGGCTGGGAGGGGCACCTTGCAGAGCAGAAAGAGGATTTTCCCGGAATAGGCAAATCCTGGTGGCTGGTGGCTGCTAAAGCAGGTGGGGCAGGAGGGAGAGGCCTGGGTGGAATGGTTCTCCTTGGATCCATCCAATCCTTGGGGCAGAACCTCATCTGTCCTTCCATCCTGAGTCTTTGGGGTGGGGAAGGATTGGGGGGGGGCACAGGGGCACCACACCACAGTGGGAGGGTGGTGCCAACTTCTGTGCCCACTCCAGAACGGGCTGATGGTCGCCTGCTCCAAGGGCTTTGTGGACATCGTGCCACTGCTGCGGAAGTGTCCCTACATCAACGTCAACCAGCAGGACAAGGAAGGCAACACGGCCCTCATGATGGCAGCCCAGGCAGGTCAGCACCACTCTCGGCCTCGGCACGGGCAGCCCCTGTGAGACCCCTCGAGAAGGGTTGTGACCCCCTGCGCTCCCCCCAAAAATCCCCAAATAAGCCCCTGGGAAAGCTGTGGTCCCAAGGGGGGTGTGACATCAGATACATTTATGGTTCACCTCAGTAGTGCTTTAAAACTGAGGTGAAAATGTAAATTCCTTCAGTGATTTGTCTTGAACATGTCGTGTTGAGCAGCAGAGCTGGGCTGGAGCCACGCCATGTGCCCCAGGAAAGCTCTGGGAGCCAACCCACGTGCTCCAGGGTTGGAGCCGTGCCATGTGCTCCAGGAAAGCCACAGGAGCTGCAGGGATTTACCTCCCCAAAGGCTCCAAGTGCTGTGTAGGGACCAAACTTCTGCCCATAATGCTTTTCCTCATTAGTCTGTCTCCCTCCTCCTGAATAACCATAGGGAGAAGGAGGAGGGTCCCAAAGTGGGGATCACCTCTTATTCTCATCATATCCTTGCTGGAATGGATGACTTTATTAGTTTCTTTCAGATTTTGGACTCTTTCCTGCATTCTCTGCTGAGGCAGCTGGTGCACCAGCACTGTTCCCTCCATGGTCAAACCCAAAACAAAACAAACCCAAACCCTTTCAGTCCTGATCCCGCCGAGCTTCTGCATCTTCGTCCTCACAAGATGCAGCTGCTAAATCCCTTCTGGGACAGGCACCAGCCACTGTGCCCCGTTAACTGTCGGAACTCTAACGCAGCTTCTCTCTGGCTGTTAAGGATACATCACCATCGTCAACTACCTCCTCAACTACTACCCCGCGCTCGAGGTGGACCAGCGGGACCCGCGGGGCCTGACGGCGCTGATGAAGGCTGCGGTGCAGGGGCAGGAGGACTGCGTCACCGCGCTGCTCCTGGCCGGTGAGCCGCTCCCGGGGACTCCCTGGGGATTTTGGGAAGGGGTGGCACCGCTGCTCGGGGCGGGATAGCGTGGTGTTGCCTTGGAATCCTGTTTTCTGCAGGGGCTGACCTGCAAGCCGTGGATGCCGTGACGGGGAAGACGGCCAGGGAGTGGGCGGTGTTCACCGGCCGCTTCGAGACCATCGTGCGCATCCGGACCCTCCTGCGGCGCCCGCGCGCGGAGCAGTTCGGCACCCAGTACCGGCCCGAGTGGCCAGCCCTGGCCGAGCTGGTGGCCAAGGCCCTGAGCCCCAAATCCAGGAGCAGGAGGCTGCTGGAGAAGATCCGCTCCATGTTCACCTTCAGCTTCCCCCGCGACCCCGAGGAGGACGGCGTGATGGACCACATGGTGAGGATGACCACGTCCCTCGCCAGCCCCTTTGTGACCACCGCTTGCCAAACTGTGTGTCCCGACAGCCCGCCCGAGGTGGGCAAGCACAGGCTGTCCGTGCCGGAGATCCTCGGGCAGCACGTGCCGGACTCGGATGCCGAGTCGGAACTGTCCTCGCGGCCCAGCACCGGCAGCTCCTCCTGCAATGGCCAGGCCATGTCGGAGATCCGGCTGCTGTCGCCGCGCCAGCCGGGCAGCCGCTTCCTGAGCTTCCTGCCGCTGTGGCTGCGGCGCAGCAACAGCATCTTCCCCAGGGAGCCCATCCCCAAAATCAGGGTGAGCAAGCCGTCCGCCCCACCTGCCGACTCCAGTGAGCAGGTGCCGCGCATGAAGGACAAGGACCTCCTGCAGCTGCCCCAGTGGAGGTACAAGATGCTGAAGGAGGAGAAGAGAGCGGCCGAGGAGGCCAAGGGTGGCGGGCAGAAGAAGAAGAAGAAGAAGAAGAAAAGGAGAAAGAAACGCTAAGGCAGGAGGTGCCGGGGTGGGGATGAGGTCCCCGCTGTCTCCTTGGACCTGGCTTTTCTGGCACGGGGGTTGTTTCCCTCTTGGTGGGACGGGAATGCCCAAGGGAGGAGCGTGATGTGGGCATACACATTCAGCTGAGATGTCCCACTGCCTGGCCCCCTGTCCTCTCCATCTTGAGGGCAACCGCCCTGGCCCAGCACTGGTCAGGCCAGGCCCCAGCTCTGGACTGGGCTTTGGGAATGCCAGAGAGCAGGACCGTGGCATGAGTAACTCCATTTTCTTCCTTTTTTTTTTCTTCCTTTATTTTTTTTGCCTCTTTGATCTCCTCGAGCTCCTGATTCCGCAGTGTGTGTTGGAATGTGGCTGAGCAAATTAAAATGGAAGTGGTTGCCATGTTAACAGGATTGATTTCATGAATAAAGCTCAGAGTTGCTTGTGGGGCTGGCAGGATCACTCTCCCCTCGCTGCCAATGTCCCCATGTCACCCTGTCACCCCCTCGGTGACATTCCCCACTCCTGTGTGTTTCTGGGTTGTGTATGGACACACCAAGGAAAGCAGTTGCCTACTGTGAAGGGTGAGGGAGCTCCGGGTGCCAGGCACAGGCTGGAAACCAAATGTGGGGTGCTCATGGGCTCCATTCCCAGCTGACCTCCAGAGCTCCAACATGATCCAGTGCTGCAGCAGCTGGGATCTGGTGTTCCCTTATTTCAAGCTCCTCTTAAATCCATCCCAGGGTGTAGGAAGGTGAAACAGGAGTGCTGGCTCCTGCAGCACCCAGGCTGTGACCCTAGGAGGTCAATGGGCAGTGTCAAAATGCTCAAAGCACGACTCACCCAGGTAATAAATAACCCTTAGCCAGGGATGGAAACCCCTCCCTTTGCCACCCCCTTCCTTAGGGGGACCAGAGCCCCCACTTTGAAGCTGCAGCTTTGCCTTTTGGGGGGCACGGGGAGGTTTGGGCTGAGCCGCAGGCAGGGAAGGATTGTCGTGGGGAGGGAAGGAGCTGCAGCCTCCCCGTCTGTTCCCCTCCAGCCCTTGGCTCGCTCGGGCTCCCCGGCACGTGGCTGCCCTGCCTCGCCAGCTCCCGGCGACTCGCAGATGAGCCGGGGGCGGATGGCACACGGAGCAGCCGTGGCACATGCCGCGCCAGCCTGGCTCCAGCCGCGCAGGGGGAAGGGACAGACGAGCTCCCACCGGGCCCCTCGTCCCCTCTGCCACCATGGGGATGGTTCGGTGAGACCCCGAGGGACAGCGGGATGTGCCCCTGGAGGGTCTGACCATGGTCCGGGGATACCCGTGCCCTTCCACGGGGTGAAATCACAGCGATGAGCATCTGGGAAGTCTGTCTTTGGCTTCGAGGGGGTGGCCGGAGGTTGCGCCATGGCTGGCGGGTCATGGTGCTGTCGGGTGGTGCCCAGCCCTGTTGATTCACCCCGTCTGCCCCACGCGGCGCTGGCACCGGCACAGGAGCCTGCGGTGGGTTTGGTTTGTCCATCACGTACCTCCACAGTCAGTCCCACTGTGGGGAAATCCGCTTTCCCACAGTGACAGTGGCCAAAGGAATTGCAAGGATCAAACCCACCGGCACCAGCCCTTGCCAGGGGGCCAGCGTGCTCGGCTGCCTGGGGTAACTCCTGCCCACAGCCACAAAATCAGAGTGCTGATGCCCACCCTGTGCCTGCTCCCATGGAAGGGATGCAGGAACCATCCAGGAATAACTCTGGGAGGGGCTGATCTCCAGCTGGATCACAGAGACCTGCAGACCAGAGCAAAGATGGTCACGGAGATAAGACGTCTGCAGGCACCGGCTTCCTCCGGGGCGGCTCCTATCTGATGGAAACTGCCCGTTTCCCCCGCGCCGGCTCGGCAAAGCTCCGGCCCCGGCACGGGCAAGGTCACGCGTGAAGGTCCTTCATGTTTTATCCTGGTTTTGTGCTTTTGTTTGTTTTAACTTCCTAGATCACGGCCGATAGCGGGGCGGGGCGGCCGGGGAGGCTCAAAGCTCCGCCACCGCGGTGCCCCGGCACGGGGAGGCTCCGGGTGGGATCGTGGTGCAGCGGGGGCTGGTGATGCAATGGGAACCGGGAGGTAAATCGGGTCCCGTCGCGTCGTCTTTAAAGAGGCTGCGATGCTGGATCGGGAGCAAGGCAGGGATGGGGCTGTGAAGACACCGGAGGGGGAGGAGGGGATGGGAGGAGTGTGAAGCAGCTGGGATTGGGGTGGCCCAAACAACAGCCCCGAAAGCAGCGAAAGGGGAAGCGGTGCTTCCGCTGCCCACGGTCCCGTGTGCCCTGGGGGAGTGGGAAGTGCCCAACCTCCCGCCGTGGGAACGGCCCTGCCAGGAGCATCCCAGCGCCTGCCACCGTGTGGGAACGGCGGGGACGTGCCAGCACGAGGCACCCAGCAAAGCCCCTTGGCCCACCCAGCCCCGCTCCATGCCCACAGCCAGCGGAGCATCCCCAATGGAGCAACCATTTGGTTGCCCCGAGGATGAAATCCACCCCTGCCCCCCAGCACTGCACCCCCCAAAGAGTTGTGTCCTGTCCAAGCCAGGGAGCCCCTTTGAGGGGCTGTGATGCTCCATCCCCATGAGGGCTGGAGGCTGGGATGGGAGGGATGGCCAGGCATGTCAAGGTCGTTCCCATGGCATCTCTCTAGAACATTCCCATCCTCATCAAAGCAACCGGCTGCTCTCCCACCTTGGGATGCCCAAGCTGGGAGCCATGATGGCCATGTGCTCACCATGGGCTTGGAAAGCTGGGAAGCTGTGTGGGAAAGTGCCCGGTGAAGGACAAGGCGGGAGGAATGGGTGAGGGAGAGCAACCAGGATGGAGCTGGGGCCCGGTGAGCGGGAGGAAGGGAGGCTGGTCGGGGCTGTGTGCTCAGCAATAGGAAATGCTTTATTAGCTGGGAGTGGTGGAGACAAGCCAGGCAGGAAGAGGCAGTAATAAGAAACATTTTTTTGACTTCTCCCACATCCAGACCACAGAGCTCCTGCCAAGCGGCTGCGTCGGACAACGGGGCTGCCGAGCCCCCGGGGCCGGGCCGGGAGCGGCGGCGTCCCCACAGCGGGCCGGGCACGGCCGTGGGAGCTGCCACAGTGCCGGGACGGGCGGCAGGAGGGGAGCAGACCCATGAAGCTCCCCCAAGCCGGGGCGCAGGGCACGGAGCAGAACTGCCCCGGCTCCGAGAGCGGAACCGCAGCCGGGACAGCCTCGCCAGGGCCGGGCAGTGCTGTAGGTGAGTGGGGAAGCACTCTGGGCTCTGGGGCAGCACTGAGCTGAGCGTTTCCCTCCTGATTTACCCCCGTGCAGCTGGAATCGGGGTTTGGCCCCTTTTCCTTCACATTCCGTGGGATGCCGGTGTTGACGTCAGGGTTGGAGAAGCTGGAATCGGGGCTGGGAGTGTGAGTCTGGGTGCACACCAGTGTCGCAGCAGCAGGATCCGTCCCCAAGTCCTTGCTAACGAGCTGAAATAGTACGCAGCTGCAACGGAAAGGCTGGAATCAACATGGGAAATGGGGAATTTGGGTGTACTTTGAAAAGGCACAGGGAAAAATGAGGGAGAGTTGACAGCTCTTCTGGCTGGGGACTGGAGCAAGGGAGGTAGGCACCGATGGCAGCGATGCTGCAGGATGTGCTACCTCTGTGTTCCCCTTTGGCACAGCCAAACTTCGGGTCCCTCTGAGGGGGAGTGGGTGAGTAAGAGCCAAAACGGCCACTAAAGAGGCTCCGTCTCCAAAGCCAAGCTGGGATGAGCCCCACCACGGAGCTCTGTCCTGCTGTGGGCATGGAACACTCCATAAGGCCAGGGCAGGGACGTTGCTCAGCATGAGGAGCCCTGGGCAATGCCAGCCCCACTCCGAGGTTAACCTGAGTGGGTTTTGCTGCTCTCTTTGTGTGCTCATGTTCCATGTTCCACATTCCATGCTTATGGAATAGCAATGCCCATGAGTGAGAGGGGCTGGGGCGGCTCAGCCCCACCAGTGCAGCATCCTGAGCTGAGCATCCCTCCTGCACTGGATGTGCCAGAGGGTGAACATGGCTTTGCTGCATCTGTGACCCGCCTGCAGCTCCAGGCAGGGACAGGAAAATCTCCACCTCTGCCTGAAACAGCAGGGGAGAGTGGAAGCACCGGGATTGGGAAGCTCAGCTGAGCTGTCCCAGAAAGAACTGGGATCCCTGAACCACCTTGTTCATCCCAAGGGTTGTGCCCAGCCATCCTTCCCTGGACTCCTGTAGCCTACAGCTCCATCTCCCCTTTGCTTTTCTCTTCTTGGGGTCATGGGGAATTTCCCCTTCCCAGGGCTGGGTCTTGCTCTGGATCCCCGTTGTGGTGCAGCTGCCCATCATTCCCAGCTGCTCCTGTCGGCATCCATGTCCCATCCAAGAGGTTTTTGTTGGGGTTTTTCCCATCTCCTGATGCTGCTACAAATCCTGAAAGATATAACAGAAGTGGGGAAAGATGTTTAGAATGCTGGGAGGGTGTTTGGGCTCCAGCTCCTGATGACAAATCAGGAGGGTTTGGGACAGGGATGGGGATACGGGCTCTGATTTGATCCGTTATGGAAATACTCAGGATGTTTTGCCAGTGGGATGCCAGGGATGACTCTGGATTGGGCTTTGCTCTTGGTAACACTGACAATCCATGTAACGTTTCATATACAGACAAGTTTTGGGTAAGGCCCTGCCCACTTTGTGTTTCATAGCAAATACCCCACAACCATCTAACAGCTCGGAGAAGGGGCTCCATGGAGGGAATTCACCACCTGGGAGACTTGGCTTCCCTTTAAAGAGATGCATTTTGGAGCTCTTGACATTGCAGGGAGAAGCACAGTGCCTGGGAGCATCCCATGCACTCAGGGAGAAGCAGCCCAGCTCTGAGGGAGTAGAGGGTTTTAAACTAAAGCTGATCCCAGCCTGGGTCCAGGGGAGTTGGGATTTTAAAACAAAGCTGATCCTGGCCCAGCCAAGGATCTGAATGGCATCGCTCCCAGCACGGGGCACCTGGGACCAGACCCCACTCTGCCCTCCTGCCCCAGGACCTGGCACCCGGTTGCTGTTTCCTCCCCGTGAGCAACAACCAAGCGAGTTATTTTGGGGAGGAAAAGCCCGTTTTACGGCACGGCCGGAGCCTGCCGGGGTCAGCCACGTTGGAGCGCGTTCCCGAGGGCTGGGCTTGCGTGACTCGGCTTCCCCATCAAGGCCAGAATCTAAACAATCTTGATTCCTGTCCCGGCAGCCTGGGCTGGGCTCTTCAATTGCAGGAAACGGAGCCTTTGGCGTGTTTATGTCGGGAACCACGAAGAATGAGCCGAGGAGGGGCCGGGAGCCCGCGGCCGTGGAGCGGGGTGGGGGGCTTTGGGGGGCTCCACCGTGTTTGCCTTGGCAGAACTGTCTCTTCTACAAGGAGAAGAAGAAGAAAAGAAAAAAAAAAAGGGAAGAGAAAAAATAGCCAAAGTTCCCCCAAGGCGCAGCAGGGAATTTTTGGCTGCCCCTGTTTGTGTCATTGATAAGCTCGGTACAAAAGCCCCGCCGGGATCGAACCCCGGACCGCGGCCAACTGAGCTCGAGGCTCCGGCGCACGTGGTGTGAGGGCTTTGAGCTCCATCCCATGGCCCGGGTCCTGCTGAACCTGGAATGCCCAGCAGTGCCTGTGGCACTGCCACTGTCCCCTGGCTGCAGAGTCCACGAGGGCTGCGGTTTTATGGAGCAGGAGCCACGGGAATGGTGGGAAATGCTGGAATACAGATGGCTGGAATACAGATGGATAGGGCAAGGTCCTGGTCCCAGTGCCCTCCCAAGCACTGCAGGGCTGTGTGTGGTGTCCAATGCCACGGTCGGGAGGTCCCCCAAGCTCAGGAGGTCCCGGGATCTGCTCTCAGGAAGGGCCGTACCCAGGACGTCCGGAGCCAAACTGCATTGGAAGCAGCACATCCTATCCTACCTCTCTCCGTCCGCCCTCTCCCTCTCCAAGTCGCCCCTCACCCCTCCCAAAGCCCCCCCCGGGGGTGCCGGGGCTACTCTCACCGCCCGGTCTCCGCAGGACGATGCCGTGTGGAGCCGGTGGCCGCGCGGTGCTGGCACTGATGACCCTGTCCCTCGGCCTCGCAGCCGGTGAGTACCGACGGGACGGGCTGAGCGGCGGGTTAAAACAAACCCTCGGCGTTTTGGGAGCGTCTCTGCCCGAAATAACCTCCTGCAGAGCGTGCCGGGGCTCCCCGAAGACCGCGCTGTCCCCAGCGAGGGGCTGCGCCCCTGCGGGACGCTGACCCACCCCTCAGGGAGGATCCCGGCTTAATTAATTGCGGTTGATCAAGCGCTTTGCCATCACCGGAGGGGAGATGGGGAAAGCTGGCGCCGCGTGCTTTAAAGCGTGGTTTTTCCCAGGGGTGATGGTGATGATGGTGAGGAGCGGGAGGAGCTGCTCGGCATCCCGAGGGAGCCCCGGGTGACACGGGGACAGATCGAGCTGGGTGTGCTTGTGCAGGCGGGACAAGGGCAGGGTGGCTGTGCCAGGGAGGAGCAGCAGAGCTCACCGGGGGGATGAGTCACCACCAAGTCCTCGTCCTGCCCATGGGGCCACCAACCCCGACCTGGCCGGGCCACCACCCCAAGGCACCAGCACCGGGCAGGCTTTGGGGCAGGGGGGCAACAGGCACAGGAGGGGGGCTGGCCACCTCCAGCCGTCCCCTCGCTGTCCCCTCGCTGCTGGCTGCCTGGCTGCCCTCGCACTGAACTCGCTGATTCCAGAAGGGATATTTTCTGCGCGAAAGGGCAGAGCTAAATCGGGAGTTTGGAAGCGTGTCCGCCCTCTGAACTGCTCCGGCCCCGCGGCACAGGGAAGTGCCTTCGGGGAAGTCAGGAAAAGCTCCAGGAAAGACCCCGGGTTTGGCACCCAGCTCCTGAAATGTCCCCCAGGAAGGAACCGGCTGTGTTTGGGGCTTTTGATCCCATCCTGTCTCCCACGATCCGGCTCCCACAGATCCCATGTCCCCTGGGACCCCATGGGCAGGATGTGCCTGTGTGCTGTGAACCAGTGCATCCCAGTTAATCCCAGTTGCTGGGGCTGGATGCACAGCTGTCAGGGTTGTGGGCACGGGTGACCCTCAGGTTCAGGGCTGGCACTTGGACTCCAGCTGGGGGCAGTGATTTTCCCAGAGGTGTCAGGATGAGCTCCCAGTACTGAGCACCCACAGCCACCTTCCCCTCCTGGACTGTAATGGTCCCAGGCTGCCCTCTCTCAAAACGTGGTTCAGGAGCCTTTAGGACAATGTCCCTGTCACTATAGCCACCAGCCCCCATCCAGGGTGGCCCCGTGGCACAATGTGCCCCCTCCTCATGCCCGCAGATGAGCTGCTGTGCACTTGTGACGTGCCCCTCTGCAGCCAGCCCACCTGCACGGGCAAGGTGTGCTTCGTCAGCAAGAGGAGGGAGGAGGGGGTCATCACCCAGCACCGGGGCTGCTTCTCCCAGAACATCCTGGAGCACTGCAACACGCCCGTGACGGAGCAGTACGGCATGAGGTGCTGCGAGTCCCGCATGTGCAACGCCGAGCTGGAGATCTTCCTGCAAGGTACGGGGCCATGGGGGTGAAGGGCAGAGCTGCCCGCATGGCTGGAGATGTGGCTGGGTCTGCAGATCATCCCTATCCTCACTCAGCAGCTTGAGGGTCACCTTTTCCCAGGTGGGCAGGGCCAGCGAGATATCCTCAGGTGTCCCTTCTTGGGCTGTGCCTGCAGAGCTGCCATCCATGGCATTGATCCCAATGCAGAGCCACCCTCCCCAGGTCCAGGTCTGAGCCCCAAGACCTCCACCCTCATGCTCCCATCCATCATTTCCCCCACCCAGGAGAAGATGCCCTGGGAAAGGCGTCTTCCCTGCCCAACCTCCTCCTGATGATCTTCGTCCCGCTGCTCGCCCTCCTCATCCTCGTGGCGCTCACGGTGCTCTTCTGCTGGAAGGTGGCCCAGCACCGCCACAAGCAGAGTGACCTCAGCGACACAGACCTCATGCTGAAGGCATCCATGGTGGGAGACAGCACCTTAGAGGTGGGTGAGCTCCAAGAGGAACCCCAAAGTGTGGGAGGGTGGGTCAGGCTCTGTGCTGACCCTGTGGTCACTCCGGGTGTGCAGGACCTGCTGAGCGATGACTGCACCACAGGCAGCGGGTCGGGATTGCCCTTCCTCGTCCAGAGAACGGTGGCTCGGCAGATCACCCTCGTGGAGTGTGTGGGTAAGGAATGGGGGCTGGCTGCCTTGGCCCCCCCAGCTGCTGCTTGGGCAATGACACCACAACTTCAGGCCCAGGAGTGCGGTTGAACCCAGCCTTGTCAGCCAGAACCCTGTACAGAGCCCAAGTTCTTCCCCTCTGCTGCTGATGGGGGAGGGACAAAGCGGCTGGCTGGGTGGATAGACACTGGCCAAAGGTCAAGTGGATCCAGGGCCAACCATTGCTTTTCCACACAGGATGCAGGTGCATCATGCTGGGTGTGGGGTGGGTGTGGGGGTCAGAGTTGCTGTGTGATGCAGTGCCGTGTCCGTGGCAGGGAAGGGACGCTATGGCGAGGTGTGGCGAGGCGTGTGGCACGGGGAGAGCGTGGCTGTGAAGATCTTCTCCTCCCGGGACGAGCAGTCGTGGTTCCGCGAGACAGAGATCTACAACACCGTCCTCCTCCGGCACGACAACATCCTGGGTGAGTGGTGACCCAGGAGGGTTGGGGAGGTGGGGTCAGCTGCGTGGTGGCTCCGTGGTCCCAGCCCTTCTCCCTGTCCAGGCTTCATCGCCTCCGACATGACGTCGAGGAACTCCAGCACCCAGCTGTGGCTCATCACCCACTACCACGAGAACGGCTCACTCTACGACTACCTGCAGAGAACGGCCCTGGACGTGGAGACCTGCCTGGGCCTGGCCTCCTCCATCATCTGCGGCCTCGTCCACCTCCACGTGGAGATCTTTGGCACCCAGGGCAAGCCCGCCATTGCCCACCGCGACCTGAAGAGCAGGAACATCCTGGTGAAGAGCAACCTGCAGTGCTGCATCGCAGACCTGGGTGAGACGGAGTGGTGGGGTGTGGTACCCTGGGGATGTGGTACCCTGGGGATGTGGTACGTGGGGATATGGTGCTCCAGGGTTATGGTGCCCCAGGGATGGGGTGCTCTGGGGATGTGGTACCCCGGGAATGTGGTACCTCGGGAATGTGGTACCTCAGGAATGTGGTACCCCAGGGGTGTGTTGCCCCACGGACACAGCACCAGCACAGCACTGACGAGGACCAACATCCTGGTGATTTATTGTTGAACTTGAAGATCTCAGAGGTCTTCCCCCACCCAAATGGCTGTGATCCTGTCTCCCCAGGACTGGCTGTCATGCATTCCCAGGGCAGCGACTACCTGGACATCGGCAACAACCCCCGGGTGGGCACCAAGCGCTACATGGCCCCGGAGGTGCTGAGCGAGCAGATCCGCACCGACTGCTTCGAGTCCTACAAGAAGACAGACATCTGGGCCTACGGGCTGGTGCTCTGGGAGATCACCCGGCGCACGGTGGTGAACGGTGAGTGGATCCCAGCCCGTGGCTCCGCTCTCAGTCATCAGTCAGTCCTTCCTCCTTCTCTTGTTGCTTTTCTTTTTTTTTTTTTTTTTTTTCCTTTTTA
>VXBX01008988.1:294443-309435 GCA_013400415.1 Scytalopus superciliaris
TCCCAGTGCCGGGGGGTCCCCGCAGTGCCGGGGGATGCTCTGCTGAGGCCCACACTCGCCTTGGGAAGGGGTCTGGGAGCCTCCAGCCTGTCTTCAGGGGCTAATGAAGGAAACGGGCATTTATGGGCTTCTCCCAGAGTAAGAATGAACTGGGGGGGCTTCTGGGGAGGGTCCCAGAGGTGTTTTGGGCTCCGCACTGAGGAGCAGGTGAGCCCGAGGTGGGAAGTGCCACCGTGTTGTTGTGGAGCCTCTGGAGTTTGTTGTTGCCACTTCCCATGGCCCCGTGGTCCATCCTGGGGGGCTTTGGCAGCCCCTCCTGCCCTGGAGATCACGGTGTGTCCGTAATTTCCAGCCCCTTGGAAAGGAAGCCTTTCCAAACCCTGAGCTTCTGGATTGGAACAACTGTAAATATTTGTTTGGAGGGAGGCGAAGGAGGGAAAACTCTTTGTGTTGGTTGTTTGTTCTGTGTTGATCCGTTTCCTTTACCTGGCGGGGTCCTGGCCACTCCCATGGGAAGAGTGAGGGGTCTTGGCTCTGGATTTGGGAAGAGTGAGGGGTCTCAACTACAAGCTTGGGAGTACTGGGGAGTCTGCTCCAGGTTTGGCAGGAGTGAGGGGCTTCTGCTCCAGGTTTTGAAAGAGTAAGAGGTCTTGGCTCCAGGTTTGGGAGAAGTAAGAAGTCTCAGCTACAGGTCTGGGAGAAGTGAGAGGTCTCAGCTACAGGTCTGGGAGAAGTGAGAGGTCTCAGCTACAGGTTAGGGAAGAGCTTGGCCCTTTTCCCCAGAGGAAGGGCCTGAAGGGTCTCTGAGTATCCGTCAGGGGGACAGAGGATGGGCTGGTGGCTCCGTGTCCGAGGGTTCCAGGCACAGTCCAGCTCCGTGGCTATCGGGGCGATCGCTGTTGTGTAACTGGGGAACCTGTTCCGACAGGCTCCACACTGGGATATTTTTCTCCTCCCCAACCTCTTGCCGTTCGGGTTCTGCATTCCCAGCCGACTGTCAGAGGGTAATAACTGTGTGTGTGTGTGTGTGTGTGTGCGCAGATCTGGACTTGTTAGAGCCGCAGAAAATGGCTTTAAACCTCATCTGGGCAGCAGGTGAGGGTTTACCTGTGAGTGCTGGGGATCTGGGAATAAAAATGTGCTTTAGGGGGGAGAATGGCTGTGCTTTGGTGTAACCCCGGGTAAAACCCAGTCTGAGGAAGGTGTTTCAGACCCTCTGTGATAAATGGCAGAGCAGGATCAGATGAGACTCATGGCATGGCTGCTCTTAGGCTCTCACTTAGGTGAAAGATGGTGCTTATTTAAAAAAAAAAGTCATAATAAACAGGAAAGGGCCACTTGACTGTGTGAATTCCCTGGAAACTCGGCGTCTCCCCGATGCCTTTGATTTTGGGCTCTGTGAGTGACTATTGTTTCCGCTCAGTGTGTGCTGAATGGTTTTATTCAGTACAAGGTGTGAGCTCAGCCTGGATTTGAGGGAGTTGTGCTCATGGAATGAGGTGCAGGATGGCAGGGAACAGGGAATCACCCTGGGAATTGTTTGCTGCTGGAGCAGCCATGATGCACACTCGGCATGCTGGGGCTGCCCTCACTATTGTGCTTTATACCAGAGATTTAGCAGCTGCTTATTTCAGGGAAGGCTGGAAAAACATCCAAATTTCTGCAGTGCTGGGGAGCCTGAACCTCTGTGTGTCAGTAAACAGCAGGAAACACCCCTCCAGCCCCTTCCTTTAAAAAAAAAGGGAAAATAATCAAAAAAGGTGCCTCTGCAGTGGTGCTTATGGGGTGCTGTAGGTCGGCTCTGCTTGAAGTAAAGCAAAAAAACCCACCGTGGGGAACAATTTGGGGCAGCAGATTTTATTATTAACACCTGCTTCAAATATTTACCCGGTTAAATCAGGCAAGCCCCGCAGTCCGTAAGTTATATCCTACAACTTTCCAAGAAAGCCTTTCTCTGACTGGAAATTAAAAACAGTGTCCAACAAGCATTCTTGAACTCCTCCAGCTCCTTGGCCAGACAGCTTGGGTTGGTTTTTTTTGGTTTTTTTTTTTTCCCTGGATACGCTGGGCGCTGCCAGGAGTGGATGCTCCGGAAATGGCTGTTGCGAAAGGAGTGAAGTCAAACGTCAGTTCTCTCAGCAAGCAAAGTTCACTGGGTGGTGACCAGTGGGAATGTGTCTGCCCCTGAGCAGACTGGGCAGGAACTGCTGCTCCGTGAGGGTTTTACAGGGATGAAATGCCAGGTGGGAGCTTTTTTGTCCTCCCGATTTAAGCCCCTGAGTCTCGGCCTCCCTGTGCTTTGCTTGTGAACACACATTTATTTCCTTTCAGCAGAAAAACCAGCCTTCCCCTGTACTTTAAATCCCCTTGGTAAATTCTTGTTGCCTTCTGTGGGCTCCTTGGAAGTACCTGTGGATTGCTGGATGTGGGAATATAGACCACACATTAAACAATTTATTTATGCTCTGGAAAAGCCAATTGCCTGAGAAAAGCCAGGATGGGTTTGAAGTCTTGGAACTTCGGTAATGACCTGGGCATCAGGTGTGCAGGATGTTCTCCCACAGCACTGGTGTGGTCTGGTGGCTCCTAAACTGGTTTCCTCTCAAGTTGGAACACAAAATGGATGTCAGACTAGAGCCTGGAGAGGGAATTCAGAGCCGTGTGTCCGTGTTCTGAGTGGAAGAGCAGCAGCAGAAACATCAAGGCTTCTTCTAATTACCCTCTTAATGATGAGACTCCTGTCAATTCCTTATTTACAATTCATCTGGAAGCTCCTTTGTGTTCCTTAGGTAGATGCAGGGAAAGTTCTGCACTTTAAAGGCACATTCTTCCTGCCTTTTCCTATTTTTTTTTCCATTTCATGTGTTTTCTACTCAGCCGTGCTGCTTTCACGTCAGGTCCAACCTGTGCCAGGGGACTGCAGCCAGCTCAAAGAAGTTGAGACTCTTATTTCCAGCTTGAAATATCCCAGGATAATGTTTAGTTTCTGGATGACTTGCGTGAAAGTGCCTTTTTTTTTTTTTTTTTTTCCCCAGCTAATTTTAACTCCGTTTCGTTTCGCAGCAGCAGCAGGTCAGTAGATTTCATAAGCACCAGCAAGAAGCAAAGGAGATGTTTTGATCCAAAATAGCAGAAGTTGAAGGGACGGCAAGATGTAGGGAAGGTACTCGAGATGGTGGTGCTGCATCTGTGGAAGGGCAGACCTGGGACAGGGTGAAATGGGGTATTAGGAAGAAATTCTTGCTGTGAGGGTGGGCAGGCCCTGGCACAGGTTGGGCAGAGAAGCTGTGGCTGCCCCATCCCTGGGAGTGTCCAAGGCCAGGATCAACAGAGCATGGAGCAACCTGGGCTAGTGGAAGGTGTCCCTGCCCATGGCAGGATGGGCTTTAAGGTCCCTTCCCACCCAAACCATTCCAGGATTCCTTGATAATGTAATGGAAAGTAAATCTTTGTCTTAAAAGCCTTTATCGGGTGGCTCAGCCTGCCCTCTCCCCAGATTTTTGGAAAGGGAGCTGGTTGTTTCCTTGTAGTGCTGTTCCTGGAGTGGTACAGTTGAACAAGGAGCACAAAGGGACTCCTGGACACACCTCTGCTCCATGAGGGAATGGTTTTATTCCTAACCCTCTGTGATAAAGGTTATTCTTTATTTCAGCACAGCATAGAGCCAAACACTGACAGATATTTCTGTTTTCCAAGCGTGTTTACACACGTCCCTCTTCATTAGAGCATCTGAAGAAGCAGCAGAGCTACAAAGCCAATTGTTTCCCATTTCTCTTGCTAACATTGTGCTGCTGCAGCATGAAACCAGCACTCCCAGAGTGGGGCTCATTAAGTTTGGTGCTGCACAGAGACACAATAATTTGCAGCTCCTCTTGCAGAGCCTTGGAAAGGCTCAAAGTCAGGGGAATCATTCTTCCAGCCTCGACTCAAACTGTTGAAAAAGAACAGCAGCTACAATCTCTGCAAAAAAATCTGTTTATCTGGTAAATACGTGGGTGGTTATTGGCAATTTTACCAATAAATCATCTTCAGGTTAATTATCTTCATACATCTTGATCAGGTAGAGTTCAGCCCTGAGAAAATGGCATCTTGCTTTGTGTGCTTTGGGAGACGCTGGAAAATGTATTCCAAAAGGTGGTTAACACCATTTCAGGAGATTTTGCTGTGAAACTTTCCCCTGTCTCGCTGCAGAGACATCTTGACACATGAAACCCTGTGCGAGAATAAATATGTGCAAAATGAGCTCGGAGAGTTGCTGGGAAAGGAGGAGAAATGTTCTTTGCCTGTCAGAGCTCAGTATTTGAGTCTCCCTGGAGTGCAGAGCTTGAATCCACGGCCCCCCACCTGTTTGTTTGGATCCATTTTGGGAATACAGGTTGCCTTCAGTGGGGGGAGTTGGTGGGAGAGGAGCTGCTCTCGTTTTCCTCGCTGGTGTGGTTGATGCAGAGGGACACGGACACCTCCGTGCCCCGGGATCCTGTCAGGGCTGGCACCCAGGAACATCCTGGGAATCAGGAGCAGCTCTTGGGCTTGCAGGGCTGGGATGGTCAAGGGTGGAGGAGAGTTTGTTGTGCTGCCTGCCTGCCCTGCCTGGTTTTTGGGAAGCGGAGAGGCCCCGCACTGGGCTGACCGTGCTCGGATCGAACCGCAGGAGGTTCGCTCCCTATAAACACCAACCTGCTCCATCTCTCCAGGAGAACAAAGCCTCGTCCCCAGGACCTGCAGCCCGACCTTGGGCTTGTTCAGACAGCGTCTGTGAAGGGCTGGGCTGGGCTGGGAGCAGGATGGCAGTGTGGGGAGCACATTGAGCAGGCTCTGCTCCAGCTCCGCTTGCACTTTCCACGCTGACTCGTCCCTGGGGTCTCTGGAGGGGGAAATGTGCAGCCCCAGCTCTGGGAATTGCTCTTTGTTTTCCTTCGCCCCATCTATTTCTTTCAGCCCAGGCAGTTTCTTTTTATTAAGTAGATTATGTGTTTTGCTCAATAGGAGCCTTTCTTCCAAAAGAAAAAAGAATGCTGTTGGCATGAAAAATCCTTTTATCCACTCCTTCTGCTTCACCCTGGCTGCTCCCAGAGCACCCAAGAGATACCTGGTGGGGGGCTCTGCTTCCCTGTCCATCTCCTGACCCCCACCCAAGGGCAAACAACACTTGCTTTTTCCCTGCTTGTGGTACTGCTGAGGGGAGAATAATTTTTCCTCCTGGATAATCAGAGTGGAGTTGCTGGGCCTGCACGGGTTGCCCTGTAATTCTCCTCTTTGCCGGGAGCTTCCCAGCGAGCCCCGGTGCAGACAGGCCTTTCCTCCCTGGCACACACAGAAAATTGGAGAGTTCCTGCCTGCAGCCTGGAGGTTCTGGCCAGGAATATATGGAAAGCCCCTTGAGGGTCGCTGATGAGAAGGGTGGAGAAGCACAAACGTGTGCTGAAGGCTCCATTCTCTTTGTTCCTGCTGCTCTCCCACTGGAGGGATTTTTGAGGTGCAAACAGAAGAATTGAAATTAAAAAAGAGGAGTTGTCTCGGGGTGGGGGGGGAACAGGGTGAGAGGAGGCCATGGGGCATCCCCCCTCCTTAGCAGGAAATTTTGGCTTTCTGCACAGAACAGATAAGGATCTCACACTGTCTGCACTGGGGCTCTGGTATCATACCTTGCAGGTAAACTGACTTTTTTTTATTTTTTAATCCTACAAATGAAACTGAGCAGACACAACCAGCTCCTCTGCTTTCCCTCTCAAAGGGATGCTCAGTTTCAGGGCCAGATATTGCACTCAGAAGTTAGTTGACAAAACCAGTTTTATTAGTGCATTGTAGTGCTTTGTTTACTTCAGAGCTTCTGGAAGCAAAACTGCCACAGCCTCAGTCTTGGGACTGAGACCTCATAAATGAGTCTAACAGGAACAAAGTTCAGTTTTATTATATCTAAATCAAACTGAAAAGAACCTACATGGTGAAATGTGTATGGGTTAAATGTTTTTAATTTATACCTCAAGTTTTTGATAAGTAATAAGGGAGATGCATTAAAACTCTTATTTCCTTTTAAGGAGACATGAAGGCAGGAATGTGCCCTGGCTGCTGTTTGCCATCTCAGGTTTTCATAAAACCTCCTTTATCACCAATATTTGTTCCTGCAAGTGTCTGTATTTTTCAGAATTGTCTTCTCTGTGCTCTGCTGACCACAGGCAAGCACTGATCTCAGAGCTGTTTGAGGTGAACATTAGTGGAGGATTGTTTCCTTGTAGAATCTGCTGGATCCGTGTCCAAACCCTCCTGGAGCTCTGGCAGCCTTGGGGCTGTGCCCCCTGCCCTGGGGAGCCTGCTCAGTGCCCACCACCCTCTGGGGGAAGAGCCTTTCCCTGAGATCCAACCTGACCCTGCCCTGACACAGCTCCAGCCATTCCCTCGGATCCCATCACTGGTCACAGGCTTTTCACTGCAATTCTGAATCTGCTGGTTCCAAACTCACCAGCACCCGTATTTAGCTGGTCTGAAACAGTTCACAACAACAGCTGGAAGAGAGGAGCAGCGTCCAGAGAGAATTAAGTGAATAGTAATGCAATTAGCCTGATTGATTTACCCAGGACTCTGGGATAAGGGCTAATGGGTGTCTTCCTCCTAAAGGATCCCTGAGTAAATCAGGGCCAGCTTGTTTTTTGTTAAGCTCAAGGTAATGTGTCCCCACACACCAGCGCTGAGGATGGCTCTGTTGTGTGACTTTACCCCGAGAAGGTTAAATCAGCCTGGGGAGAGCCAACTGTGGCACTTGTGTCTTTAAAAACCCTTCTTCAAACCCTCCCTACCCAAAAGCCCATTTCTGCAGCGGGTAAGGACATGTTTTGGATTCCCTCCGGGGAGGCTGGGAGAGCTGATGAAAGCTGGAGAAAACCCGGTGTGCTGCTAAACAAGCCCCACCCTTCTTCTTGACATTGTTGGATTCCTCTTTGTTCCCAAGGATGGCAGGGCCTGGGGATTTGCTTACGGTTTTTCAGGCAGCTTGAGAAAAGCACAATGACAGCTGGGAGGCGGAAAAATGTGGGAATCTGCCTCGGAGTTTCTCCTTCACTCTTTACCCGAATAATCTTCGTGGAGAGCAGGCAAAAAGCCAGGAATTTATTTGACCCAAGGTAGTGTCTGGGATCAGGAAAGCAGTTGCTAAATAAGTGGCTGATCTAGCTGGGTGTAGCACGCTTGGCTCGTGCAGTCGGTTGGGATTGGGTTTGGTTTGGCATCTGCCAGCTGCTCCTTGTCTCCGGGAGCCGGGGTGGTCGCCCCTCGCCAGCCTGGATCAGGCAGCTCCTCCTGGAGCCTGCACAGCCAGTCCGGGAGGAATCACGTCCGTCAGTTTGAGTAATTGTTGGGTTTGGTTCGAGTCTGACCCGAGGTTGGACTGGGAGTGGATCTCGGTCGGATCTCGCCCTGTTTGCAAGGATGACTTGGGTCATGGCTGGTGGTGGTTGCAACAGGGGCAGGCAAAGGGCTGCCTGGACAAGCACCTCCTGGAAAGGCTCCTCTGCCTCCACACTGTGCTGAAATTGGGTTCTTGCAGGTGTGAAATACTGAGAATGACTTGTGCTGTTCTTCGAGCCCATTCTTCCAGAGGCTGGGAACAGCCCCTCTGAAATGGGGAGTTCAAAGGTTTCCTCTCGTTTGAGCTTTTGCTCTCTGTGGGTTTCAAGGAGCTGATCTTGTTTTGGTTTCAGCTTTGACATGTCTGTGCTCTGACTGCAAACAAGCCAACTCCACGTGTGAGACGGACGGTGCCTGCATGGTCTCGGTCTTCAACCTGCACGGAGAAAAACACCACCTTCGGACCTGCATTCCCGAGGCAAAACTGATTCCTGCTGGGAAGCCCTTCTATTGTCTGAGTTCAGAGGATCTGCGTAACACTCACTGCTGCTACTCCGATTTTTGCAACAAAATTGATTTAATGGTTCCCAGCGGTGAGTAGAGAGCAGGATAAATCGTGTGTTTGAAGTGGGGAGGAGAGGAGCTGCCTGTTTGGGATTGGGAATTCGGAGTTCTCAGCCCTGTTTTCGCTTGTTCCCTTCAGTTGCTGCGTGAAGTCGAGCCCTGGGTTTATTTCCTTCGCCTGTAAAGTGGAAATAACAAACTACTTCAAATTAAAATGGGAATGTGCGTGTTCCCTGGGCACAGCCCGGCTCCCTTTGGCACTGAGCTGGACCTGCCTTTATCAGCTGGAGTTGCTTCCCTTCGAGGACTCCAGATCTTTCCAGTGCTGTGCACGAGTATGGGAATTTTGCAGCAGAGCAAAATGTGTGGGGTGGAGGGTGCCCATGTCCAGAATACACGAGGGGGAAGCAGCCCTGTCTCTGAGTGAGGGTGTGGGAAATGTCTGCCTCTCGTGCCTGGGACAGAGAGGGCATGTGGTGCTTCCTCATCCCTCCCACTCTCCGTTTTGGGCTGGTTTCTGGTGGGTGCTGTGAAGACTGCAGTGTTACTTTCCTTGGGAGCAAAGGGGAGGTCTCACCTGGGCCCAAAATGACAAACATTTAATTGTTGTCTTCGGGTACAAGTTCATTGGTTGTTGCAGGGCAAAGGGGAGAGAGGGAGCAATGAGCCCTGACCAGCTGGTTGAGTTCAAGTGGGAGGTGAACTGCAGACTGTTCTGGAAAATTCAGCCCAGAACAGGCTCCCATCCTCTAAAACACTGAATTCCAATAATCCCTGATCCCACAACTGCAGGTCCATTTTCTTTTGGGGGGTTCCAGCTGCTTTTTGCCTGCCTGGTGACTTGATCAGCCCCGTGTGAATGCTGTTACTTGATGTGTCCTCTGCCATCCCAGAACAGTGAGCTAAAATTGTCCAGGCTCTTGGAGAGAATAATTAAAACACAAGAAGAAAGTCCTCAAAGGAGTGATAATTTTCTCAAAGTGTCTGGTGTTTTCCTCCCAAGGACACCTGAAGGACAACGAGCCCCCGTCGAGCTGGGGTCCCGTGGAGCTGGTGGCGGTGATCGCCGGGCCCGTGTTCCTCGTGTTTGTGGTCATGATCATCGTGGTCTTTGTGTTTCATCACCACCAGCGAGTCTATCACAACCGCCAGCGGCTGGACATGGAGGACCCCTCTTGTGAAATGTGCCTTTCCAAGGATAAGACCTTGCAAGATCTGGTCTACGATCTCTCCACCTCCGGCTCGGGCTCAGGTATTGCGAGAAGGCGGGAAGTGACCAGTGGGGAGTTGGAGTTGTCTCTCTGGGCTTGTGGTTGCCACAGCTTTGCATGGGGGTGAGGCCTCTGCCTCAGAGCCTGTTCGATGGGTCTGAGTCTGCTCAGGGTGTTTGTCATGAATAACCTGGAGGGATGGTTAAAATTCAATCATGTGGTGGCCCCGTGTCAGAATTCAGAGCAATAGTGCAGCTCCTTAACTGCAAGAGGATACCTCAAACGGCTGCAGCTGTTCCCAGTTTAGGTTTGGAACTGGATTTGGGTTGGAAACGACAGTTAACTGCTAACCTGTGCATTGTTGGCTTTCAAAGGAGGATGCAGCATGCCCCCTGCATCAAAGCAGGAAGGACAATGGGAAAGATCCACGCAGGTGAACATTTTACAGTGTGCAAGTATTGCATTTGCACAGCCCATTTCATCCCAGAGAATCCTTGGGTCTTCCCAGCTGAGTGATGTGCAGTGTTCACTTCTGTAGCACTTAAAGGAATCCCCAGAATAGATGGGAAGTCATTGTTTGGTTGTGGCTTTGAACTGGGAAAGCAGTTGGGTTAAGGGAGAAAAGGAATTTTGCAGCAGACGGAAACTGTAGGAAAACCCACAGAGGCAGAGAATGTCACAACCTGATATTTGACCAGGGAATAAACCTCCAGCAGCACATCTGCTGCTCTGTGTAAAATGTCTTCCACACACACTGGGGGCAGGTGAGCTCCGTGCTTTCTGCAAGCGATGGCAGTGATGTTGGGACTCCTTTCTTAAGAGAAATTCAGGGGGTTTTCTGCTTTTTAGCAGAGTCTGACTTAAATGAGTTCCATTCTTTGCATATTGAGCTGAAATTCCTTTGATCTGCCATGGAGCAGGAGTTCCCTGACTGCTCCTCTGCTTCAAAGCAAAATGCAGATGCTGCCTGAGCAGTGGCACATCCCACGCAGGAGCCACCACCGTTCCCTGGTTTGGGTCTTGCTCAGGCTGCTGGTTGTTATCAAACACAGAGCCTGCTGACTTTGAGGATGTTCTTCAGCCCTCTGGGGTTTCAGGAGGTTCTTTTGCTGCCACGGGGATTCATTCCTCCTGTTCCTGGTCCCCAGGTTTGCCGCTGTTTGTCCAGCGGACCGTGGCTCGGACAATTGTCCTTCAGGAGATCATTGGCAAAGGCCGCTTCGGGGAGGTGTGGCGGGGCAGGTGGCGTGGAGGTGACGTGGCTGTGAAGATCTTCTCCTCACGTGAGGAGCGTTCCTGGTTCAGGGAAGCAGAGATCTATCAAACTGTAATGCTGCGGCACGAGAACATCCTGGGATTTATCGCTGCGGATAACAAAGGTAAGAGGCTTCCCCAGCACGCAGCCTGTTCCAGTGCCTGATCACCCTTTCCATGAAGAAATGTTCTCTAATATCCAATCTAAATGTCCTCTGGCACACCTTGAGGCCATTTCCTTTTTGCCTGTCCCTTGTTCCCTGGGAGCAGAGCCCCACACTCCCACCTGGCTCCCCCTTCCTGTCAGGGAGTTGTGGAGAGCGAGAAGGTCCCCCCTGAGCCTCCTTTTCTCCAGGCTGAGCCCCCCCAGCTTCCTCAGTTCTCCACACCCTTCTCCTTGTGCACCAGCCCCTTCCCCCAGCTCCATTCCTCACCAGTGCACAGTGCAGGGGGACAGTCACTGCCCGGGTTCTTCTGATGGGAGCCATTTCTGATCTCTTACTTGCCCTGGACTGAGTGCAACCTTATCCAACAGCTCTGCTGTGCCCCAGAAGGGTGGGGAATGCTCCATGGCATGTGCTGTCCCTGTGTTGCATCTGCCTGAGCTCCATCTCTTTCTTTCTGCAGACAATGGCACGTGGACTCAGCTGTGGCTCGTCTCCGACTACCATGAGCACGGGTCTCTCTTTGACTACCTGAACCGGTACACGGTGACCATCGAGGGCATGATCAAGCTCGCCCTGTCTGCTGCCAGTGGGCTGGCCCACCTGCACATGGAGATCGTGGGCACTCAGGGTAAGACCCAAGCTGGGAAAGGCATCAGGAATTCTTGAGGGGAGAACGAAGCAGAACTGCTCAGGGAGGGCTGATGTGCTGCACCGCAAAGCCTTGGCTGGGCCTCTGCGTCAGCCCGGCTTCGTCTGGTCGTTATTGACCAGAAATAGAGCTATTGCTTTGGCTGGGAAGTGGGTTATCCTGGCGCTTGCTCCCGGGAGTTATATCACCATTTCACATCCCATCCTAAAATTGGCGCTGCCTGGGTGGGATGTGAGCGCAGGCAGCAGCACCATCACAAACTCCTGACGTCGCTGTGGCCGCGCCTGTGCTGGGACGTGGAGTTTACATCCCTCTTGAGGCCTCTGGATGCCACTGCATCAGCGGCGCCTCTGAATCGCAGTTGGAGCCTTTTCCCACCGCAGCCCTGCTCGGTTCCTCATGGATCCAAACAGGAAAATGTGTTGCAACACCGAGTTTAACGCCCTGAAATCCGGCGCTGCCTCCGCGCCAGTTCGACGAACGGATTTCCCCAGTTTGACCCTCGCTGCTTTTTGTTTTGCTCCGTTAGGGAAACCTGGGATTGCTCACAGAGACCTGAAGTCCAAGAACATCTTGGTGAAGAAGAATGGCACGTGTGCCATCGCAGACCTCGGCCTGGCCGTCCGACACGACTCTGTCACAGACACGATTGATATCGCCCCGAATCAAAGGGTCGGGACCAAACGGTAGGAAAATCCGTTCGGAGGCACTGAGTGTGACTGGAAATGCCTGAGCTGCTGGTTGAGCACTGGGGGAATGCTCTGTGTTCAGTGTTTCTCACCCAGTGTCTCACCCAGTGTCATCCCTTTGTGCCCAGGTTGATGCCAAAGGGAGATGTCAGTCCCTTCATTCTGAGTGGGGTGGGCCAGCCACATAAACCTGGCACCAGGCAGCTCATGTAGTACCTGACAACAGGCTTGGCCAACCTGCTGTTGGGAGCCTGCTGTGTTTTTGGGACGTTCTTACCTCTTTTCCCAGCTTGCTGTTGCTTTTGAGTTATTTTCTTCACTCTATTAGGCCACAGGGCCCAATTCTGTTCTGATGGCAGCTGAGCAGAGCTTGGTCTGCTGGGAATTGCTGTGTGGGAAAACTGATCAGTTACTATCTTCCAGATAATTCCCTCTCAGAATGAGCACGGTGTTCCTTTCTGTCTCCAGATACATGGCCCCAGAAGTCTTGGATGAAACCATCAACATGAAGCATTTTGATTCTTTTAAATGTGCCGATATCTACGCCTTGGGTTTGGTCTACTGGGAGATTGCCCGAAGGTGCAACGCAGGAGGTAACACCTTTGTGTGCCTGTGCCTTGGGCTTCCCATTGTTCAGGTGTTTGGGAGGTTTGAGGGAGAAACAGGGCTATGGGAGGACATGTGTTGCCACTGAGGGAGGAACAGAAGTGACCCACAACTGCTGCTAAACCTGGCCAGTGTGAGGACATGGGGGTTGATGCTCCCACTGGTGTGTGATGTTCCTTTGGATGGATTTTGAGGAAGTGGTGGTGCTGGTTGGTGGGGGATTTCCCCCAAATCAGTATAAATATGTTGGCATGTGTGGCAGTGCCACCATCCCACATGTGGCAGTCCCCCTGCCACTGAGATCCAGTGGCCCTGGCTCCGTGCTGGGAGGTGTTGATCCCAGCCTGCTGACTCTGTTCCAGTTTGGGCAGCTGCATTTTATTTCCCTGAATTTTTCTTGTAAACCCAAATCCCAGATTCTTCATTTCTGTTCTAAATAAATGCAAAGTGTTGACGCATCTCAGCAGTGAGTCATGGAGCCCAAACCCGTCTCCTTCAGCGAGTGCTGTGACCATGATCCCTTCTCCCAGGAACTGCATTTCCCCCTCTCTGCCTTCCAGGTATCCATGAGGAGTATCAGCTTCCCTACTACGACCTTGTACCCTCCGATCCTTCGATCGAGGAGATGAGGAAGGTCGTGTGTGATCAGAAATTACGGCCAAACATCCCCAACTGGTGGCAGAGCTACGAGGTGAGGTCGGCTTTCATCCTCACCTTCCCTTCCTCTCCCGTGAGGAAAGGCTGAAAGAATTGGCACTGTTCAGCTTGGAGAAGAGAAGGCTTTGGGGTGACCTAATTGTGGCCTTCCAGTACCTGAAGGGAGCCTGCAATAAAGATGGAGAGACTATTGACAAGGGCACGGAGTGCCAGGATAAGGGGAATGGCTTCCCACTTCAGAATTAGATGGGATATTGGGAAAAAATTGTTCTGTGTCAGAGTGGGAAGGCCCGGGCACAGGTTGCCCAGAGAAGCTGTGGCTGCCCCATCCCTGGAAGTGTTCAAGGCCAGGCTGGGTGGGTCTTGGAGCGACCTGGTGTAGTGGACAGTGTCCCTGCCTGTGGCAGGGGGTGGGACTGGGTGGTCTTTAGGGTCCCTTCCAGCCCAAACCATTCCATGGTTCTCCCGCAGTGAGGTGAGTAAAGAGTGAGTGCTGTAAGACGAGCTCTGATTTTGGGGGGTGTGGAGGGTGTCTCAGTGGCCAGGCAGAGCAGCAGCCTGGCAGACCAACACGGGGTCAGGGGGAGAGCAGGGCACTGATAATCCCTCCTTGTTTCTTGGCCAGGCACTGCGCGTGATGGGCAAGATGATGCGGGAGTGCTGGTACGCCAACGGAGCCGCTCGGCTCACCGCCCTCCGCATCAAGAAAACCCTCTCCCAGCTCAGTGTCCAGGAAGATGTGAAAATTTAGGCTCTGAGCCTCAGCAGGAGGAAACTGCACAGGAGCTGCCGTGCTAGAGTAGACGTGTGATGGAGGCCTACCTCGTGTTTCAGCCCAACCTACTGCTACAACCAGACAGCGGGACTTGCAGGCTGCGAGGCGGGGGGACGGAGCCTACGGAACCGCTCTCTTCCCTGCCTGGGTATGAAACAATCCGAAACCTTTTATGATCACCTCCTGAGAGCGTGGAGACTTGAGAGGGACTTCACCCGAGGGATCTCAGCCATGATCGTAACTCTTTGTTCCTTTAAACGGAAATCCCTGTAAAGTTCAGCGCGTGCTGGGCACCCGTTGGCAGGGTCGGAGCCAACCCGGGGTGCTCGGTGCTGGGAGTGGGAAGGGAAAGGGAAGGTTTTCCTTGCCGTACTCTGAGGATTTTTTCCAGGGACTGGCACGTTAATGCAGGAAAAAAGCAAAACAAATGGTGCTCCCTTCCGAGAGGCTGAGCCGGAACAGTTGATCAGCTTCACGAAACCGTTTCCCCTCCTTTTTTCTTAAGCTTGAAAAAGTCCAGCCGAGCGCCCGGCGGCCGCCGGGGCCGGTGTCTGCATGCGCGAGGTGCGCGTGTCCCTGTGCCTGGTCATCTCCTCCGTAGCCGTGCGGTGTCTGCCCGTGGGTGGCTCATCTCTGTCCGTGCTTCCTGTGCATGTGCAAATCTCGAGTGTCCCGTTTGTGAGCTGTTGCTGGTGCTCTCCGTGCTGAGTTGTGAGCGTTGTGGAGCTTGGACAGGCTGCTGCAGAGCGGATCCTCGGCTCCCCGGTGGGCGCCGCGGCCGCGCCGGCTGCGGGAATGTCCCATCAGGTCACCTCACTGCCACCCTTTTCCCTTTTTTAAGACAAAACAGATAAGGAACTGAGAATCACTCCTGGAATCCAGGTTTTTTTTTTGTTTGTTTGTTTGTTTTTNTGTTATTATTGTTATTATTATTATTATTATTTTCTGGGAGGGTCTGGATTTTAACTTTTTTGAATATTGTTAATTCTTTCTAAGAGAAGAAAAACAATCTCTAGTTATTACCTCTTGACCTGTTGGTTTGTAAAGAAATCACTGCAAAAAAAAAAAAAAAAAAAAAA
>VXBX01008988.1:356220-369211 GCA_013400415.1 Scytalopus superciliaris
GACTGAAATAAGGGGGTGCCCCCGAAGGGTCTTACTCATCCCCCCTCACCCCCCCAGGACCCCCTGAACCTCCACAAGACACGAGGACACCAGGCATCACCTCCATCGCTTTATTAGGGGGGGGAACATCCATCCCCCCAGAATGTCACAGGGCCACATCACCCGCCCCGAGGGCACACGAGGACGCGGCAAAGGAGCCCAGAACTCCAGCGAGTTCCCCCTGTCTCCCCCCAGAGTCCTCCCCGTGGCTTCTCCACCCCTGCAGCAAGGGCGGGTCTGGGGTCCCCATGCCAGTATTTCTGGGGTGCTGCTTCAGAGCTTTAGGGTCTCCATGCCAGGGTTCCAGAGTCACCACTCCAGGGTTTCAGGGCCCCCACTCCGTGGTTTTAGGGGCCCCATTCTGGGGTTCTGGGGTCCCCAGGGCTCCAGGAATTGCATGAGCAGAGGAGCCGGAGCTGCAGCTCATCCTGGCACCACACCAGGACACCAGTGCCGGTGGGTCCCCCCATATCCAACCCCCCCCTGTGCCACGCTGAGGGTCCCACAGAGCAGAGCTGGGGGTGGTGCCAGGCTCAGCTCACAGCCCCGGGCTCCAGGCTCCCGTTGGCAGCTGCTCCCCGGGCCGGGGTGGCCGAGCCCGTTTCCTCCGGCCGCTGGTCATCCTGGGGCCTCGTCCGGCACGGGAGGTGACCCTGCTGGGGACAGAAGAGGGACACTGAGCTGGCTGTGCTGGGACACAGCCAGGCCAGCCCAAGTTGGTGTCACTCCCACACGAATTGGCTGTTCCATGGGATGGGAGCACCAACAGACCGGGAGATGCTTCCTCTGGGCTCCTGTTTGAAACCAGCGGCTACAGCAAACCGGGGGTCTTCAGTCAGAGCCTGGGCTGGGATCCCCCCACCCCCAAACTCAGCTCCCACCCAGGGAGGGCTGACAGGGGAAGCAGGACAGGGTGACATCTCCAAAGAGGACACACTGTGGGGTCATCCTGAGGAAGCCCTGGGCGGGATAGGAGAGGAGCAAACTCAAATCGTTCCAGTGAAAAATGAGACTCCCAAGGAGAAAACAGAACCTTTGGCCTGGAAAAACTACACCCCTAAAAACCCCCATCTGGGATTCAGAGGCTCCCACCCTGGGCAGCCCCCATGGCCACACATGCCCAGTGCCCCAGACATCTCCCAGGACACCCACAGAGCCATCCCAGGGGTGGGGCTCTGGCTGCCACCCCCATCCCAGCACTCCTAATGTCATCCAGACGGTGGGCACAGCTGCGTGGGAGAGGAGCCCCCCAAGCCTGGCTGTCTGGGAGGGCAGGAAAGGGGGGGTTCTGTCACTGGGCTGCAGTCCCACCCCACCGTACCTGCACAGGGGGCTCAGCTGGGGGGCCAAGCTGGGCTGAGGGGCTGCCCCTGTCCGGCTCCTCCAGCGCCAGGATGTCGATGGGAGCCTCGGCCACGTCCCGCAGGGACGGCTCGAGGGTCACAGAAGGGTCGAAGAGCAGAGGGGATGGGGGACACTGCATCCCATCACCCACCACGTCCAGGTCCTGGGGAGGGGAACAGCACAGCGGCTTGTCAGGAAGGGTCTGAGGAGACCTGAATCCTCACAGCCCCTCTCCATCACCCCTGGAGCAGCAAGAAAAGGAGGAGTGGGCACCATGCCAGCAGGACCCCTGGCCAGCAGCCAGAACACACCACAGGACCCTCCTCCTCCTGCAAGAATGATCCCAGGACTGCCAAGGGCAAAGTGTGGGACACAGTCTGGAGCCAAGTGGGACATGTTGTCCCAGAAGTGTCCCTGCAGCATCTGAGAGCGCTGTGATGGGGTCTGGTCCTGCCCTCCTGGGGGCCCCCAGGGGAGGCCGTGCTCTCCCAGGATGTCACACACATTCCTGGGGACCCCGGGAGCAGCTCCCCCTCTCCAGGATGTCACACCCCCCCACCTGCCCTGACACCACAGATGGGGACGGACGGGCTCTGAGGGCTCCTCCATCTGCCCTCCCTGCTGAGGGGAGAGGCTGGGATGTGTTTTGGCTCCAGAGCGAGTTTGACACGAGGGTGAGATTCCTGTGACTCACGAGTGGCACTTCCCCATCCTGGCACAATGTGAGACACAACACAGATGCCCCCAGCAGCCACGGCTCCGGAGCCCAGGATGGGGGAAAACACTCCCATTTTTCCTTTCTAACCCAAAAAATCCACCTTCTGTTTGCACAGGAAGGGGCTGGGATTTGATCTGAGCTCCCCCAGCCTGACCCCATTTGCTCTCCTGGCTCCTGCCATCCCTGGGGCTCTGCAGCTGCTGGAATCCCTCCTCCATCAGCAAACTCCAAAGCAGATCCGAGGTTTGCTTCCAACAGCAGCGCTCAGGAATCTCGGGAGCATCCGAAGCCTGAGGTGACACCTCACTCAGAGGAGCAGCTCCCACGGGTTGTGGTGTTTTTGTTTTGGTTAAACAAATTTCAGAGGATTTTAAGCGTGTTGGCTTAAATGCAGGATGCCAGAATAATCTGGGGATTAAAATCCTCATGTTTTTCTCATGGGAGAGAAAATGGGGTAGAAAAAAAAAATCCTCCTTTTAAGAGGCCCCTAAAGGGATTTAAACGAGCACAGCCTTTCCAAAGGAGCCACCACCAATCCTGGGGAACAGCTCCCAAATCTTCCCCTCTCCTTCATTTTCACAGAATCCCAGGAATGTTTGGGTTGGGAGGGACCTTAAAGCTCATCCCACCCCCTTCCATGAGCAGGGACAACTTCCACTAGAACAGGTTGCTCCAACCTGACCTTGGATACTTCCAGGGATGGGGCAGCCACAGCTTCTCTGGGAAATCCATTCCAGGGCTTCCCCACCCTCACAGGGAGCAATTCCTTCCCAATGTCCCATCTAACCCTGCCCTCTGGCAGCAGGAAGCCATTTCCTGTGTCCTGTCACTCCAGGCCCTTATCCCAAACCCCTCTCCAGGAGCCCCTTTAGACACTGGAAGGGGCTCTCAGGTCTCCCCAGAGCCTTCTCTTCAGGTTGAACAGCTCCAGCTTTCCCAGGGCAGAGGGGCTCCAGCCTTTGGAGCATCTCCACCCTCCTCTGCCCTCACTCCAGCAGCTCCACATCTTTCCTGTGCTGAGGATCCCAGACCCAGCACTCAGGGGGGCAGAGGAGGGGGCAGCTCTCCTGTGGGCCCCACTTACATCGCTGAATTCCAGGGGCAAACTCTCGGTGGGCTGGAGCTCGGCCGCGCTCAGGTACAGCTCCGAGGGAGCAGCTCCCAGCTCCTGGGGCACAGCCAGGCCCTGCTCTGGGATGTACATCTGGGGGGGCAGGCGGAGGTGCAGGGGACAGCACGGCTCCTCCGACAGGCTCACGGGGACAGGCTTATTGCAGGGCACCTCCTCGGAGCCCTGGCACGGCTTGAACAGCGTCTGGTTTGTGTCCTGGCAGATATCTGGGAAAAGTTGGTCAAGGAAAGCAGTCCAGGTACAGCCAGGCATGCATCCAGAGCGGTAACACTCTCCCAATTCCCTCACCAAAGTGTTAAAACCCCCCACATTTCTACCCAACAAAGAATCCACACCCCAGAGCTCCATCCCGACTGCCCAGGGATGTGGGTGATGTTATTTCCATGATGCAAAAGTGGGACAACAGCCACAGCCTCCCCGTGGGGGCTGGGAGACGTGGCTGGATCCCTGTAAAGCACTCGCAGATCCTCGGATGGATGTCACAAAGGCACGGGATTAACTTTTGTCTGCAGACACCCACGGAGGAGGAGGATCAGCTCCAGCCCCACGCGCAGGGAGATCCCAGCACACACAATGCCTTTCCCACAGCCAGGAGCCCAGTTCCGGTATTTCTATCTTCCCAGTGCATTTTCCTTCCCAATGGAAAACCTGTTCCTGCCAGAGGTGTAAATGGGATTTCCTGCCTTTAATCACAAACAGAAGCTCTGCTCTGATCGCATCGCGCTTGTGGAGCGATCCAGCGGCAAAGGAGCTACGGATCAAACCCTATCCTGCTCTTACCCCATCCTCTTCCAACCCCATCCTGCTCTTATCCTATCCTCTTCCAACCCCTTCCTCCTCCAATCCCTTTTTTTTCTTCCCACCTATTCTTCCTCTTCTGATCCCCATCCTCTTCTTCCAATCCCCTTCCTCCTCTTCCACCCTTTCCTCCTCTTCCACCCCTTCCTCTTATCCCAACACCTTTCTCCTCTTCCCATCCCCACCCTTTTTTTCCAACCCCTTTCTCCTCCTCTGACCCACTTCCATCCCATTCCTCCCCCTCCAACCAGTAACATTCCAGCTGTTCTCCAACTTTGGGGTTTATGCCGCAGTTTCCCCCTCAAACACCACAACATGGGAGGAAAAAAAATCCCAAGCCCACATGAACCGGGAAAGGGCGCCAAGTTTAACCCAGTTTCTTAATCTGCCAAGGTCTGAAAATCATCCTTCCCTCCTCCCTGCACGAGGATTTCTCATGGATCCACTTCCTAATGGGCCATGGGGAGCACTAATCCAGTCTGGCAGCAACATCGGAGCCCATCCCAGTGGAGATGGATCCGAGGGCAGATGTGGTGAGGAACAGGGGGTGGGGAAGGCAGGTTTTCATCTCCCTGAGTGACTCCAGCACCAACTTCACCAGCAGCCAAAAGCACAGACTGCAGAGATGCCAAAAATCCCCGGCTCCACCTGGAGCCTTTCCCCATCCCTTTAGTGCCCTGTCACAAACAATCCGGCTCCTGGAAGCGCTCAGAGCCTGAGAGGCTCCCGAGAAGCCTCTGCTGCAGATGTTATCGGGATGCAGATGTTATCAACTGCCTGAGGAAAGGCTTGTTTGTGTCAGGGGGAGTCAGCTGAGAGCTCCATCAGGGCCGGCTCCTCCCCACCCTCCCCAGTGCCAGCTGCCAACAGCGGCTTCTCCGGCTGTTTTATGGGATTTATCCTGTCTTTATTCTGAGGTGTACGGTGGTTAGAGAGAAACAAAGGCAGCTTCCAGCTCCTGCTCCCTGTGTGGGGGTGGAGGTGAGCCTGGCAACTTCATGGACAAAACAGAATCCAGCTGTTCCCACAAACCCATAAGCTCTGAAAAACCCAAGAGCTCCCACAAACCCACGGATCCCACAAACTCAGGAGCTCCTTTCCCCCGGGGTGCCAGCCCCACTCTGGGACCCAGTGTGGGAGCTTGTCCTGGCTCCACCCCAGCTGCTCCTGCAGCTCCCGCCTGATCCAAACCTGGACACATCCACCCACTCCCACTCAGGCGTGGATGGAGCAGGCACACCCAGGGCAGTGCTGGGGCCGTGGATCCCATGTTGGGGTGTGATTCCTGAGCTGGGGAATCCCAGTGGAAGTTTTAGTGCTGTGTCTCCAACAGCTGAGGCAGTTTGGGGAACTGGAACAGCTCAAGGCTGTTCACACACCCACAAGAACCTCTCAAGGGGTCACAGAGAGCAAGCTGGGCCATGGCAGCTCCAAAGAGGCTCAGAACTACCCCTCCAAATACTCCCAAAAATCCCCAAGGACACGGTTCAGTCGTCAGACACCTCTTCCCACGCACATCCCTCACAGCTCAGGCCTCCCTCGGTTCTCTGGGTGATTCCAAGCGAACTGCCCACCCTGTCTGGATGCTCTGGATCGGGGGGGGGGGCTGTGGTGGGACCAGCCCATCCCTGTGTCACTCCCACACGAATTGGCTGTTCCACGGGACGGGAGCGCCAACAGACCGGGAGACGTTTCCTCTGGGCTCCTGTTTGAAACCAGCGGCTACAGCAAACCGGTGGCCTTGATTGAGGGCCAGGGAGGGAAAAAGGGAGGCCAGAGACAGGGCAAAGGGCCGGGAGCAGCGTCAGGGGGATCAAAGGATACGTGTGAGGCAGTGCCGGGTCATCGGCAGGGACTGGTTGGAGCATCGGACGTCGTCGACAAAGGCCAAGCAGCGCTGGCTGGAGCGGGTGGTGTGTGCCTGAAATCAGGGAATCAGGGAATGTTTGGGTTGGGAGGGACCTTAAAGCTCCCGTTCCACCCCCTGCCATGGGCAGAGACACCTTCCACTAGCCCAGGTTGCTCCAGTCTGGCTTTGGACACTTCCAGGACTGGGGCAGTCACAGCTTCTCTGGGCATCCTGTGCAGGGCCTGCCCACCCTCACAGCCAGGAATTCCTTCCCAATATCCCATCTAAATCTCTTAGTTTAACTATTCCCTCTTCCTCATCACTGTCTGGCTTTGTAAGTCCCTCTCCCTCTTTTTCACAAGCCCCTTTTAAGGTGCCCCTTGAGCCTCCTTTTCTCCAGGCTGAGCACCCCCAGCTCTCTCCATAGTTCTCCAGACCCTTCTCCTTGTGCTCCATCCCCTTCTCCAGCTCCATTCCCACCTCTGGACACACTCCAGCCCCTCGGGAGCGAGGAGCCCAAAACCAACCCCGGATCTGTGGCCCCACCCCCAGCACAGGGCGACGGTCACCAGACCTCGGCGTCCTTGCGGGCAGGGGGGGATCTGTGAGGGGTCTGGGATCACTGCTGGGGAGGGACGAGAGGGGAGACCCACCCAGGCTGTCCCTGGTCACCTGCTGGGCCGCGCCATCGGTGGCCAGGACGCGGCGCTCCCGCAGCTGCCGGTGCAGCAGAGCCTCCACCCCGTAGCGCTGCCGGTACCTCCGCAGGCACTTGAGCCGCTTCAGGTTCTCCCTCTCCTTGGCCATCAGCCCCTCCGGGCCTGTCAGGAGGCTGCTCCCTGCAGGAATCAGGGGGAAAAGTCAGCAATCTCCACCCGCCTGCCTGTTTTTTTCGGCATCAGGAGCCCAAATCGGCTGTGGAGGGCTCCGACAGGCGGGTGGATCCACAGGGTCAACACGAAGCTTTGGGTGACACAAATAACAGGATCCATCCCAAAATCTCCCCCGGCCTCTCTGTGCACACCAGGAGTGCTTGGGCCCGCAGAGTATTTTTAAGGTCTCTTATTTTAAAAATAACCCAGCCACTCCCGTCCGTTGTGATTTCTGCAGCAGAGCAGGAGCCTGTCAAATTCCAGGTCACTCCTGTGCGAGTTCTGGAAGCTTCCCGCCAGCATTCCTGGTGTAATTACAGGGCAACACTCAGGACCTGCTTTTCTCTGACTGCTTTGCTAAAAAGGGTTCTGCGAAATTGGTATGTACCAAACTCCTGGTTATTTTTACTTGAGCCTGAGCTGAATTATGGCATTTTCCGGGATGAGCTATTAAAGGATGATGCTGGAAAAAGAGCCCTTTGCTCTGCAGTACTTGGGATCAGTTATACAGCCTCCTTTTGCCTCAGCTGAACTGGGAATTCCTGCTTCCAAGAGCATGCTCTGCACAGGGAGAATCCCAACAGAGGCAGAGGGAGAGCTGCATCCATGCAAAGGAGAAATATGCCAGTACAGCAGCACTGGTGCTACTGGAACTAACCCCTGCCCACACACACAGGGCCTTACAGATGAATATTTTTTGTTTATAAAAGCAAAAACAGGAAATCCCAGTACAAAAAAAGCACTTTTGTCTCAGAATTAACTTTGTAAGCTCATTTCCTGTCAACGCTGCAAGCTTTGAAGAGCAAAGAAATGCACAAGCTTTGGAAGCCCAATGATACAGATCTCTGGGCACGGGGCCAGCACAGGATCCCACAATCACTGAGGTTGGGAAAGATCTCTGGGATCACTGAGTCCAACCTGTGACTGACTCCCACCAGAGCACTGAGTGCCACGTCCAGTCATTCCCTGGACACCTCCAAGAATGGGGACTCCATTACCACCCTGGGCAGCCCCTTCTAACACCTGACAACCCTTCCCATGGAAAAATTCCTCCTCATGTCCAAACTGACCCTCCCCTGGCACAGTTTGGGGCTGTTCCCTCTCATCCTGTCTCTTGTTCAAACAGCCTGACTCCCCCTCAGCTCCCCTCTCCTCTCAGGGAGTTCTGGAGAGTGAGAAGGTCCCCCCTGAGCCTCCTTTTCTCCAGGCTGAGCCCCCCCAGCTCCCTCAGAACTTCTCCAGACCCTTCTCCTTGTGCTCCAGCCACGTTCCCATCTCCAGACATGCTCCAGCCCCTCCATGAAACACCTGCCCTGAGCGTGGAACCCTCACCCTGCTCGGAAATCTGCCTCTAGGAAGGCAAAAAACCCCTTTCTGGAGGGGTTTCTGTGCGTGCCCTCGGCCAGGTGGCCCCGGGCTCACCGATGGCCTCGTGCTCTCCCTTCCGGCTGTGCAGGAACCGGCGCTTCTTCTCCTTCAGGAGGTGCTGGAGCCGCTTGAACTGGTCAATGTAGAGGGACTGGAGCCGGATCAGCTTCTCCCTCATGATCAGGGCCACCTCCTCAGCCGTGTACACACCAGCGTGTCTGGAAAAACCAGGGAATGGGGGCTGTTTGGGATGGGGCCCTCAGGGTTGTTTCCCCCAAAGGATGTGGGGATCCCTCAGGATTATTCTCCCAAAGGCTGTGGTGGTGCCTTGGGATTGTTCCCCCAGGGGGTGTGGGGGTCCCTCGGATGTTTTCCCCTGAAGGGTGTGGGGATCCTTCAGGACTCTTCCCCCAGAGTTGTGGGTGTCCCTCAAGGCTCTTCCCACAAAGGTTGTGGGGATCCCTCAGGATTATTCTCCTGAAGGATGTGAGGATCCCCTAGGGCTGAACCCCTGAAGGGTGTGGGGGTCCCTCGGCATTGTTCTCCCAAAGGATATGGGGGTTCCTCAAGGTTAATTCCCTTAAGGGTGGGGGGGTCGCTTGGAGCTGAATCCCCAAGGAGTGTGGGGGATTCAGTTCCTCAAACCCCTCAAAGGATTCAGCATGGATTTAACAGGATTTAACCCCCCAGCTCACTTGAGGGGATCCTCCTGGTCACTGTCGATGCTGTCGGCCTCACTGTCGGGGTCCCCCCGCCACGTCTGCTCCACACTCACAGGGTCCTGCTCCCCGTCACTCCAGCTGTCCTCATCTGGAACACACGGCCCCAGGAATGACAGGACACTGCCCCACACCCCAGCATGGCCCCACAGCCCCACGGAGCTGAGCCAAGAGGGAATTCTCCACCCCAAAACCCAGCGAGGGAACGTGGATCAGGTACCAACAGGAAACCCCCCAGCTGGGCACAGCCAAACCCACCCAGCTCCCAGGAACAACACTCCAGCCTTCCCAGGAACCACGGAATAGCCCTCAGCAACCCCACCAACACTTCCACGTTAAACCTGCAGGCTCTGGCTCTGGCACCCCGAGGTTTGCAAAACCTTTTACCACCAGAGCCCGGGATATTTTTCCCCCTGGATTTAAGGAGGGATATCCTGGGCTTTCCCACACAAACCCCCAGCAGGCAGGGGTTAGTGCCTGGGGGGCAGTGCTCACCCAGGATGCGGCTGGCCTCGCTCCGGCTGCTCTCCGTGCTCTGGGAGCCCAGCTCCGAGCGGGCATAGGAGCTCAGCTGGCACAGGAGGGTCTCGCTCATGGGCCCAGGCTGGGATTTCTTGCCCTGGGCCTGGAGAGCCAGCGCGTTCCGGCGGGCGTGTTCGGCGCAGAAGGACGTGCTGTGGGATAAACCACGGGGCTGTTACAAACCCCCAGCCCTCAGCAAGGACAGGAACCGTGGGCTGGGTCAGAGGGACCTTCAAGATCATCCACCCCCTGCCGTGGGAAGGGACACCTTCCACTAGAACAGGTTGCTCCAACCTGGCCTTGGACACTTCCAGGGATGGGGCAGCCACAGATTCTCTGGGCAACCTCACAGGGAAGGATTTCTTCCCAATATCCTGTCTATCCCTGCCCTCTGGCAGTGGAAAGCCATTCCCCCTTGTCCTGGCACTCCAGGCCCTGAAGAACAGTCTCCTGAGAAAAGACTTTCTTAGTTAAAGCTGGGTGAGGCTTTGAGCTCTTCTGCTTCCAAACATTCCCACTGGACTCTGTTCTCCCCACACCACATGGATCATCTTCCAGCAGAGAGTCCACATTCCTGTAAAGCCCTGAGTGAAACCCTGGGAGTGAAGCCCCAAGTGTGAATTCCTGGGACTGAATCCTTGAGAGTGATTCCCTAGGAGTGAATCCCTGAGAATGATTCCCTGAGAGCATATCCCTGAAAGAGAATCCTTGACAGTCAATCCCTGAGAGTGAATCCTTGGCAGTCAGTCCCTGGAGTGACACTCCTGTGAGGGCTCCGTGCTCTGCCAACATGCCCATAACTGCTCCAGTCCCTTCCAGACCCAGCACTTGGAGCATTTTAAGCCCCTCAGAGAACCAGCAGCACAACCAGGTCAAAGCTCCACAGGGCTGGAGTGGCTGTGCCAGGGATTATCCGTCAGCACAGGCAGCGGGAAGCTCCATGCTGGGATGAGGGAGGGATGGCTCCCACACGGAGCCTGGAGCACTGCAGCCACCTCCTGCCAGCCCAGGGCACAGCCACAGTGCCAACATGACTCCGTGGAGTCTTTTTCCAGCTTGGAAATGCTCTGGAAAAGGGGTGATGCTTCTCTGAGGTGACCCAAGTGCAGGAGCTGAAGGAGAATCATGGAATCCCCTGAGCTGGAAGGGACCCCACAAGAATCATCAAAGCCCAACTCCTGTGCAGGGCACCCCAAAATCACATCATGTGCCAGAATAACACCATGTGTCCAGATGCTCATTGAGCTCTAGAATCACAGAACCTCCTGAGCTGGAAGGGACCCACAAGGATCATGAAAGTCCAACCTCTGGCCCCACATACCAGTAATCCCAACTCCTGAGAGCATTGTCCAAATGCTCCTGGATCTCTGGCAGCCTTGAGGTTGTGCCCCCTGCCCTGGGGAGCCTGGGCAGTGCCCACCACCCTCTGGGGGAAGGACCTTCTCCTGACATCCCACCTAAACCTCTCCTGACAGAGCTCCAGCCACTCCCTGGCTGGGGGAGTCGATGGGAAGAGCCTCCTCTGACCCATCTGAACTCCAGAGGGTAAAACCCACGGGAAAGCAGGAGGCAGAGGGGCTCACCCATCCTTCTTCTCGGGCTTGGGGGCGGCGTTGGGGCAGCGCTTCCCGTTCTTGGCAGACACGTAGCTGCACTGCTTGAAGGGAGCGTTCCTGTCCTCCAGGATGTGCTTGATGCAGAACTCCTGCCCCTCCAGGCGGGGCTGGGAGCAGGGCCGGGGGGTGAAGGCGCAGGCCAGGGGCTCCTGAGGCCGCGGCACGGGGGTCAGGCGGCCCCGGCTGGTGGGCAGCACGTGGATCCGGATCCTGTTCATGGCAACGCCTGCAGGGGGGCAGGGAGAGGGGGTGAGGCACGGACAGAACGAGGAGCAGCACCCGGGAATTCACCTGGGGGAAATCCGGACCTCTTCACTGGGAGATGGAGCTGCTCCTGGGATGCAACTCCCAATAATGTGTGAGGGAACTTTCCTCCCAGTATGAGACCCTTTGCTCCCAGTACGGAACCCTCCTCCCAGCACACGATTCCCACCCCTCCGAACCCTCCCGGGGTCCATCCGTGCCTTCCCTATGCAGCTCCCAAGCCCCTCCATTCCCGGTACAATCCCCCCAGTCCCCGCCCGCCCGCCACTCACCAGTACAGGGTCTCTCCCGCCCAGTGCAGCACCAGTACAGATCTCCCTCCTCCCAGTGCTTCCATCTCGGTGTGCTCCCGCTCCCGGGGCCTCCAGGTGCCCATCCCCGCCTCCATCCCGGTCAGTCCCGGGTGCCCATCCAGGTCTGTCCCTGCCCAACTTTACCCCAGTCTCTCCGGTTCCCATCCCGGTGGATCCCAATCCCGATCCCAGTCTCTCCCGGTTCCCACCCCGGTCGATCCCAATCCCCATCCCGATCTCTCCCGGTTCCCACCCCGGTGGATTCGAATCCCCATTCCGGTCTCTCCCGGTTCCCATCCCGGTCGATCCCAANNCCATCTTACCTCGCTGCCGCCTCGGCCTCTGCGCAGCCCCGCCGCGGGCCCGCCCCGCCGCCTCATTGGCCTGCCCGGCAGCCAATCGGCGGAGGGGGGCGGTGCCGCTCGCGATTGGGCGAGCCAGCCGTCATTCATGAGGGGAGTGGCCACGCCCCCTCGCCGGGAGGCGCGTGGGGGCGGCGCGGCGGGAACGGGACACGTGGGAGCGGCGGGAGTACCGGGAATGGGACACCGGGAATGGAGGGGGACACCGGGAGACGAGAGGCTCCCGGGAGTCCCGGCTGGGAGCCAGGGCTCCAGCGCGGGGGCCAAAAGCCCACCCGGCTGTACGCGGTGCCCTCCCAGCAGACCGACACCGCTCCCCGCTGGTTAACGGGAGGGGCAGAACCTCATCCCGGGAGCGGCCAGACCGACAAGACGGGCTCCAAAGGGGAAGGGGTGGGTGGAACAAGGGATGGGCCTTTGCGCAGAACCTGATATCTAAACCAGATGCAAACTCGGACCTAAAACTGTCACCAAAAATGCTTGGGGAGGGAGGGGTAACCGAGGGCAGAAGTTGCCCCAGGGGGTCGGCAGCACTGATTCCTCCTGAAAACAAGCTCATGTAGAACAAGAGTTTTCCAAACCATCCAGAGACCATCCATTTATTGAAGGTCAGAAAGTCAAGTCTTAAGAAGGAAGGAAATGGGGTTTTCCCAAACATTTAACCCAAACACCGGTGGGTCCCTGGGCTGTGGTTCCAGTAGAAGCTGCTTTGTAAACAGCCATGTGCCAACGGGATTCCCTGGAAAAACTGCCCTGGGCACAGTGCTCCTGCATCCTCATCCCACTGGGAATGCACCATAATCCTGTTCCTATCACCCCCCAAGAGCCAAGACCTGCAACACAGGCCTACACCCGGCTCTGCACACACCAACCTCAGGCCACTCCTTGGGACTCCCCCCAAAAATCACACAGTGCCCCCCAAGCCCCACTGGTGGAAATCCCAGGATCTGCAGGTAGGGAATAAGAGACAGAGCCTGGATTCCCAAATCAGAGCAGGTTTAGGAGCAAGAAAACAGACCCGGGGGCAGGGAGAGCAGGTCCTGTCACCCAGGATTCCCTCAGCCCCCCGTATCCCTCCATCCCCCAAAAACTCCT
>VXBX01008989.1:0-17013 GCA_013400415.1 Scytalopus superciliaris
GGGGTGTCCGTGGAGAAGAAGTGTATGTCACCTTACAGTTATGACATACTTGCCCATACATCACTTTGAAGAGTGTTAGAAACCACATGAAATTCTGTACAAAATATGGAGAGCGAATGAAACACTTGATAAGTCAATCTTTTAAATTTATGAACAGGAACAAAAAAAATTTATTTAATACATTGTGCCTTGGGATCACTGAGCAAGTCTGAAAAGTAGTTCACTGTTAATTTGCCCGTTCAAGAAACAAAAGCTTTCCTAAGATCTATGAAACACATTGTTCAGTCTGGTAAGAGGAAGCACAGCTCCTTTGGGCTGACTCTTTGGAGAAGATACAATGATCCCACAACATCAGAACATCATTATAAATTTAAAGAAGCAAAATTTATGTATTCTGATGTCTTCAAATGTAAACCTTAAAAGAAAAAAAAAAAAATAAACCTCTTTATAGAACTTTGACTTAATTTGAAAACACATTTTTAGAAAGTAATTGGAAAATTATTAAGATATTATAAAATATTCTACATTTAGTATATATTTCCATATTTATATACACTAGTTTAGGAAAAAAGGAGGGGCAGGAAAACTAAACAAATGAAGGCTTAACATACGCATTGAAGAAAATGTCCATGTTGAAGACCTGGAGAAAAAATGAAAACTTAATTATCTCTCTCCCTTAGGGAAAATCTACTGATACCCTCTTCTATTCATAGCACTCTCATGCACACTTTTTTATTGATTAATTTGTGTAGCAGAATGATAGACATTTCTCCCCCATACTTGCTTTTGTCAGTGATGATGATTGTCTATGAATATCAAATCACATACAGCAGGATGTGATTATGAGTTGCCAGGTTTGATTTGAGGAACACATCACATTTGCATACTCCAAATAATATCTTGTGATATAAATAAAGGGGGGGAGGAAATTTTTTAAAATATTCATAGGAGTTATTTATTAAGTGAAAGACAACTTTCTGTATATTTATTGTATCTTCCATTCACTTAGTCTTCATTTCACATTTTAATTCCTCTTGTTGAAAGTCTTAGATATCTATGCCTACTAGGTAATTTCACACACCCCTACAAAGAGAACAGTAAATGATTGCAGAACAGATTCTTTTGTAGCTGAACATAGCTTGTCTTTTGGCCTCAAAATCCTAGAAAGACAGCAGTTTCTGTTCCAGCAACAAAGGACTGCATCTTTGTCAATAGTTGCTCACAGTGGTAAGTGTGAATGGAGTGCAAGGTGACAACAGGAAGGTAGGATGGGGACAGAAAGGGCATAGAATGCCTGGATACAGGTGTATGCTCAGAATTTCATTGTTGTGTTTTAAAGGGTTATCCTGGTGCATGGATAAAATTCATCCCTGCCTGAAAGAAAGATATACCAGGGCTTACTGAACATCAGAAGGTGTTTCAGTTATAGTGCTTGTGCTCCCTCTTTTCAGGGATGCAATATTTTACTTCTTTGTGGAGGGCTGCTTTCCATTTTTTGTTGTGCTTATTCTCTTCTTTTCAGTTCAATATCTGCTGTGAGTAGGTGGCTGTTAGTGCATGTGGGAGAGCACTTGGTTACATCAGGAATTCTTGCTTCACGAGTGAGAGGAGTGAAGGAGAAACGCCCACAGACACACGTTTTTCAGCCTATTTAAATAGACCAAAGAGAAGATAATAATCTGAACACCTACAGACTGAGGGCCTACTCATGCCTTTCACGTCTACATAGAGGAAGGAGGAGTCATCCAACTCTGCTGCTGCAAATCCACCATTTCCTAAAGTTCAGAGAGCCCATTTTTTTTCTTCCAAATCCACGTCACCTCTAAGGTAAAGGCATCCACTAGTAGTGGTGCCATTTGGGATAAGATATGATCACCCACTAGTTTTATAGCAATTTGGCAGAAGAAAATTCTATCCTCCTCATTGAAGACTGTATGAGCAAGGATCACCTTGACTGCAGAACAATTCTCATGTCAAGAACTCTGGCAAAGCTGTACATCTTTTGTGAGCCTCTTTAAATGGTTTGTTTGATATCTGTGACTGAATCCTTTGTCAGAGGGACAAACTGTACCTTTCAGGAAAACAAGGAAATTGGACATGGAAAAGTCCCATTCCCTATTCTCATTAAATTTTCCTTAAAAAGAAATACTTGGAACCTTGAAGACAACTTGGATATGAAATGTTGGCATCATGTTTAGTGACTAGTTACATGTATTTGTAGATTTTCTGTGACACTTCTATGTGTACAAAACTCCTGTTGGGTTTTATGATGCCAAAACAGCCATTTCAGGAAGAGAGTAAATCCCTTAACATTGTTTTTATGATGTTGTTAGGATATGAAAGAATGATGGAAAAATGTCAGTGGAATTCCTTAGAAATTGCTTTTAGCTGTCTTTATAATGTGTCATAGCATCTCCACGAAAATGATAGATCTTGTGAGATCCTGTTAGGAATTATTCTGGGAATAGAACAAACTTTTTCTATTGCTTCTTTCATATGCTAGGTACCAGAAAGCAGTTTACAGCTAAGTTGTTATAGCTGTAGAATGCTGTCAGTTGTATTTTTTATTTTGCTTTGAAAGCAGCAATGTGAGTGCCAAGGACAGAAAGAGAATTTTGCTGTGATATGTTGTTTAAGTGATGGCATATCAAAGGGAACAGAAGTATGTGCACGCTACAACTATGTGAATAAGCACATCGTCCAACACATTGACAACTGTGTATTACAATAAAAAACGTCTAATTTTGTTTCAATTAGGTCAGATTTCACATTGCCAAAGAGTTTATAACACTAAAACGTTACATGCTTTCAAGTGGACACTGGTTACATTCATTGAATAGAAATATTTGGAGGATTCTTAGATACGTAGAAAAAATAGAGCTCATTCAGGGACTTTCTGAGCCCCTAACAGGAGTCTCTGGGAACATACTGAGAACAACTGTAGTTTGCAAACCTTTTATTCTGCCCTTCCTGTAGGCATCTACTTCTGCTCATTGTTGAAGACTGTTGGGCCAGGCGAACCTCTGGTTTGCCCTAATACAACTACATCTTTTATGTCTTGTCTAGTGTGAAATATTGTAATTTACCATATCAGTGCTAGTGTTAACAAACTAGCTCCAAACTCTGAAGAAGCTGATTAGTTATTTCCTCATGCATTGCTATTACTGATGCCTAAAGGTTTGGGGTGTATTTTGTATATCTTTAAAGTTTTAGAGTTGTAGGATTTCTTGCTCACATATTGGGTGGTGTTAGAAGTTACTGGAGAAATCTATTCACATATTCTTAAGCTTTCTGAAGGTCATGGTGTTTTGCAGAGACACCTGCAAAATAATTTGAAGACAAAACAAAAGAGGCCAGAACCCTTGGAGCTGCTTCAGGGGGGCAAAGCTTGGGACCTTTGTGGGTGGGACACCAGGGGAAATGGGAATCACGGTTGGTTATAAATATCTTATATGTTAATTATTTGGAAGACTATAAAAACTGTAACATCATAGGGAGAGGGGTTCATGGGTGTTCTTTGGTGAATCAGTGTGTATGTAAGCCTTGCGGAGGTGTGTGCCCCTCCGTGCTCCCAATAAAGGTATTTATCTATCTTTTGCCACTGTTTCACTGAGTGTCTGTATTCCAGGATTTCAGGCATCATTTTATTTATATTTTACATGCTAACTATAGTTTTCTACCTCTGCTATCTTCCTACTCTTCACACTTTGTAATGTCATACGTCTATTCACATTTTTGTTTTAGTGTCGAACTCTTTCATTGTCGCTCTCAATGTATCTCAGTGTAAGAGAATGAAAATTAGTAACAAAGTTCTGGTCATTGTTTTTTGTGCTTTGTTTTTATTACTTTTATAATAGGTCTTGTGATTTTCCTCTGTTTATTTTGCTGCAAGATGTGATGGATGTCACAACAAATGGCCATTTCTCTCACTTCTTTTTCACATACACTGCTTTTTACATAATGAGCTCTCAGGCCTGCTCATTTTACCACTGTTTAATGAATTGCTGTGTAAAGTTCTTACTGAATTCACTTGTGAAAGAACTAGGATTGGTCTCCATGAATTGCATTATTGCTAATCAACAATTCTGATCTTGCAACACAAGAGTTTCCTCCATCCCAATGTCCTCTGAACGTGAAAGGTAAGGGGTAACAGGAAGGGGGACTGTAACGACCTTCTGGAAATGGCTCTTACCTCAGTCTATGAGTAACTCCCTTTGAAAACATTTAATGGGCCTCAAATAATCTAGTTTTAATAAACTAAATTTGGATGTCTATGCTAACTTTAGGCTTCTTCTACATAGCAAGCAAAGGAAGATAACTGTTTCCAGTGGCATTTGTGCTCACTGTCTCTAGAGGTGTCTAACTCTTTAGGTAATATAAAAGGGGCTTATAGACAACTGATTTAGACTAGGTACCTAATCTTAGATGGCTACAAGTGAAATGAAAAAAAGTCCACCCATAGATTAGTTTAATAAAATGTGACTTTACTTATTTAAATTAAATTAATTCCAGGACATTTCAGTTAGTTAATTGTTCAATGGGTTGTACTCATCCTGAATACTTGCAGATGTTATTACACAGTTAGTCACTCAAAATATAGTACTCTTTCTCTCTCACTTTCCAAAAGTAATGGAGTAGTAAAACTAATGAAGGTAATTTTGCAGGCACAAAATTCTTATAAAATGAACACATCAATATATTTTCTAAAAGAATGTTGCTGAGTTAAGAAACACCTTGGGTAGTTCTTGCATTATAACCATTTTCTGTGTAGTATTCTGAGTCATAGATTAAATCCTTTATACCTCTGAAGACATTTAAAGATGTTAAATTGAAATAAGAAAAGTAACCTATGAGTTCTCTTGGCTTTGCTTTGTATATTAAAAAAAACCTATTGAGGCTATTTTCAATGTTTTGCCACATGTCATTTCATTATACAAAATAGATTAATAAGGTCCTTAGCTGAAATACTATTCACTTTAACTACAAAAAAATTGTTTAACCACCTTTGTGCCCTATTTTGTGTTTCAGAGTTTGAGAAGAGGACAGAGTAACTGTCTTTCTGCTTTCCAAATTTTTTCCAAATTAATTTTATTGAGGACCCTCTAAGCAATTCCCTACAAAACAGACAAAAAATTAAGACTAGCAGTAGTTACATAATGTGGCATTGAATAGACACAAAATATTAAATGTTGAGATTATAGTCACTTTGTGAAGGGCAAAATTTGTATTCATGTCAAATACTTACTTAAAATTGTGTTCCAGAGCATTTACCAGGGTATCCTAGCTCAATTTATCCTGTTTTTAACTTCAGTGACTTTAAACTATCTGCATATTTCATTCTGAGTTGTATCATAATAAAATGATTCCAAGTAGAAATTAAACTTTCAATACTCTCTGTTTCTTTTCTTTTGAAATCTATTAATGTTTTATAGGAGATTTGTTGTATTTCGGCATGTAACAGTCATTACTTCCCACATATAAAACAGAACTTTATTTGCCTACATGTAATCAATATATACGAATGCTGAATACAGCTGTATGTTAGGCCTGAGTTAAGTGGGAAGCTGGGGTTCAGGTGGAAAATCCCCTATATATTTACTTATATGTGTTTAATGAAACAGCTGACAGAGAAGTGCTTTATCAAGAGCTAGCAGAGAATTCAACAATACAAGTTAAAATCAATCTCCAAGCCAATCCAGATGGGAGTTTCCTCTGGGCACTCTCCCTCACTTGAGCATGTACTACTCAGCATTAGGTATGCTTCTTATTTGCCATCTGCTTTTTGCCCATGCTGCATACAAATTGGCTGCATTTCAGGATTCAGACATGCTCTTGGGATAAAGAGAGGAGTACAGGTTTGAGAAGCCTTCTGTCTCAGCATCTCTGGTGTGACATGGACAGTTACGAGGTTGGCTGACCACTGGGAAGTAATTTAGAGGAAAACTATAGTACCTAATTGTTACTGATGTGGAGATTCATATTAAAACACCTGAAGATACAGGTCAAGTTCTTTCCTTCTTCAATCAGAGCTGGTTTTGTTGAAACAGAGCTTTCCTTTTTGTTTTTCCTGTTCCTAACTTTCTTTGCTTCATCCTTGTCAATCAGGTGGAGAGAAACCTGACCCAGACTGGAGTGCAGAAACACCAGCAAAAGAACTGAAAACATGTGGGACATCTTATTATTTTGAATACTGTGATATAGGACTAACATGCAGTCACTTTTTAGCCTTGTTGCATATTGCTTGTGGGCAGGGTGTCAGTCAGCTAAATTGGGATTAGTCTGTTTGAAGGGAAACTTGACAAAGTAAGAACACAATTGACATATGTGATCCTGTATTATAAATATATATTTTTAGGATCTTACGCATTTATTTCTGTGGGAAGCCGCGTAAGCCAGAGATTCAAATGCAAAAATTTTTGGTGCTGGGAGACTATTACAAGAGGAAAAGTAACAAGACAGAAAGTATAACATAAACCAGACAGCTATTTAAAATATTCACATGATGCCATCTCTGACACTGGTATAAGAAAGGAAAGGATTTATGTACTACTTAAGAAGAATATTTGAGAGGTCAGAAATCTGTGATTTCATTCATTACTGTGGAAAAAACCCCTAAACATCACTGACACATATGAAAAACTAGCATTAGAGCCAAACATCAACACACTGTTGAATAGACATTTAAAGTATCTTGTGAAGAAAAACTTGACTGCACCAGTATATATATGGATAAGCAGACTCATAGACACAAAAATCAACCAGAATTCTAGACATGCACAGGCTGCTACCTAAACCTTCAAGCTAAGATAGGATCTCCAGATTCCACAAAACTGGCATTCAACTGGAACAACTGAGCTCACTTTGGCCTCTTATTGGCAACTCTACACTGTGGTGTAAACGTACAGAGGGACATTCACAAGTTTTTGCAGTACAATGAAATTCACACTTGAAGGAGACAATAATAATTCCTGATATACAATGCATTCCCAAATCTGCAATTTTCCCATAAAAAATATTATCCCCCAGTTTTAAAATGAACTACAAAATATGTGTACAGTACACTGTAGATTTTACATTAGAATGCACCTGGGGGTGCATTCTGCTTTTGATGGTGCATGTAATTACTATGCCATAATGATAATCTGAGTTACAGACTTATTTTAAATCAAGTCCTTCTTCTGCTGACATTAGTACAAGCATAATCACATCCTCAGTAGGAAAAAAATGTGTCTTTAAAATGAAGAGTAATCATTTAAAAATCAAGCTTCAGATAATATTCTATTACACTGAAACATAAATACTGCTAGCATGATTTACTGAGCTGCTTCACATTATTAACATCATTCTACAAATCTGTATGCTCCTCCTATGTAATGAAGAAGAGTTTTTTCTTGTGGTTTAACAGTTGTTTTAGCACGGTGCAGATTTCATCCAGTTGCACAATATATTGCTCCAAACCTTTTTCACTCCATTTGTAGATTACTTATTTCATATGAACATCTCTAATAGCATCAGATATATCCTTGTAACTATGCACCTGATCAAATTCAGTGCCATGAGTTTATGTAGTCAATGACCACAGGCTGTAGCTTCCCTTCAGGGCATCTCTATTTATTCTGGTGTGGGGGCTTCCATGGGCTGCAGGGGAATCTCTGTTCCATTACTGGAGCACTTCCTCCCACTCCTTTCTCCCTGACCTTGGAATCTGCAGAGTTGCTTCTCTCATTACCTCACTCCTCTCTCACAGTTGTTGCACATAATTTCTTACCTTTTCTTAAATACATTGTCACATCAGTGTTGCTAATGCGTTTAGTTTTGGGCAGTGGTGGGTCTCTTTCAGAGCTTGCTGGAACTGGTTCTGTCTGACACAGGGTCAGCTTCTCATCTCTTCTCACAGAATCCAACCCTACAGTCTCTCCTTTGGCCACAAAAACCTTGCCACTTAAATCCAATACAAGGATATTCAATGCCTGTTTTAAGTTTCAAAGGACTGATAAAAGATGTTTAGATTGTAAACTTGGCTGCTAACACTGACAATTCCCAGTGCAAGATCTTTCTCTGAGTTTAGAACTTAATGAAACACTTACAGTCTGAAGCAAATATTCTCAGTCTCATGCTAAGCACTAGTTTCTAAATGTCATCTAGAATGTTTCTAACAATTCCAAAAGCAGAGAATGATAAAATGTAATATATGACTAAAATATTCTGGTTCCTTTTTTCTTTTGCCCTACTTGAGAAAATCCAACTCCCCTAGCACCTTAGTGCTTTGAAGCAAGTCCTTGCTGTATTAGAATGATCCACACTTGAAGAAGGTACCTTCTACTGTCCCTGTGAAAAGACATTTAAACCAGTCAAAGTGTAAGCATTGGAAAATCATAGATAATATGTTCTTTTTAGCACTAACCAAGTGATTAAGTCTAGCCTCAGTGACTCTCTTGAGTTCCCAGTTCCATGTTTGGAGCATCTGACTTCCCTGAGACGTGATGCAGAGGACTGAAGTCCAGAACTGATGTAGAAAACATCTAACATCTCTACAGGAGATAAGAAAAAACTGGGTAAGGAATATTTTTAGAGGCAACAGTAGTGGTAAGGAGGAATAGTGGATGGAGACATGGAAGACTGAATTACAATGGGTTGATTAAGCCTTAAACTGAAGCCAAAATCCAATCTAATCACGGCTTGGTAGAAATTGATCTTTGGAAGGTATGTGAGAATAATACGGAGTGGCAGGAAAGCACTGGGTGAGATGCAGGAGTAAAGACACAGAAAACAGAGTTTAAGAGAGAAGTGAACCTCCGACTGGGAAACAGCTGTAGCAAATGGGACCAGGGTCTTGATCTATTGCAATGTTTTTGTTATAAAATCATACTGATTCTTTATAACACAAATACCATGACATCAGGATACTCTGTATCTCCTGTCCATGAATCAAAGTGACTAAAGAACAAAAAATAAACTCTGTGATCTCTAGTTCACTGTGAAACTGTGGAAGTTCCTTTCTTTTCCCTTTTTGTGAAACCAGTAAAAAAGTATTTTTTACCACTTCAAAGTAAAAATTTATCATTTTTTCTAGTTTTATCATCCCCTTGAGCCCTCTTAGGCCTATAAAGTGATAATATTCACATTCATATAGTGATCTTTAACAAATGGTTCTGTATGCCCAGTGATGTTTTATGACAAGAAATTTCTTCTGTGACTCCTTCTAAATATATCCTATATATTCTAAAGATGGATTTGATTTTGTTTTATGATGCTTCTAACACTCTCTTCATAATAACTTCTACAGCTTCTTCAAAGAAAACACATGCTAAGCAAGGTGTCACCAGGCATGTCAATCACTTCGTTATGTCTAGTACTTATAAGCAGAAGACAACACTGTATTACTAAAAAGTAATCTTTGTCTTTCTTTCTCTCACTCACAAACACACATGCATAATGTTATTCCTAATAATTGCTTCACAGACATCTGCTATAATTCATAAATGATAATAATTGCAGAAATGCAGCATGAGGTTGTCCTTGACATTTAATTTCTTCTTAACACTTCACGAAGCTATAATACATCTAACATGAGAAGCATTTTTATTCAGATTTTTGCATATAACAATACAAGAAGAGAGCTTGTGACTGAGTGCTGGGCCTTCACTGACAGTACTGAACCCCTGTCATATCAACTACCAGACATGCAAAAAAACCCAAAATATACATAAACATTTTCAATTTTTTTCTAAATGCTTACAAAAATTATGAGAAAAATGTTCAGAAGAAAAAAGACGGTTAATATCAGTGACTGCACCTTCCATACTGATGGAGTCATGGGTCATCTTGTAACTGGACTGTTTGGAAGGTTGTGAGATGGATGAAAAAGAACTCTCTCAAAGTCTTCCACCTGTGATTTGGCACACCAGAAAGGGTATTTCTTCCTGTGTCCTCTTTCTCCTACAACCACCTTCCCAGACTTGAATCATCTAAACAGCCCCTATAAACTTCCTTTCACTAATGTGTGTTAAGCAGCTGTGGCACTCTGAAACCATCAACCTGTATACATTAAATATCCTTTTGAAGGATGCAGGCTTACAATAGTCCCAGTACAGACAGATGCCTTCAAAACAGTCCCTGACCTGAGTGGTCCCTAGATGCCTAGATGAATAGTCCTTATCTGATGAGACATGCATCTTCCCTTTCTGAAGAAACTGGAGGTAGATAACATTTTTTTATGTAGGCAAAACTGACACATAGATATGCAAACAAAGCCAATTTAAAGCAGTAAGTAAAAATCATACCGTGTCTGATTCAAAGCAGCACAAATGATGCCTATCTGGAGGAGGTTCCACTCCATGAATCATCCTGGACAGTGCCTATTCACAGTTACTGTAGGAGCAAACCCACTTGACAGGAGGAGGATGCCATTTTTACTGTGCCAAATTCTGCTTACACATGATAAAAGCAGAGGGAAAGCCTGTATAAGATGGGAAAGGTTCAGTCAAATGTGACATTTATACCTCACTTGCTGAAAGCTGAGGCTGTGTCCTTCATAAACTGTTGCCTTTAAACATCTACGCCTTCTTCTTTTTCACGACTGCTGTCACTAGTATCAGTTGCCTACTTTATCACATTTTTTGTCACCTCAGAGAGACATACTTGTGCAATGCTTTGTCTTTTTATTCAAAAGCCTATCAAGTTAAGACGAGAAGAAATAGTCTCAGGTTGCACCAGGAGAAATTTAGACTGGATGGAGGGCTAAATAGCTCTTTTCCAGAAAATATTGCTACCAAGGGGGCAGTTAGTTTTCGCTAAGGAAGCTTATCTGCATGTAATGAGGCATCTTTCCCAGGTACAGAGAGATAATGCTCACAGATGTGCTGCAGGGTGTTGGCAGCCAATGGGGAAGCTGAGGAGGGGGATGAAGTGAGAATAAAGCCAAGGAAGGAACAAAACCATTGCCTTTGCCTTTTGCTCCGAGGCAGGTGCTGGACATACAGCACCATTAGGATCTGAGTTTTCAGTGTCCTCACCTCTGAAAAAAACCTTTTGAATTCTTTGCACTGCTTGCCATTCTTTGGGGGAATACCTGCATATATTTTGCTTTACACTGCATATAAGGAAAAATTTCTTCACTGAAAGGGTTGTCAAGCATTGGAACAGGCTGTCCAAAAAAGTGGTTTTGTCACCAATTCTGGACATGGCTTACTAGTGGACTTGGTAGTGCTCAGGTCACAGTTGGACTTGATGACTTTGGAGGTCTTTTCCAACCTAAATGATTATATGGTTCCAAGGTGTCTAGCCATGTACATGTACCGCTCCCCAGAAAAATGGTGTAAATGCTTGGTGTGGCTTCATGAATATCAGGCTCCCCATTTGGGGGTAAGCAGGTGGACAGCTGAAGCAGTGCCCCTGAAAACCATGCTAGAAAATAAAGAATAGTGTAGAAGTGGAAAGAAAGCAATTTCATGATGTTGCCTGCATAAGCTTTCTCTGCATGGCTGTAGCAAATGTTTCAAGGCAGACATATTTACTCTGGTACAGCTCCCACCCCATCCTGTCTATTTGGGTAGAATCTAAATTGATCCCAGCTTTTATTCCCACAGCTTCCCCTACCAGGATTACTTATTTCCAGGCATTTTCTAAGTATTGATCCCAGTAGTTCTTTTTTCTTTTGAACCATAACTACTTTGATTGTTTTCTTTTTTTTTTCTCATTGATGTACGCAAAAACTCCAGTGTCACACTGATATAAACAGTAGAAGAATTCAGATAAACTGGTCCTTGCATATTGTGACAGGCTATAAACACAGAAATGGGATGAAAGTTATTGCCACAGGTCCTGAAGACATAAAAGACAGGATGAGAAGATGAAGCTTAATAGCACTGGCACCTGTTGAACATTCCTTTACATTCTGAATACATATGTCCTTATACATGCGCATAAGCACACAACAGGAGCAGATAAGGTGTTAATTCACTAAAGACTTCATGCATGCTCATTCTACAACTAAAAAAAGAGTAGTTCATTTTCCTAAATATCCTTTTTTTTTTCTTTCCTATAACTGTGTATTCATTTAATATTCAGCTGTGTGCTTCTATTCAAATATGCAACTTACAGCTTTCGTCCTTCTGCCAGAAGGATCAAACACAGGCACCCTATGTGCAAAAGCTTTAGAGGAGAAGAATAAAAAATAAAACTCTCTCTGTATAAATCTTCATTTTTAGTAATGCAAATATGAATGCATGGCAGGAACGCATCAAATGTGGTACTTTATTATAGTCATTTCAAAGCTCAGTACCTTTTAAAATAGCTTATTGTGACTAAGATTTTGCTGTCCTTTTAATGAAGCAGAAAATATTCAAGTCAGAGAAGTTTGGGTAAATTCAGCCACAAAACTAAAAGAAAAATCTAGTTGCTGAGTATATATTTTGTTGCCAAGCGACACTTTACAAAATCAGGGCTGTAATCAAGGTTCAAATGCTATTCTTGGAAGTAGTGAGAAACACATTGCAGCCTAGGATGACCTTGCAGAATCAGAGGCAGTAGATTAGTACTTGGCATTCTTCTCAATCGTAACATAGGCACAGTTGGGACTGGTCATAAAGACTGGACCAGGGCTCTGCTTCTGTTTTCCAGACAAATGCAATGGCAGTAAAGGTAAGATTAAAGTTTGGGGATAACACCTCTAGAAAACAAGTGATCAACTGCAGGCAATGTACCAAGTATTGTAAAGATAAGTCTAATGTAGTTTTTCCCTCCAGTTGAAGATAGCAAGGTTTTTTTATTGTTTTTTCTGTAATTTCCAGTTTAATCCTTTAAGCAGAAAAGAATTCATCTCCTCTCAAAATATTCTTTGATTTTCACTGCCGAGACCAGTCACTGGCTGACCTCAAGAGATCAAGCACAGGTCTTTAATCTCTATGGTTTTAAATGAAACCTCTCCAAGATGAGATGAATATTACCAAATACTCTTCCTGCTATATCTCACAACAGGAAAATAAGTGACTTCTTGTTTTTCTGGCAGGCCAAGCAAATGTGACAGTAGGACAAAGGGAACAATTACAAGTGAATAAACTGGAAGAATTAGCACAACATCTTGTAGGAGTAGAATAAGGAAGACCAAGAGTTTTCAGGGTAGAAGGATAACAAAATGAAGATAATGGAGCCCTCTAGTTCAGTGTATATGCTATTCTCATTGTTAATCAGTGTCCAGAAGCTTTGAATTAACTGGCCAAGGCCTGAGCACTGAAGACAATTCAACTTGCTCTGTATGAACTCCTTTTAGCATGCTTTTACTTTGTTTAGCTGTGACAGTAGTTGTTCCAATGACCAATGAGCAGGGGATTATTTCTGCCTGCTGAGCTTTGTGCACTGCTCTCTCTGTGTTTCAACATATTTTTATTTTAATGAAGAATGGTAACAAGTAGTTACTCTGCGCATGAGCCCAATGTATACACATTTAAGTATGCCGGATCCGCTGCAGAGGAACATCAGCTTGGCCTAAGAGCACGGGGCCTTAACAGCAGGGACATAGCTCACAGTATGTAGAACAGACATGGCATGACCAGAAAGGAAGCACAGGATGACACTGGAGACTCAAGGCTATAAATCACTCACCAGTTTTTCAGCAAAGAAATATAGACTAGAGAATTTGGCTAAGCCAGTTTTACATTGTAGTGAGTTGACCCTGGCTGGACATCAGGTGCCCACCAAAGCCACTCTCACTCCTCTCCTTACCTGCACAGGGGAGAGAAAATAGAATAAAAGGCTCATGGGTTGAGGTCTGGACAGGGAGAGATACTCACCAGTTACTAACACAGACAAAACAGACTGAACCTGAGGAAATTAATTTCAGTTATTACCAATCAAAATCAGAGGACGGTAATGAGAAACAAAACCAAATTTTAAAACACCTTCCTGACATCCGTGCTTTCTTCCTTGTCTGTTTCACTGACAATTTCTCTATCTCCTCCTGACGAGCAGAACAGAGGGATGGGGAGTGCATGTTGTGGCCAGTTCATCACATGTTGTCTCTGCCACTCCTTTCTCCTCCCAAGCTCACCAGAGAAGTGGTGGAATCACCATCCTTGGAAGTGTTCAAAAATGTGTTGATATGGCACTTGGGGGAACATATGGCCATTCTGGGTTATCCGTCTTTTCCTACACTAGTGATCATATGATCTTACAAAACCAGACAGAAAGACAGGTGCTGGTGAAACCACATGCAATAAATGTAACTGGCATTTATTCAGATTTTTCACCTTCCTCTTTCCCTCTTCCTTCTTCCTCCTTCCTTCTTCCTTCTTGTTTCTTACTTCTGTTTTTCCTTTTCTTTCGTCTTTTTATCTTTTTTCTTTTTCTCTTTGTTCTTTTTCTGAAACAAATAGAACTGAATGGGGTTTTCATTACATTTTAAAAATTTCATTCATAGTAAGAATGATCTCTTTGCATAGAAGTGTTTTTGATTTTTGCCTATAACAAGAAATTTGATTGTAAAAATAAGAATGAACAAACTCCTGCTTGGTGATTTCTTGCTATGAAGTGAACTCAGTTGTTTAACCACTCTGACTTGCTAACAGCATATGTTCATACCTTTTTTTTGAAGGGAGACAATTATCCTAGTTTGATTCCTAATATCTCAGAACACTTTAGATCTCCAGTGTAATCTCAAACTTTCCATCAAAATAGTATTTCTCTGCCATTCCTTTTCACTTGTTAAAATTTTCCCACATTGGTTTTGTCTGTTTCAAAGACTACATCATGTGTCAGGCAGTATATATTTTCTTTTAAACTGGATTATTTTTTCTGCAACCCAGGTGATCTCTAGGCTCCCGTGAGTTTCTGAGGATCAAGCAAGGTTCTTCAAAGCTGTTTAAAGGTCCTGAGAAGTGTCACTGCTGTAAGCCTGAGTAGCTTTAAGTCATGTGAACACATGCTAGTATGAACTCTAGATTAAAAATATAAATCAGCTCTCAGCAGTTTTGTATCTACCTGCTTTACATACTTAGAGATGCAGAGAAAAAATATCCACAGAGACTGCAATTTCAGGGGATTGGCTATTTTCTGCATTTTTCAGCCTAGAAGTAATGGATAGACTATGTTAAAAAAATCAGTTCTTGTCAGTATTTCTTAGAGCTGAACCACATGTCCTTCAAAGCAGATTACATTTATTGTAAATGCATTTGGGTTCATCTAGACATCTGTATTAGAGGAGTTAAAATCAAAAGTACTAGGATCAAAGAAATGCACAAAGGGGTATTAGTTGTACTGGATGTAAAGGTTCACTGCTAAGCATTTCTACACACACAGTAAGTGTCTAACACTTTCCTTCCTGGATTAGCATGTAGGTCACCATCAAGGCCACAAGAGGAAATTCTTGTCATGTCTTGGTGCACCTTTTCTCTTCAGAGGACTGCAACACAGACATTTAAAATGACAGGAGATTTTGTAGTCTGCCAGCACTGCATGGCTGACTGTTATTTTCAGGTTTAATACACTCATTCTAATGTTACTTTCAAAGACTCCACTGATGCTAATGTTCTCTGCCTCTAGAAACAGATACACTACACAACCTATCAACTCGCTGGAACCTATTTGTCAAACCGAAGCCTAAGGAGGAAGTGAAGTTCAATTTAATAGCTTTTACGTGATATATACTGACACCTATTCCTCTTGAAGGAGCCATATATATTGATTAATCTTTGTGCATTACAGTGGACTATTTACACAACTTCAGAGTGCTGTTAAATAATGAATTTTAAATTACCTCTGTTAAAACTCATATGAAGTTATATGAAATGTAACTAAATGTACCCTGAATAATTTCACTAATGGATTTCAAAGAGTTTCAATTCATTCCAGAAGTGAGGAAGAGTGAAGAGTAAAACAGAACCAGGACTCAGTTGCTGATCTTATTTTGAAGGGACATCTTCATACAGAGACTGTCCTGTCATAGAAAGAAGAGAAAACACAATCTATTTAAGTTTAAATTATGGATGCAGAAAAGACTATGAAGCCAGTACAAAACATAAGAAATAACTAAAAAAGAATTTTAAAGGAGTTCTAACAAAAACACCATTTCAGGCCTATATTGAAACCTGAGAATAATGTAGTGAGCTTATAATTGTTTGCAAACAATACTTCTATTAAAGGAATGAAACTCCAACAAAGTAGTAACTCCAAAGGAAAACTCCAATACAATAAAAACAGTGTTTGAAATATAAAACCTGACAGTTTTATCTTGGTCTGCTGTGAGATTGATAGTTTTTCTCCCCTGAAGCAGCTTTCATTGACTTATTAACATGTTGAATTCTCACTGGGGATCAGGGTTTGATTTAAATTGATCTAACCTGCTGTTCAAATGTGTGTAACCTTGCTAAGGGAAAAGAATCAGCTCACAGGAAATCCTTCAGCATCTTGTAGCATCCCTCACACTATGGAACACATCTACATAAAGTCTCCTTTGGTTTTTTTTGTTTTTTCCTTTCCCTTGGTGCTAGCCTTTACATCTTGATGTTGGAAATAATTGTCTACATTTAGGGTAAACAGTAACCCTAGGAATATTCATACTGTAAATTAGCCACGGTTTCTGTATGTTGTTACAAGCCTTACAATTTTTAAAAGCTCTTTAACAAAAATCCCTCTCCTCTTTATCTTCCCCAGGTCTTCCCATCAAGTGTCAACTGGGCACTGTCTCTTTTGCCTGCACCCTACTCTGGAGCAGGAGGAAAGTATTTGGTCCTTTGAGCTTAGCTATCAGGGATGATGAGCCAAAAATCCACAAGAAATTGTTTTGATGAGGATTGAGTGTGCCATTTTGAGAGAGTTAAGGCTCAAGAAGAGCACTACATAAAGCAAATCAAGCACTGTGCTTTTATACAGGGCAGAAAGATACTAACCCTACCAAGCATGGAGCACTCTTCAGCAGCTGCTCCAGTTCTTACTGCATGTGATGCACGGTATCATACCTTTTTTTTTTTTTTTTTTTTTTTTTTTGTGGTTTTTTTTGTGGCTTTCCCACATTTGGTT
>VXBX01008989.1:17070-35401 GCA_013400415.1 Scytalopus superciliaris
TTTAATTGCAGGTATTCTCTGGGCACTGCCCAAACTTGTGCTAAAACTGCTGCTGTCAAGAAAGTCTGCCTGTATGCTCTGGCTTCAGACCTGTGGACTAATGGTGTCTTTTCAAACGACAGCTAAACATGCATGACGGGCAGAAATCTCAGAAAGGTGGGGAGTTACGCTGGCAGAGCCAGGCAGGAACCTGTGGCAATAACTTATCCTCATGGATGCTTGAGAGGAGCTGAAAGTTTACCTGAAATAGGAGGCAAAACAAGCAAGCAAAAGTGACAGAAAAAATGAAAGATGTTTTCCCAGAAGTCCAGAAAATATTGGGTGGAGTTTGTGCAATCAAGGAAGCTGCTGAAAGGGTGTGGGAAATCAAGATAGGAGGAAGGTACCCGTGTGTCTGGCAGAGGGTGGAGTTTTCCTCTGAAAGACAGCAGGAAATTCATGCTCCTCACAGCTTGCAACGTCAGCTTTAGTTGTCAAGAAACTGCACCTCTGCCTGTACACTAGTAATGCTGCCTGACTGCTCTTTCCTCCAACTGAAACTGCCCTAGGACAAGTTTGTCCAGGTTGTCTCATACCTTGCATTGTTATGAATCCAATAGCTCTACTGGAACTGCATGTAGAACTGATTCTCTTCATGTTCATTTTCACAAATACTCCAGCAACATGTTTTCCCCAATATCCTGTTCCTTTCACTTGGCCTGTATCACCTTCAAGGATACCTACTCCTAGCATTAATTAATTCACCGTTCATTTGCAATAGGCCATATTGCTGTTCCCAAAAATTTAATTGTTGAGAAACGCACTTAAAATTCTTATTATCTACCTTTCTTGCCATGGTAAGTTTGTCAAAATATTTTCCCCCTTGTATTTTCCTGTTTGCTCACAAGGTTTGAAATCAACTGGAAGCAGCTATAGCCAATGTCATTGCTATGCCAGCTCCTGACCCCTGTTGCATCAGAGGGAAGAGAATAAAAAGGGAAAATAGAATAAGTGTTCACAAGTTAAAACAGCAAAATAAAATTAGTATAAGGCACAGACAGAGGTAGAAACTGTGACAAAGTAAAAGGATTCCTTGTTTGTGAGGTAGTTCCATGCAGATACATCATGACTTTCATAACCAGTATTTTTTGTGGACATTTTGCCCATTTTTTTTACACAGCAGTGTTGTGGTGAAAGAGAACTGACTTCTATTTCTCACTCCTTATCCCAGATGACTTTCTGAAGTCACTTCCGAAGCATTTGTTAATTTTGTTTTATTATGGTTTGAGTTACAAAGTGTATTTATGTGGCCACTAAAAGAATCCCTCAGATAATACTACAAAAATGAAAAGAAGTCTTAGTTGCACTAGTCGTAGGCTTTTCTTGCTGGAAATCAAATATGTAGAAAAAATGGGGTGTGATTCTACATTGAGAAATGTGCTTTGTTATGTCAAATTAGCTCCACCAAATTGTTCTAATGTTGCACACATGTATGTGTCAAGAACCATGTTGGTTGTATTTCAAGGTGCACAGGATTATGGAACTGATTTTGTGGCTGAAAGGATTTCTTTTCCTATAGGAAAGGTGAGAGAAAGTCCGTTTGATTTTTCTTGTTTTCTGTTGAACTTTTATTTAATTGCCCAGAGTATATTTGCAGATACATATTAGATATATACCATAGAAATATAGAGATTCAAAGATCTTGGAAGTAGTCCTTTTTTCCATATTAATTTTTAACAAAGATTGAATAATTGTCTTAATTTGCTTTGCAGAGAGCTTGACAATTGAACTACTGATTTAGTTACTAATTAAAATGTATGCTGCAAATTTTCATATTGAAAGGTTCTACACTTTTTACAGTAAACACCACAAAGAGGAAGATGCTGTTTTGTATTTAACTTAAAACTAATAACGAAAATTAAGGACATCTAGCAAACAGATAGTGGGACAAATTCCTTACACCGATGTTTGCATGTACATACCAAGAGAACATGCTTTGTGAGTACACAATTTTAGAATACTAGAATATATATATTTAGAAAATATATATTTAGAGGTTTGTCTGAAGCTACACAAATATATTTATGTACTCCATGCTGGAGAGTCTGTTCATAGTAGTCTTGGGGGACTGAGAACTGATAATGGTAGTCATAGTACTTGGAGTAGAGATTCTCTCCATTGACCTATGCTAGAAAGAGTTGAGTAGTAAACATTTAATATGAAAAAAAAAAAAAATTAGACTTTAATACTATTATCCAATTTGCCAACAATCATACTACAGTTAAAATCCTAACAAAAAGAAAAAGTTATGTAAATTAAAAAGAAGGCAAAATAATTATAACAAGAGTTCTTGAGCACTCTCAACCTTTTTCATTCCTACTAATGGCATGTCCTTGTAACAATCGGCTAACAGGCAAAATGAAACTTACTAAGTCTTTATCTATGTACTTGCCTAACATTTTAAAAAAGAACACTAGTAACTGGATCAATATACAAGTCTCTGGACTAAAAAATACCAAGTGTGGTCCATAACTTGGACGTTTTTCACTTCTGGATCTCCTATTATACAGTGCTTATAACATTTTGAAATATGTTTAGAGCACAGTATCAGTATCATCTAGATAGAGATGTAGGCAGCTACAGGTGATGTACCAAGTGTATATATGTGTACACGTAGATATATGTGTTCATACAAATACAGAGAATTCAAAGGGTCTTAAACAGATTTAAGCTCGATGTTTGCTTCAAGTTTACATACCTACTGCAAAAAGCATTTTTAAAAGCTGTTTTTAACAAAAAAAGAAACAAAAAACAGATGACCTCAGTCTCAGCAGTGTTAGTTAAGCTGATGGGGTCCTGTACTTGGATTCCCATATACAAGTCAATGCCTTCAGAGTTAGCAGAAGTATCTCACACACCACTACATTTTATTGCAGAGACATATGTCTAAGTGTATGGTTTAGGAATTGCTTTGTGTCTGACCTTAATGTCATGTTAACAGGTTCACCTTTCACACAGATAATGTTCCCTTCTTTATTTGATGCCAGATTAAGAGAGTTATATGCATAAATATTAAGTCAGAGAAAACCTTCATACAGTTCTCAAGCAAAATCCCTGTCTTTGTAAATGCTAAATGAGTAGAGATTTGTTAGAGATCTCGTAGAAAAATGTTAAATGAACAGAAAAATGCAGGCCTTGTTTATTCATTGGGCAGTGTAAATGGACAGGCACTCAGTTTGTAAATAGAACCTCTTTTTTAGATAGTCTGCTCTTTTCTAGGATCAGAAATAAGACTGCCATTTATCTGTCTTAAAAGACTCTGTGTCAGCTTATCTCAAATTACCATTCTTGGATTTGTGATAATTAGCATGCATGACATGCATGACTCCAAATGTTTTTTACTCTGGATCCTCTGGTTAAATAAAGTTTAGTCACTAAAGTGAATAGCAAATATTATTTCTGCTAAGTATTGTAGCCCCAAAGGATCTGTGGCACTTTGAAAGACAGAGGCAGAGCCCTGTGCCTAAATACACTGTAACGCTGCATGACTGCTCTTGAACATTCAGTAATATTTTCCACCACATTCAGCCAACTGATGACATGGAAGTGTGCAGTTCTAAATGAATGGATTTAAATAAAGCTACATTTTGGAAATTTGCTTGAAGGACTTGATGGTACAAAAAATGTGGTTGGAGTCACATAGGTTGAAAGTGTGCTAGTGTCTAGGAATATTGGCCTCTTGAAAATTTCCTAGAAAGGACAAAAACATCCTTCTTTTTTTTCTGATGTTTATTCACATTAATAAGACAGAACAAGTGCTAACCTAAAGGTGATGCTCACAATTCAAAGAAAAAGGGCTTAATCTAACATCAGTGATAAAGAGCCTCCAGATTCAGAGTGGGATGAAGTGAACAGAATAAATATTCAAATATTTCAGAGGACTTATTTAGCTTTAGAAAGGAAGTTGTAGAGAGAATTAATATGGAGGCATAAAAATTCAAAGTGCTTTTCACTTGAAAGAGAATGCTAAACTGGAAATGGTTAAAAGACACTGTGGAGTAACAGACTGACAATCATAACATACATATAAATGTGCTCAAAGAAAAAAAATGGATGTGAACATTATCTAACTCTTAAATCAATCTTTATCCTAATACAAAACCTCCTCTTAAACTGTGAAAACATTCCTGAATGTTAGGTGCTCTGATAGGTTTTTCCTTCACTGTAGTATTTCCCTATTTAAATAGAGCTGGAACAGATATGAAGGGTAAGCATATCTAAACCAGTATCAGTGTTTCACAGCAAGCCTTATAATCTCTCCAAAGATTATCTTTTCTTTCTGGTCCATCCCTGTTGATGGAGAATCAGTGACTATCAGAGGTAGCAACTGAGAGGGAGTAGAAACAATTCCAAGGTAAACAGTTGACTTCAGGATAGATTCCAGGAGGATGACAGAAAAGCAGTTAGTCTTTTTCAGACACAATGAAAAGAAAGCAAACAGTTAGGACTGTTACCTCCAGATAAAAAATGCTGTTGGAAGAACAGGCAAAAACAAAACTGAAAATAAACCAAACAACAACAACAACCTTAAAATTTCTTCTACAAAGCATATAATAGCAAAAGGATTTTTATGAAATCTTTCTTTCCTCTCTCTTGTAGTTTTTTACTACCAGCCCAGTGGATTTGTGGTCATGCCAAGGAAACTTGTTCTGTAGGCTACATATTATTATAAGAAGGCTGGTCCATGCATTGTGGAACGTAATTCACAGTTCCAGTATTAATAAAGAGAGGAACTAAAATAGGACTTTAAAAGTTTATATCTCCATGATTAGTCTGGAGCAGTACTTTTGTGGCTCATCTACCAGTGAAATAATGTCAAGTAATTTTCCTTTGAATGTGAAGGTGTATCTTGCCCTCTGAATTTTAGTAGTCAAAAGCCTGAGCATGAAAATTTTCTTTAGTTCCAGTTTTGCAATTTCTTCTGTCTTATGTTCTGAAAGTTTATTTTCAAATATCAGAATTATTATAGCTTCATTTTCCACCAGTCTGAATGGTTCACATTTCTATAAATACAGATTTTTTTCAGGCATATAGTGAGTAAGATTTTAGCTATTTGTAATTCATGTGAACACAGCTGAAAAAGAGAAAGAAGTGAAGTGGAGGAGAGCTTGCTGCAACTGGAAAAGATGTTCTGGGTCACACAACTGAAACAAGAAGACATTCAGGTTAATGAATTTCCAAGTATCAAATTCTAAGAAAAAGAAAGGTATGCAAAGAACTCTGAATAAGGCAATAGTAAAAGATGTTGCTTTAAAGGGTAGCCTTAAAATATTACCAGAGACGTGTGACTTCAGTGCAGATTTCCCAAAGTGCACCAGACTCTGTGTGTAAAACATTTTAATAAGAATTTTCAGCTGGCAAAGTCTTCATAACGTTGACTCTGTGAGAATAAAATACTTTGAATGCCAAAGTTAAAGGGGTAATAAAATAGTCCTCATTAATTTAATTTCTAAATTCTAGTTTTCATAAAAGATTTTAACATACACAATGAGACAGGTGACACTGTCTGGCCTCAGCTGTTGGACTGAAAGAAAATATGAAATGATGGTGGCAGTTTCAATCTGTTTCTAAATATCTGATATATCTAGTGGTTACCAATACTGTGAATAAAAAGAAGTCATTGGAAATGCTTCTGAAGTCTTGCCAAATGCACAATGACTATGTCCCTGTGGCTTGAATGGGGATCAGATTAACATTTGCAGTGCACGATGCCAGGTTCTGGATGAACTATCACACAATTCAGCCAAAATTCAGAATAAGATATTTTAGCTGAAAAACAACCACTGAAGTCTACTACAGAAAGACAAGGCTGAGGACATAAAAGTACTTGCTAGTAAGCACTTTATATGATGTTCTTATTTCCAATACAGGGTATTTTATGGAGAGATGACGGGCACAATAATGTCACTCCAAGGCTGTCATGAAATAAGGAAAATATTGATTATCAAGGAGGTGTTTCAAGGATACAACAAAAGAATGCCTGTGTGGGTACAATTTACTGACTAATAATCAGACTCCTGGCCACAAAATGAAGCTAGGGAATAAAGCACCATAGTCTTTACCACGGAGGTATGAGATGACCTGTTGTTTTATGACCTTGGTAAATTGAGCATGCAACGGAAACACGCCAGTAAATTTGTATCAAAAGGCAGTCATAGACCCATCTTATCCACTCTTTGCTTTTGATTCACCTTAGCTCCCTCTTGTAACACTGCCTTATTTGATTGCAGAGATTCACCATGCCAAGAAAAATTACAGAATGCCAGTGCATTTAAACAGAAAAAGAACATCTCAGTCTACAGCAGCAGTGAGCTCTCTAAGAGTTTCCAGATTCATTAGAATAAACCATTATATCTTCATTTAACTCATGTCTACATCTTGATCACAGTAACTCTGATAATTTTTAGTGAGGAGACCTTCTGTCATCCCTCAAAACCGGCCTTGTTTTGTTCAGTCTGACATCAGTCTTCCTATTCACAATGACCAAGTCATTAGTCCATCTGTTCTAGAACACTCACCTTAAAGCTTCAAACACAAATGCTAAGATAGTTGTCTGAGATATAAATACACCATCTGCTACAACAAACATAGCAACTAAGAGCAAAAATGATGGAGGAGATGCAGCTTGTGGCAGGAAATCATAGACAACTAGTATAGGCTACATGGACACACACAAAATCCTCTTACCCCAGCCCTTAAGAGTGCTATGCAAACATATCCCTCACTATCAGCTGTTTACTTCTTTATTTCTGTGTCTTGTTGACTGAAATAGCCACATTTTCCCATAAAAGAATGATGGTAGAAGAAAGGCAGAGATGTAATTTGTGTGTATTTGAATTACTTTGAAGGTTCCTTTTTCTGACCAGAAATCTTGACTTTGAAGTGCCAAATTTTCAAAATCTCTAAAAAATATTATTTTCTTTCTTTGAGAATTGTTCTCTCAAGCAACTGAGTATGAGAGAGAAAACCTATTTGCTGACTTAACTACAGTTTAATGGAGTTTTCATCTGCCTATTGATTTAACGTGATGCAAAAAGGTTTGCAATTTAACTGACAAGCTTCAAGTCTTGAATGATTTTAATGTATTTGTGAATTTTAAACTTCAATAACACAATTTAAGGTTCTATTTAGACAGAACATTAATTACGATTAGTTCCAAAATTATGAATCATCAGGCTCCTATGCAACATAAAGGACCATTGCATTGTTACACAGATTTTCACTTATTGAAAAATTCTGTGCTTTTAATACTGCTACATCAAGCAGACAAATGCCATGGGACATGTGCCATAGGGTATCCCAGACCAAATCATATTTCTTGCCAATTTGAAGTACCTCCAAAATGTGGTTCTCAGGTATTGTCTGCCCTTTGGTCTTTATTAAAGTGAAATTCAATTGCCTCATTTCACATAATGAAGACTGCCTCATGTTATTAGCTACAAGTCATTCAAGTAAACTCACTGCTTTGCATAACAGAAATATCTTGTAAGAGAATATTCTCTGCAAAAGTACTGCTAATTGGAATTTACTTTCCTTTTGAATGTTTCATTTTCTGTAGAAATGTTCAATTTTGAAAGGCATAGGATAGCTTAAAACTATAAAGACAGTGCTGAGCAAGCACTGTCATAAAACAGATTCAAGCAGCACATAGAGGCATTAGTAGTAATCATGTATAACATTTCTTTTGTAATTTTCTAATGGAGTCTTATGCACTGAAAATGTTTAAAAAAGGAAATTGGTTTTGATTAATGGCATAAAAGAGGATGTTCAATTGAATTCCAATAAAAGATATATATGCCTTTTGTTCACATCAGGGGAAAATCCAAAGGAGGCTAATTAAAAAGGACAAATGAAAGAGCAAGGAAAAAATCATATAGAAAGCAGAAATCTAGAGTCTTTCACAAGAGTTAGGTGGATATATTTTTTAAAATAATTTTAATTTTTCTACTCAGAATTCCCACCTCTAGCAAAAAAAATCCACATGTTGTGATTTTGAGTAAGATGAACTAGAACTTCACCTAGTTCTAGTTGCTACCTTCCCCAAAAACAATTTTCGTATGCTGTAATTTGTCACATCACTCTTTTTGAGTACTTAGAGGTAGAAGACTGAGGGAAAAACATCAGTAAATTGATTTTTGTTCCAGGTAATTTTGTATTTAATGAAGACACGTTTCTTTCATATAATAAGGATTTTTTTCAAGTATTTTGGTTAGCAGACTGTGGGCCTGTTGGGCAAAGCAGCAATGTCATGAAGGACTGTGGAAGAAATACTAGACTGTCAGTCAATGGCTGGAGTGCTACCTCTGGCTGCAGCTTTCTGTATACCCTCCCCTCCACACAAATATCTGAACAAGAATTAAAATAAACTGTTTCCTGGAAGATGTGGATAAAATTCTTACAGACAGAAATTGATAGCATTCAAAGGTTAAGAAAGTACCATAGATAGTTCCTTGTCTGTTTGGGGCTTTTTCCTATATTACAGAGTTCTCAAGCAACAGGTGATAAACAGATGACAGAGCTGAAATGTAACACCTAAGCCTTGGATCACATTGCAATTTTCTCTTTTCAAGACTATAGCAAAAATGCCAGAGCTGTGCTTTCGCAACACTTACAAATGGTATTAAGGTCTAAAGATTGTGTATAATCTGAAGCATGGGAGTACCCTTTAGAGCAATCCACTGCTCCTTCCATTTACACTTACTTGCATCTTCATTCCTACACATAGTGAACTGCAACCACCAAATGTTGCATGTAAAGTTTTCAATGTACAATCTTAATATAAACAAATTGTTAACTGGACTGGAAAAAGGCATTTGCAATTAATAAGGGAGTCAAAGAATGTAAAGTAGAGGAACAAAAGCACTGAACTTGAGATCTAGCAGTGACTATATCCCACCAACTGCTGGATCTTTCAGTCTCTGAGTGGCTTGGATCATCTGCCGAGCCTGATCTGTGATACACACTTCTACCTGTTGTTGCTGGCAAATATCTGCAATGTTGTTGATCATAGATATTTTCTTATTTCTGTTTTGTCAAGTCTGGATGCTGCAATTTGTTTGCTCTTCTGGACAGAAGACACATTTGGTGTACCCCACATTATACCAAGAATAAACCCACTGTCTGTAGTGCCACTGTTCACATTCTCTGGTCTGCAAACATTGTGTGGATACAACCAGCTGCCAAATACAGTATGAGTTCAAAAGTGGTTACCTGAGGAGCCTACTGCTTTGCCTAGAGTGCTCCATTGACGCAGGGCAGGTATTCACCCGCTGGGGAGCAAAGGTCAAGTGGTGAATCCAGAGATTCTCACACAGACAATCAAGAAAACAAGAAAATTTTCAGAAGTCTATGAAATAACATATCTGTGCATATCGTTAGAAGTGAATGATAATCTAATTGTAAAAGGAAGCAATTAAAAGTTAGAAAATTCCAGAAATAATAGCCTCAATAAGCAAATCAGGCCCTTGTCTACATATATTGGGCTATCCTGCATCCATTTAACTTGCAGAATTAATGTAAACCTATAGTGGTTTCCATAACACTTCCAGCATTATACTTGATTTCTCACATTGGAGTCTGTTGACCCTCAAGAGAAAAAAAAGAAAAAAACATTTTGAGCTCAGTTTCCAACCTTCTGTTTGATATATTAGTGTGTATTTTGTGATCCCAGTGAACAATTATTTCTTTTCTCAACTAGCTACATTGCTGAGCAGTAATTGAGTGAATTTCTTTTCATGCATTTAAATAGATCTTGATGTAGATGCAATTTATGTTTATTTTTCATGTTTAATCATTCAGAACTATCATCCATATCACAGTGATGCATTGAAGAATGACACGACAATGTAAACCAATGTGATCTATCACTGGGAACTTTCAGTTCCTTGCAGCTCTGATTTCATTTCATAGTGATAAATGGCATCTTCATAATCTAATATTGGAACTGTAGTTATAACTGTGACATTATGTGTTCTCCAGCATTCAGGGTAAGATGAAGCATGGTACAAGACAGGAAAACAAGTTTTATATTTTACTTTACCTTATGTAATATTTATATTATCATTTTTATTGAAAATTCCCCCAGAATGAGCTTCTACTTATTTTAATGTAAAGTCAAATAAGTTATGTAAATTCAAACAAGGAAATTCTCATCTTCCTTACTTATACAGTTTTGCACCACCAAATTGTAGCCTCTTAGGACACACCTTGTATCTCTGTCCACCAAAGTCCATGGCAACTTTAAAGCCTTTAGTAGAATTACTGCTTAGAGCTGTTCATTTGTTTAAAAATGTTAGTTATCTGAGGGAAGCACGCAATCTACTTTGTACTGTCTGTTCCTGTAAATAATATAATGTGACAAAAACAACTGTCATTTCAGTTAGTAGACTTTTATTAGTCGTGAAACATTGTAATTTAATACCATCTGCACAAAAGAACATCACATATCCAATACAGACATGAAGCCAATTAATTGAATATGCATATACTAAATCTTTTATGGAGTAATTGAGAACTCTTTATGAATAAAGACATTACAAAAGAGGGATGAGAATACTACTATCAGATTTTTATGCTCGCTAATATATTATTTAAATTATGGAAAAATAAATTTTCACTAGACCGGATTACTCAGGGCCTTGAACGCTTCCAGGCACAGGACATCCACATCCTCTTTGGGCAACCTGTTGCAGTGTTACACCACCCTGTGAGTATTGAGGGTTACATCTGGTGCAGGTAGCTCTGTTTGCAAACTGCAGACTGAGATGTAGATTGAGCTCTGGGTAGGAGCCCGAGACAAGAGGCTGTGAACTGTCAACCCTTCGCATAACAAAGGGCAGGAAGAGGGTGGCACCAGCAAGGTGAATGGACACTGGGAGGGAGACACAGCAGGAGCTGAGGAAGGGCGAGGCTTACTGGGGAGACTGTGAGAGTATAAAAGCTAGGGGTTCATTTGTTCGGGGTTCCTCCTTGGAGGCACCAGCTCCAGTTGTTTCTGTGTTACTGCACCGTGAATAAGTTGCTTTATGGAACTTGAAATCTGAGACTTCTGTGGGAAACCTGGAGTAGAACCGGTAAGGAAACCTGGTCTGGCTGTGTGTGATGGGGTGTGCAGGGAGTCAAGCGGGGCACACGTTGGTCGCTGGAGCCACAACTGTGAAGGGACTCCAGTTCCAGCACTGAAAGTCTCTGACGTTGAGAGTGTGACTGACAATCTTGTGAATGGTCAGACTGGGAAATTTCCCTAGCAGTGAGTAAATAATTCCTTCCTAAGGTCTAATCTAAATCTGCCCTCATTCAGTATAAAACTATCTATGTGCCAGGATAAAAAGTCACCCTTCCTCCTTTTTATAAGCCCCCATAAGGTACCAGAAGGCCATAATGAGGTCTCCCCAGAGCTTTATCTTCTCCAGACTTAACAACCTCAGCTCTCAGCCTGTCTTCTTACAAAAGGTTCTCCAGCCCTCTGACCATCTCTGCAACCCCAGTCCTGTAAAGCTACACTGACCCATGCTGTGGTAGGATAAGATGCTGTTTGCAGTCTCTTCCACTGATGAACTGAAACCCAGTGAATGTTCAGGTCTTTGTGCACTGCAAGAGAATATCCACAGAGAATTGTAGACTACCTTTCTTCTCCACAACAGCCTAGAGAAAGTGGAACAGTCTTGAAGACATGGGGGAACTGTGGTGTTCCCTGGAGAAGGAATTGAACAAGCAAGTTCTCAGTGCACAAATAGTCAGACCTGTTAGCAAAATGTGAACACTCACCACAGTAGTCCCTTTCTTCCAAAATGAAAACACTTAGCAAGTAAGGGTGGATTTAAAAATAATATGAAACAATCTAAATAATGTTTTTCAGAATATTTTAATTTTGTTAAGTGTTATATCCTATGCAATATCCTGGATGAAAACTACCTGAATGATCATTTTAACATGCTTTTTCCCATAGACTAAATAATATAACACTCAAAGGCACTATTATAGGAAGAATTATATGAGGATCCTGAGGTACTGAGGAACACAGAGTGTAGAGCTTTTCTTCTGCAAAGTAAGGTTCAATTTATTGCAATTACTACAGTTTTCAGAGGAAACAGTAGAGACCCTCTCCTTTCAACTACAGTTTTTTATATTGAGTGGCCAAGATACTTGCATAAATGAGCCCCAGTGATTTAACACTGAAGTCTTTAATAGTCATGGGATTTTTTACACTCCATTGAAATGTTGACTTTAAACATAGTTTCTTTAACTTTTTTAACTATCAATACACTTCACCTTAACTCATGTGATGTTCTGTTAAGAATAGATTTTGCCTTGGTTTGTACAGCTCAGACTTTCCCACACAGCTTGTAAATGGATTTAATTACTGAATGGCATGATTGTTGCTATTTCTGTTCTCCCAAAATGAGTAATTGTTTAGTGCTTTGCATCAATAGAGAATCAAGACCATCAAACTAATCTGAAATTTGATATCTGTTCCCCAGAGATGACACTTAAGAGGAAGATAATGCCTCCTGCAATCTAAACCTTTCAGTAAGCATTAAATTTATTAAATTATACTTTGCCATATATAATATTTTAAACATTTGTTTTTTTCCAGCCTTAATGTAATGAATGGATCCCTAAGCAATGAATGAAAATGTACTGCTTCTCTTGCACTCAGTGAAGCTGAAGGCATTAACTCCATTTGTCTGCTCATCCCTAATTAAGTAATGTGCTAAAATACGATGGTCCCATTAAAGAAAATGTATTATACTCTACTTATAGCAAAAGCACTTTCAACATGGTTCTATTTAATGAATACACATTCATTGTCTTGATGAAGATCTCTGGATTTGGACCCAAAAGATTGGCTTGGCATTCGTTATGTTCTGCATTCATTAGAAGTGGGAAGCAATTACGAAACTAACAAGATTGTTTGTGGGTAGAAAATTTCCATTGTGAACAGCCCCAGGCAGAAAATGGTTGTATTTATCACACAGAACAATGGTGCATGTTCTAGATAGCAACCTGGGCCTGGATGATGATGCAATACATTTAGAGACTGTTTCTCCCAGAAACTGTGATGGGAAAGGATAAAATCACATGAAATTCAGCATGAACCTCTGGGCAATTTTTGAGAGATTGCATCTAAATAAGTAGCTTCAACAAGTTTCGATAAATTTTGAAATATTTTCTTTCTTTTTTTTTTTTTTTTTAATTTTTCCTTAGCAATTCACTTAAGTCTTACACACATTTTGAGTATCTTTTTATCAGCCAAGCCAAGAGCAATAGGACAAAAATTTCAAGCTTATTTCAAATGTGTATTTGATTCACTTGTGTTTGGCTTCTCACAGAGATGTGAGAAGCTCAGTTTCAATTAACTTTTTAACAGGAAAGAAAGGTTTAGGGAAGTAGAACAGACAGCAAGAAGAATAGTAGAAGAGGAGGAAGTGATGAAAAAAGAAGTATAGAAAATATGCATATATAATGTCTTTCACAGAAAGAAAGAGAGAGAGTGCATTGTCTGTGAAAGGATTTAGTTTAACCTTACAAGACAATAAGAAAAATACGATTTTTCTCTGGTGAATGTGTCAATTACTTGATTTCTCTCTGAGTTTAATAAGTGTCATGAAAGTCATACTTTATAAGAAGTTATACTTTATAAGAAGGAAATTGTGCAAATGTTGGTGTGGGCCTTCAGAAATGATGATGATGATGAATGAAAGTGTTGCTTTAGACATAAGACCATGAATTTTAGAGAATGTGGGTTCATACGGGTTTTGATTCCATAAAAGTTTTATATATGTGTTTATCTATGGTTATCTACATATGTGCTCTTGTGGTTGATCGAAATAATGGCTTTATTCAGTAAAAGAAATTTAGAAACATTTGCTACATGAAAGGTTTTAAATACACAACAAAGCTGATATAAATTTCAGCCTGCTTGACTAAAATGTAGCAATCCAAACCAAAACATGCAAAAAAGAAACAAGAAAACAAATTAAAAACCTCTGGCTTCTCTATCAAAGCCCCTTACTGCATGTTCAAACAATTTTGGTCAACTTTTGCATAATATCTCTGAGCTGCTCTAGAGATAATGTAATTCGGACTATTAGTGTTTTTTAATTAGCACATACTGGATGACTATAAAGTAAGTCAAGCTGCATCTTTTTCTTATCTTGGAGGAATGTACAGTAAAGGTTTGATAACATTACACATTAAGCCCTTCCAAGAAAAGGCTTATTTCTGCAGTGCCCATAATTGGCATCTCTAGTTCTTTATTATGTTTTTTTATGATGACATAGGACAACTGTGCTGTCTGAAAAGTCAGTTGTTGTTCTTCTCATTGTTTGCCAGTTGATGAGCATTGTATTAAAAGCTAAAAAAATCAAATAGAATGTGCTAACAAAAAAAATTAAAAAAATAAAAAAAAAAATCATCCTTTCCATGGTTCTAAAGACAATGGTGTATTTTTGAACTAAAAGTTTAAAAAAGGGGAGGTAAATGCATCAAAGTTGTAACATTTTATCAAGCACCGTAAAGATTAATACAGTTTCTCCATAACTGTATTTTTCATTTACACCAATTTCTTGATCAAACATATGTTCACCGGAGTTTATTGAAGTTTATTATGAGATATTATTTTAGTTTTGTCAAAACTATGGCATACTTATCAACAAGTGGTGACGTTTTCAAACATAATTCCAGAAATTCTCAAGAAATGTTAATGCATATATCCTTGGTTTCATTACATTTAGCTAAAAAGTCATGCTCTTAACATGCCTAGTTATCTTTCTAAAGCAAGTAAGCAACATATTTCCCACTTATTCTAATAGACATTGTTCCTGAATTCTTCAAGCGTCTCTGAAAATCTAAACCCTTGAAGGTGATGTTTTATTTTCTGGAAAGTGTTTATTCCTGAAGTAGTTGTGTGAATAACTGATGTGTTAGTACATTAAAAAATGTCTAAGAAATACTAATATACAGCATTTTGCCTTTTCTGAGATTAAACCTAAAATATTTTTAAAAATTTCAAGTCATTTTATTGTTTGTAGTACACTGCGTTCGAAGTGACAACTTATTCAATTTTTGACAGACTAGAATGAGAAATGTAAGTGAAGTGTACCATGTCTTCAGATATAAAGGATAAAATTTTTATCTCAAACTTACCTTTTACTATGTAAAGTGCTGTGTAAATAACATTCTGTTGGGATCTCTGGGGCTGATCAGATGCTGTGACTCCCTGTGGGTATCTGTTTTTGCCACCAGCAAAGGTAGATTCCCATCCTAAATTAAGAATTTGTCTTTGCAGTTGACTTCTTACAGCAATGCGTTCTCCAAACACTTATTTCCCAAAATATCTGTATTATGAAGCAAATCCAGCAATCCAGATAGGAAAAGCTGGCTATATGCCATGTCCAGTTCAGACATGGTACAAACTGCCTTATTGCATTATCAACTTAGTGTACTTCAATTAGGTTATTAACAATAATTATCTACAAAGAGAACTGAGAGCCAAAAGTTAGAACATTCACTAAAGTCCAAAACACAAACATTGAAACATTAGTATTACTGAACACTCTGCCAGTTTTTCAAACTGTCATACACTTCTGTGAAAGAAAATTAGTGAGGTAGTTGAATATTGTCCTTAAATGATGGAGAAAGAGAGCAATAGACCATAGTATTATTCCTTTAGCTAAATCTTTGAGGCTCAAAATTACAGATCACAGAAAAATATTGTAACATTTATTGCTTTTCAGGATTTCTTGGAATATTCTTATTTAAAATCACAGAGGCATTTTTACACTGATTTGACTGAAAGGAAACTGTTCTAATTTACCTTTAAAAATAATTTGGAAATATATGTGTCTTATCTTTTCTCTTTAATGGGACAGTTCATTTTGGAGATAAAGTAAATGCATGTTTACACCAATATCTTACACTGTACATTGTTTAAAGAGTGATTTGTGTTGCGTGATTCTGTGATTCTCATTGAGTGATTCTTACTTACTGTAAATATATTGATTCTCAGTTAGTAAATTTTTGTTCAGTTCCATTTGATATAGCATTTTTTTAACTACTGTAAATCTTGTAGCTCTTTTAAAGAAGTCTGTCTTAAGAATTTTTATGGTGTCTTTCAAAACCAGAGTTATGACAAGCAAATCCTAAACATACTTTACAAAGCAAATGCAATTTTATTAAATGTTCTTATTAAATTCTGGCAACCTGAGAAAGGAGGCAGAGACACTTCTCATTCCAGAGGCAAATCTACCCTTCCTAGACCTATCCTGCATCATGAGCAGGCCAATCAGCTCAGACCACTTGACACAAACTTCTTACTAAAGCCACTGCCAAGGAGGGGAGATTTGTCCTCAGGGTATCTCAGAAAATGGAATCAAACCCTAGAAATCTGTTTAATCTGTTTACTGAGGAGGAAGGCCAAAATCTGTGGCTACTGCAAATGCCCTTATTCCCTTCAGCGGGGCTATTCCTGTAAGGCAGGAGTGATGTCTGCATGTCATGCATAGGGCTCACAGAAGGAGAAAATTAATTCTTTGAAGAGAAGAGACAAAGATTTTGTGAACAAAATCCTGTAAACAAATGTCCGTGCCCGCACATTTAGTAGTGCTCACATGATTTGGCACACTGGCTGAAGGCAATTGAGATGTTTAGTCTGCAGCTGTTAGGAGTATAAGCAGGATCATGCATGATTGCGAAAGTGTTTCAACTGACATCCATTAAAGATGGAATATGTTACAGGCAACCACAAGCCCACATCAGAATTTCAGGTTTAAAAACTCCTTGCTTCACTAGAGCAATGCCTACTATGAAGGGTTACTATCTAAAAGACATTAGCTATAGGATTAAAATTGTACTTATTACGTGAACTGATTTTTTAAAAATCCTTACTCTTTCTATGTCAGCGTTTTTCAAAATCTAAATAAGGTGGTTATAGAAATTTATGTAAAGACTATTAATGGGTTTTATACTCATTTTACTTTCCCATTATAATTTTTTCTTCTGGAAACATTCTAAAGAAAACTTGGAGTTTGTAGATTGTTTGGATAAAAATTGGAATATATAAAGAAGAAGAAAACATATGGAGTAGATGTTTTAATGGGGAAGAGCATCCTGAGTTTGGGAGTATTATAAAAAAATTATAAAATTCTGGATTTCAAATTTAAAGTTTCTGTTTCCATATGCAGTGCTATCTGTGTCAGTGAATTTTTAATTAATATTTAAACAGAAGAAAAAATTATTGGTTTTCCATCCAAAATAATTCTGTAACCGAGTTTAAAGTGGAAAAAAAAAATTATTCACATATTTAATTAGAATTTAGTCAGGGTATGTTAGAACGATTGTTATAATAATTCTTTCTTCAAAGATTCAGCTTTTTCATTAAAACTCTATGGCCTTGAAGTTAGAAAAATGAGAAAAGGTCTTTGCCTGGATTTGATGCTCAATTTTTTTCATTCTTTTTTACTAATTCAGGATTAATTCATTTTGACAGCTGGTCATAGACAAAACAACACTTTTAGTACTAAGTAAATGATGTGAAGGGCCATGAAATATGCATTGACTCAGGCACTGTCTGAGTGAAGACCTTCCCAAAACAGTCCCCAAACATCTTGAAAAAAATTTATTTAAACTTTAAAAAAAATATATAACAAATGCCAACTTAAAATTGCTGTGGATAGGCAGGAGCACTAATTTATATGCATGGAGGAACCTAGAAGCTTTGAGAAAAATCTTGTATAATTAGTATCAGATCTTTTATAATTAAAATCTTTTCCAAATGGACTTTTACAGTTTACTCAAAGATATGTAAACATATCATATGNCAATAAAGCCCCCAGACATTACTTACTTAAATCTTGCAGAACAGCTGCACTACTGAAGTGGGAAGGAGGGTGACATGAAACCAAGGCGCTTGCTTCTCAAAATTACTTCATAATTTAATTCAGTTTAACTACAACATTGGTTTTCAATTATACAGACACCTTCTGCCTGAAACTGCTTTGGTAATACATGGGATATTGCCTTGTGGTGGGTTGACCCTGGCTGAGCACCTGGCACCCACCAGTTCTATGATTCACCTCCTCAGCCTGACAGGGGAGAGAAAACGTAACAAAAGGCTCATGAGCTAAGGAGAGGGAGAGATCACTCACCAGTTACCAGCACAGACTAGACTTGGGGAAACAATTGAATTTATTACTAATCAAAATCAGAGCAGGATAATGAGAAGTAAAACAAATCTTAAAACCACCTTCCCCCACCCTTCCCTCCTTGGGCTCTACCTCTTCCCCCCAAGCAA
>VXBX01008989.1:35587-72021 GCA_013400415.1 Scytalopus superciliaris
GTCTCTGTTCTGGCTTGCTAAACCATAGAGAATCTCAAAATGTTATGTATTAAAAGAGGCACTTACCAGACTCAAAGAGGTTCTATTTCCCTAAACATGCCAGTGATCAAGTGTATTTATTGAAAGCTTCACTGAAAGACTATAATTTCACTCTTAAGTCTCAGAGAACTTCTTTAAATAGTTTCTCTATCCATTTTCTGGCCATGGATTTAATTATTATTTATTANGAGCACCTGGCACCCACCAGTTCTATGATTCACCTCCTCAGCCTGACAGGGGAGAGAAAACGTAACAAAAGGCTCATGAGCTAAGGAGAGGGAGAGATCACTCACCAGTTACCAGCACAGACTAGACTTGGGGAAACAATTGAATTTATTACTAATCAAAATCAGAGCAGGATAATGAGAAGTAAAACAAATCTTAAAACCACCTTCCCCCACCCTTCCCTCCTTGGGCTCTACCTCTTCCCCCCAAGCAACGCAGGGAGATGGGAATGGGGGTTATTGTCAGTTCATTGTGTTGCTTCTGACACTGCTTCCTCCTCAGGAAGAAGAGCCTTTCTACTCTGGCATGGGGTCCCTTCCGAGGAAAACAGTCCTTCACAAACTTCTCCAGCATGAGTCCTTCACAGACTACAGTTCTCCAGTGTGGGTTCTTTCCACATGACCAGTGCTTCAGCATGCTCCAGCATGGGTCCCCAACGGGGTCACAAGTCCTGCCAGAAAACTTGCTCTAGCATAGGCTTCTCTCCACCCCTCTGCAGGTTGTCCCTGCTAGAAGCCTGCTCCAGCATGGGCTTCCCATGGAGTTATAACCTTCTTTCAGGCATCCACCTGCTCTGGTGTGGAGCTCCTCCACAAGCTGCAGGTGGTCTCTGTCCACCATGGACCTCCATGGGATGCAGGGGCACAGCTGCCTCACCATGGGCTGTGTGATGAGCTGCAGGGGAACCTCAGGTCTGGCACCTAGAGCACCTCTGCCACATCTTCTTTCCATTACCTACGTGTCTGCAGAGCTGTTTCTCTCACAGAATCACAGAAACATCCAGTTTGGAAGAGATCTCCAAGATCATCTAGTCCAATCATCAACCTAGCACCACCATAATCACCTCTAAACCTTATCCTCAACTGCCACATCCAGATGCCTCTTGAATGCTTCCAGAGACAGTGACTCCTCAGCCTCCCTGGGCAATTTATTTATTAGCCCCTCTTTCATATAATTTTTTTTTTAATATCTAGTCTGAATGTCCCCTGGTGCAACCTAAGGCCATTTCCTCTCATCCTTTCACTTAAGACATGTAAAACAGGCCAACTCCCATCTCACTTACAACCTCCTTTCAGAGAGTTGTAGAGAACAATGTGGTCCCTCCTGAGTCTCCTTTTCTCCAGACTGAACAACCCCAGCTCCCTCAACCACTTCTCACAGGACATGTTTTCTAGACTCTTCACCATTTTTGTTGACCTTCTCTGGACATGCTTCAGCACCTCAATGTCCTTTTTGAAGTGAGTGGCCCAAAACTGAGCACAGGACTCAAGGTGTGGCCTTACCAGTGCTGAGTACAGAGGGACAATCACTTCCTTAGGGCTGCTGTCCACAGTGATCTTATGGTCTCCTTCTACAGACCCATCCTACCACCTCATTCTGTAGCTGACACAGAAAAAGTACATACAATGGATCTGACAGGTGCATTTTAAACTGTACTATTAACCTATGGTTTGGTTGGAAAGGAGAATAAAAATTTACTATATTTTTTCATGCTTTAGATGCTTTACAATTAGTCAATACTGTAAGACATTTTATCTAAGAATTAATATGTGTGTACTGATAGATTTTTTTAAACTTGATAAATGTTTTATGACTATATGCAGCCTGTAGGTCCCAAATCTAGTGCTCGTATGACCAGACAAGTCTCTAAGCTTTCATTTCATAATATCTGTATACATTACATAGAGTAACAAAGTCTCAGGCTCACAGTTTTTCTACACAAATATTATAGCTCCTCTAACTGGACAAATTTATACTATTGAAAGATGATTTATATGCCAATAGCTTGTTTCCGTATGTCCACTCTTCGTGCCCATCATAGGTATTTTAGTAGAGTCACACATCTCATATCTGCTGCTACAATTTTCAAGCATGGTTGGTAATGCAATAACTTACGTATTCATGTATTTCACATATTCTCACTCTTCTCTGGCCACAATTACTTATTTGTGATAACTTTTTTTTCCTTCTTAAATATGTTGCCACAGAAGCTTACCTCTGATTAGCCCAGCCTTGGCCAGCGGTGGGTGTATCTTGGAGCTGTCTGGCATTGGCGCTGTTGGACATGAGGAAGCTTCCAGGAGCTTCTCAGAGATGCCACCCCTATAGCTTCCCTGCTATGAGAACCTTGTCACACAAATCCAACACGTGCCTATAGTTTAGCTGTGTCCCAGGGCAGCCAAGGCTCCTATATCAGGCTTATAGATACTAAGATAAAAAGAATGTAGACTTGTTTTTTACTATCAGAGATAAGGATCAATTTTAACTTTTTAAATGTGTCTTAGGATAATATATCAACATAAACTGAAATTAAATTAAAATTAAAAATAAACCTTTATGAAAGCAGAATTTAAACTTCAAAGTAACTTTGGACACACATTTAGCTGCAAAAGCTTAATTACAAAGAATACAGATTCTTTCACCTTTGCATGCATTTTACAATCAGAAAAATTGTTGGTGCTCAGGCAAAGCTTGACAGGCATCCTCTAGATGTTGTACTTTGCTTGGTTTCCATGTTGCTGGATGAATGCAAGTTAGCTCCTACATGAAGCCAGTCTTCTACTACAGCACAGCATCTGGATCATATCAAGGTATGTATTTAAACACCTTTCTTTGAGGGGGAAAAAAAAAAAAGGATATTCTGTATTTTAAACAAATATGAAGAGTGCAAAATGAACACAGAAATGACCAGAAAAATAATACATCTACTCTCCTACAAGATCTATCAGTCCTTACCATACCCTTTTCTCCAGAGAACGTGTTCCTTGCCTTGCATAAGCAAATGCATGTAGTCATTTAACAGGCAGTTTGTGGGAAAAACAAACCATATTGACACCAACAATGCATATGGAGCATGTATGTGCTCCAGATACCCTGGAACTGACACAGGTACAAGATTTCCAGGTGGATGCTTGATTATTGCTCAGATCACTTTGCCATGCTGAAAAATCCAAACCAAGCTGCTTTTTGCCTTGACTAGAATCCCTGAGTAGTTCTACTCTGTACTAAAGTGCAGAATTGCCTCCACTAGCCATTCAAGAGACAAGTAGTAAAAGTGTAATTGTGCAACTCCCTGGTTCATTAATGTTTAATATTGCACAGTGGCTTTGTTTAACAGAAATACAGCTACTTGCCATTCAAAAGCATGACTGCACCTTGCCTGGGCTTATCTAAGCAAGTTTTAAATCACTGTGATTGAATATGGCATGAAGGCAGTCACGCAAGAATGTATTCCAGCAAAGGTTGACTTCTAAATTTGGTTTTGACTTTTGGACCAAGTTTTTCATGCCACCCATTTCTGTGCTTTGTTTGTTATTGGCATTAGAGAAAGCTGATTCAAAGAAAGACATTGTTGGCCCAGACATTCAAGGTATATTCTGAATTTTGTGAATAAAAATTAAAAAAAAATGAGCTGCAGTATCAGAATATCTTAACAGGTATTTTCTATCATCTGAAAAGTCCTAAACACAATACCAATGCAAGAAGAATGCAATTTTGCACATTGTTAGGAAAATGGTCTCTTTGCTTTCAAGTTTTAGTCTTTATCCAAGGCAGGTGCTAAGTGTTGACAGTGATACCTATTACTGCACTTACATATGTTGGTTGACCTTTTACCTTTAAAGGGATTGGAGGATTTTTTTATACAGCTAGATGTGGAATGCATTCATAAGAATTCCTCCCTGAAGTAAGGTCTTTATTCATATGCTAGAGATACTTAACACACACACGAAGGTAAAACAAACATGAGAGCTGAGTTTGTTTTTAAAATCATGGGCAAAGATAACTGGTGACAAATAAAAGAGATTGTCAGCCCCTCCCTGAATGGTGATAATCTCAGAAATATGGAAAGTTTCATAATGAAAGAAATAAGCATTTTATGCTTCTGCCTTTGATTAGCAGAACCACACATTTCATGTCTGTAATGTGACCTGGTAATTACCTTAAAAATTTCCAGTCGTGATCTAGAACATTTGTGGGCAGCAACTTTTAAAAAGTATATCTACAGCAAATACCACACATTGGAAAGGCAAACCCAGCTAAATTTAAACCACATTTGTTCAGAGGTTTTTGCTGGTGTGTGGTGTGCAATGAGCCCCCTAAGTCTGTGCAGAGATGGTGTTACATTAAGGAATATTGTTTATTATATGTAGAAAGTAAAAAGAGCCTATATCCATATCTCCAATCTTGCTGGTTAATCATAGTAAACAGCATTTTAAAAAAGGAATTTTTTTTTCCTTTCAATTTTTGTTATTCAGATAAAATCTCTACTAATCTCAGTGGGAATTTTTCCCATATCCAAAATTCAGGGCACTTGTCTTAGGAGGAAAATCTGGGTTTAACTCCAGGTCCGTCACAGACTTCCCATGTGACCTTAAGCAAGATATTAAATCTGCTTGTAATCACTGTTATTATCCTTTTTTTATGAACATATTAATTTCCTGATCTGTAAATAAGGATAAAACCACTGTTCTTCTTTTACTCCTCTTGTTGCAATACTTACATGGAAAACTGCAAGGTCTATGGTAATGGAGTCAACACCCATAGAAACACTTCTTTAAGGTTCATTGATTTTATACTGCATGATTATAGGATTAAAACAGGGAAAGAGTATAACTAATTTTAAGACTGATATCTTTAACATATATGCTTTAACTATAATAACGGAAGCTATGCATTAGCACACATGTAAATTTACACAACTGTATAAACACGTGTATTATTGCCCATATTCTCTTGAAAATTAAAAGCTTAGCTGATTCAGTGATGCATGAAATAAACTGAAGTTTCAGGGAGGTATCCCATTACTCCAGTTAGGGTACTAAAACTATCTAAACCCTGAGCAAGCCATTCCTGACTCGGTATTGTCAGCAAAGAGTCTAAAGAACAAGCACCCTGTATAAGTGGTCAGGTGAATTTCCCAGTTTATTTGAAGTTAGATGTCTAATTTTTAGACATAACAAAACAGATGTTCAATGGGACTGTCACAGATTTGGTTTCAAAGGCCTTAGTCAGAACACACACCCATATGCATGTGCAAAACTCACAGAACTATTCAGATGAAGTATCTTTTTTTTCTGGATCTTTTTATTTAAGCCACAGTTGTGAACTAGGTTGGCAAATGCACAAGGAGACAGATGAATTGCACAAGGTTTGAAGTCCTGTCCTTTCAACTGTTACAATGCGTGACCTCTGCAGAAATATCCTGGCTCTTTAGAAATGATAGACCAGAAACAGTTCCATAAAACAATAAGTGTGTCAATTTGTTGGCTTTGACACTGCTTTGTACATAGTTTGGCACATCTCTAATCTAGAAATCTTTCTAAAGCATTTATTCAACTTTCCGTCTCTGTAATGTGTAATTGAAAAAGAACTGGAAGGCAAGCAAAAACATTCACTCAGCTATTTAGTACAAGGGTGTCAATGAGTTAAAGAAATTCTTTAATGACACTATACAGTTTATTATTAATTGGCATGTGTCTGGAAAGCCAGTTACCCTCGAATATTTCTGAAGTAATAGCCCCACCCTGAGCAACTGACAGGGAGTCATGGTAGAAATCTGAGCAGTCAATCAAGTCTCTTCCTGAGTAGATCACCTGGTGAGCACTCATCAACTTCCAATTGTGGCAAAATTAGATCATATCTCATCTATTAGATAGTTTTTCCTATGAGAAACAGTCTATGTCAAGTTACCTGTGGACATCAAAATATCAGATAACAAAGGTATGGCATTTCATTTAATCTCAGAATTTTTTTTATTTTTTTAAGATTATGTAACTTGATTTAAAGAATCAATTTCTGCTGATTTACAGCAGGTGATTTGCAATGTCAGCCTGAAACTATTGCTTAGTTATCTGAGGTATGGTGTTTATGAGGACATCCTCAATTTGTTTTACTGACATAGGTGGCACGTATGTTTTTCTTATAGTATCATGGGCCAGTGCTATAAACAAGAAAGTGAAACCAGGAAAGACAAGGGGAACATAAGATTCAGTAAAAAGACTGTTAAAATTTAGAAAAAGTTGGTTTTGGTTTTTTTTAGGAGGTAATCATGAAGGATTCTGGAAGTAGATTTATAGTTAATTTCTTGTCATGCTACAATTTGGTTGCCTTGCATCTTCAATTGAATAAAACAAAGACATAAGTACATCCATTCACAATTTTGTTTATTAATGCTACCATGGTGGATTGAGGTCATTCATACTTGGAATTTGCATAACGATTCAAGAGTATCTGCCAACAGAAAAATATTGAATTAGCCAGAGAAAATGCCAACACACATATTTATCCAGTTTTGCATGTACTGATTAACAAGAGTCAAATTGTAACAATCTTCACACAGTATTTTTAGAAACGTTCTTCCATTGATTTACCATCTGTGTGAGTTTTTCAAAAATTTTTATCCCTTTGGTAAATATGAGAAATATTTAGAGTGGTAAGAGCTTAAGAAAATCTGCCTGGAATGCATAATAACTCCTTCTAATGAAGACTAGATATCTAACTCATAGGAAGCCTAATTAATGTGCATGTGAATTTTAGCAATAAGAAGGGAAAGCCGCTGCATTAATTGAAACAAATAAATCCTTGCGAGACCTGTCTCAGGAAAAGTCTGAGGCAGCATGTAATTTTTTATGTTGGGCACAAACAGGACATTATGTGGGATAGGAGAGTAATTTTTTTTTTCCCTCAATATATACATAATTTATGAACATAAATGAAGGAATCTTGGATTCATGTTGTCCTCTAACACAAGAATTTCTTAATATTTTTAGTCTTTATTCTGTATGGTGTTCTACCAGAATACTTTGAGCAAATAAGACTCCAGACAGATATTTATCATTTGCAGCAAACAGATGCTGAAAGCAGTGTTTATCTTTGTGGCACAGGTTTCTTTGTAACAGTTCTTTTGTATCTGTGCAGGTAGTGCATCCCCAAAGGCAAAGATTGTTTTGTCTTATGCTTGCATTCAGAAACTGTTGTGGGATGACCTTAGTTTTTATACACAATTTTGGGATAAAGTTCCTTAAGTGAACTATATTCTGATAGTTCTCAGATTTGAAAACATTTGGATTCCATCCTTTATTTGGACATGCAGACCAGTGTATACCAAACTTCACCAGAGATGCAGACTCTTGTATGGCAAATTTGAACTTCCCAACAGATTTATTTTGGTTTTTTGTTTGCTTGCTCAAGATTTTTACATTTTCATTTTGGTGTTTTGGGGTTTCTTTTCTGGATCTATTTTCAAAATTCATGGATCTATTGTCAAGATTTACCTATAAACTTTCAAGAATACAAAACAGAAAACAATGTTTAGCTTATTTATAATGGTTAATATATGGTTCTGTTATGTTTCTTTTTAAAATAGGTAACTAGCAACTGAAAAACCTTCACCAGAAAATAGCAATAATTTTAAGAGACAATACTAGTCTACATCATATTTGAAAATATAGCCAAAAGATAAATATTTATCAAGATTTTCTAACTTTTGTTCTGATCTACTAAAAGCAAGGATTCAAATAAAAGTATTGTAATTCCTTAAGAAAAATAAATTCCTCATGGACATTGATGCTCAAGTGTGTGTAACACTTCATTTGATTTGAGTGGGGACTCATAATTTTCAGAGAACACTCTGATGGAGAGACATAATTTGGTTGAATTTCAAGAATGTAGAATAAAATTTTGTAACAACATCATAAGTGTTTGTAAAAAAATAGCATAAAATACAAGAATTCTTACACTGTACTTCAATAGAAGCTTTTCAGAATATGATGAATAAGTATGTAAAGGTGGTCAAGTACAGTTGATTCTGCTTTTGAGCAGGGTCAGAGTGACATGTTCTTAGAGGTCTTTGTTTTCTTTCTTTCCACGTTTTATACTAAATTTTACCCATCTGTGAAGCCCTGGGGGACTAACTCACACAAGTTGAGTGGAACATATGAATAGTTGTTTGCAGGTGAACTAGGAAAAGTATATATGGAGGTATTTAAATACAGAGAGATGAAGGTGAATGAAGACATCATTATTGCTCTGCTTCTCTTCTACCACTCCTAAAAAGAAGGAAAATCTCAAAAACAGGTTTTTGGGCTGAAATAAAATGTGACTATCTTAAACCTAAACAGTAACATTCCTGAACATCATAAGGAAATGAAAAACAGGTCCACTGAGATGGTCTCAGCATTCATACTTCTTAGTGCCTTCTATAATTATGATGGCTCCCTTGCCCATCTATTTCTTGAAATAAAACCCTCTCTTATGAGTCATTTAAATGATACTGAAAACCACAGTCAAGCAGTTCTGGGAAATGCTGTAAATATAACCTCTTTTTTATTTTAATTTTTTTTTTCTACAAATGTTTTAAATATTTTTCCTATGTGTAAAGAATATCTTAATTGCCATGTGAAAGATTAGACCTGCTAAGAGCTATTCCAGTACATAGAAAGGAAGTTTAAATACAGACATATACACAAATTATATAACTACTACATTATATATAACTTACTGTAAAATGCTTCTTTTAGCCTTCTTGGACTGAGTCAGTTACCCAATACTTGGGTGTTTTTGTGAGTGTGCACACATGTAGAAAAGAAAGATTACTTAGAAGCTGAAAAGTTTGCAAGCAGCTATGACCTGGATTCTGTAAAATATTACTTAATGTTTATTGTAACATCAAGACTTCAAAAGCTTTCATAAATGGAATGCGCCTACTGCACTACAGACCTTGGTAAAAAGTCTCTCACCATCTTTTCTACAAACCCTGTTATTTATTGAAAGGCTGCAATAAGGAGCCACCTTCTCTTCTCCAGACTGTAAAACGCCAGCTCTCTTGATCTTTCTTCATAGGAGAGATGTTCTAGTGGAATAAAATAACCTCAGCTGGATTTAACCTGTGTGTGTACTGAAGAACTTCATTGTCCTTACACTTTTAGTCTGATTTCCACATGGGAACAGACTTGGCTTTTACATTTTATTTAACTGAAATGTACAGAAAAATCTGATTTTATTAGTGTGAATGAAACAATAAAGGTCTTTGGGAATTTTCAATTCATTCGTGTGATCAGATCTTGACCTAAAACCTGTTGAGGAACCTGCTATTAAATCACAAATTATAGAATGAATAAATATACTTAATTTGTCTATAGATGGGTTATGTGGAAAACGTGACTTGATTGGTATGACTCTGGGAAATGTGTTTCTCTAGCAATAATATCTGCATTTTTAGAAAACCTGAATCCATTCACATAAAATTGCACTTAAGATAGGTTTTTATTTTTAAACGTTCCCTCAGCTTCTTCTTTTGTTTTTGTTGATGCAGCTCTAATTAAAATAGAAAAAAATTAAATGTGGAAAATATTTTTTTTTTAATACTAACTGATAAGAGTCAATGAAACTTGAAATGGATGACAGCATGCAGACCTCACCTAATTCTGTCCTACATTTTACTAATTCCCCCACAGGTTCAGGCAGGCAGATACAAGAGCTTTAGACAATACCATTAAACATCCCACAAAAATGAGTAATAACCTGCTGAGACTAGTATTGTCAGATTTCAGAGCCTAAAGCTATTGGAACACAAGAGTGAAACAAAAAAGGCCCCTTTAACCTTTAGTATCCAGGAGATTTGAAGAATGCTGAACACTGAATGCAGAATATAACATTGAAGAATGTAGTGGAAACATAAAGGTTTACTATTTCTTTTTTTAAGTGCTTTGAAGATTTTTCTTCTCAAATATTCTTCCAAATACCAAGAGACAAAACCTTCAAGGAAACAATGATAAATGAGCTATAGCTAATGAAGTTTTTTAGTCAGTTTGGAATTCTTCTCTGATTACACAAGGTTTTTCAGTGGCACACGCTATTGTAGTGTTTCTCATTAGGAATTCAAGTTTGAAATGTTTTGCCATCAAGTTCAGGAGGTGAGTTATCTCCAAATGAGCTCCTCTTTCATCTAACCTGAATGGTTGTTCCCTTGTTTTGATTCCCTTGGATTTTAGTTTTGTTTGTTTATCGTCCTTCTTGCAAAGGACGTACTGCCAAGTGAGCACAGGAAATGCAACAGCTTTGAACAGAATGCATATTTCATATATATTCCCACAGTAATGATTTCTCATTGTCTGTTTGTGTGTCCCTTTGCACATTTCAAAAGCAATCACTGGCAATAAAAACCCTACCAAAAAATTCTCGGGGGAACTTCCAAAGTGAAAGCACAAGACATCTTTGTATGTGCACTCAGAGCCAAGGTGGCCTTGCAAGGGCCCAGGAGACAAGCTGTCAGATCACTGACTCCGCTACAGTAAGATGTACTTTTGGCCAAGGCAACATGTGGTACACATTTAACTCAAGGGTTTCTGACCCTGTGACAGCAGCATGCTTTTGTCATTATTCTACACAATCATCTTGCATTTAGGTGAGGATAAAAGGGAGGAAAAGACTCAAGTAACTTGTAAGGACTCTCAACAGGCAGCTGTAAAGTTGGATAGACTCCATGCCATGGCTATTTCAAACATTATTCTATTTCAAATATTATTCTCTCAGAGAGAAAGCTTGACCTGTGTTTGCATACACACTTGCAATGACAAATTGAATAACTGACACAAGTATAAGTGCATAAGTATTTGATTAATCATAATTAAGATGCAGGAATAAAGGTACAAGGGCAAAAGTTTTAGGTATAGCTAATAGAAGTGGTGAAAAGAGAGCATCTAAAAATATCCTTTTCTATTCAAATTCAAAATAGAAAATTAATACATTGAAAATATGCTTTTCCACCAGTGACAGCATTCAATTTTCCTCGAAATGGAAAGGATTTCATTACAACATTTTAAAAATAGGACCGGAAATTATGTGCAGAATTACATCAAGGGTCAGTGTATTAGTTACACAACATACTCGTCATTACAGCATGAGGTTGTGTCTGATGTTCGTGGCTGGGTTCTTTAAGAGCGTACAGTCTTGGTCACCCTAGCTCACATAGTAAAGTGCAGGTTCATGTGCTCATTTCCAAGAGGCCAAAATTAGTAGAAAGTTTTTCCATGCCTTTCATCTCTTTTTACTTGTTAGTAGTGGGTATATAAATTCTTATTTAAGCTCATGATTTTTCTGGGACATTACTTCAACTTGCAGACCAAATTTCAGAAAAAAATAATTTAGGAAATCCTCTCTATGACAGGCTTAGTATTTGTCCATCTTTCTGGATTTCAGAAGTATTCACTAACACAAAATCGGCAGCATGGACTTTCCTTTTCATCTTTTAAAATATGGCTACTTTTGCAATTGAAAAGAATAAACAATTTTCTTATTATTACTTCTTTTATTTTTCCAGTTTCTTTGTTGTATTTTTCACAGGTTTTATGACTTTCAATTTGAACATATTAATGTCATTGAATAAAAAAACCTTAAAAGCTCGGAGATTTTTTAGTTGATTACTTTCAATAAAAAAGCTTTACAGAATATACAGTTACATTGTAGTACTTGAGCCTGAGGCTTATTATATAAGTAGCTGAGTTTGGGCACATTATGTCAAAAGAACAACTTGTTAACAGAAGAGTAAGATTGCTTTGAGCATGAACAAAAATAGTGGAGGGCAGGAAATACACAAAAAAGACAAGTATGAAAAACCTTATGAAGAAAAAGATTCAGCTGGGAATCACGAGCTGAAGAAGGACAGTCAAGAGGAAAAAAGAACAATACCTTAGTGAAAGGCTAGGAAAAGAAAGGAGATTACATTAGTTGTACAGAAAGCAATCAGGAATTGTGGCAGATGTAGGGTCCTGTTCAATGAGCTCATTCCACACAAATAGATCTCTGCACATTCAGGCAATGCCACCAGTTTGAAAGGGGGTTTACATACTCACAAAGCTGTCCACAGAAACATGTCATAGAGTTAGGGACTTAACAGCTAGTCTTGTATGTTGAAAAAACCCCAGTCTTTTGCCAACCAAAAGTGCACTTAAAGGTCTGAAAAAAAGCCCCAACTTTCACATATCCAGTTCTGTCTTTATCACTAAATAATTAAAATACTTTCTTTTTCCATTGTATGCCTTGTACAATGAACCAACAGGTTTGTGGATGAGGGGAGGGCTGTACTTTAGAAGGACTTTTGATGTTGCCTCCCATAATATTCTTGTATCCCAGTTGGGATGAGTAGGCGAATTTGGGGGAAAAAAAAAACCAGTTGGTTAATCAGGCTCAAAAAGTAGTTTTTAATGGATCACGTAATCTAGCTGGAGATCAGTAACAGTGGAGTATCTCAAGGGTTTGTCTCCAGACTTGCCCTGTTTAACATACTTACCCATGACCTGAAAATGGCACTAACATGAACTCTTGCAAGTTTGCAGATAACAAAATATTGGTAGAAGTGAAGCAGTTGATATGCTCAAGGACAAAACTGGTATCCAGGGAGACCTAGACCTGACAGAGAAATGGACAAATCGACACCTTATGAAATTCAGCAGTGTCAAAGCAAATCTCTGCACATGGAGGAAAGTGTCTTGCAACAATACAGGCTAGGGATTGACCATCTGGGGAGCAGCTTTGCAGGCAATGAGATAAGCCAGCAGTACCCTGGCAGCAAAGATGGACAACAGCCCTCTGAGCTGCATTAACAGCAATATAGCCAGCATACTGAGGGAAGGGATTATTCTGCTCTGCTCAACACTCCTTAGATCACAGCTAGAGCACTGTGCCCAATTCTGGGTCCCCCAGTACAAAACATTGATAACTTTGAAGAAGTTCAGCCCAGAGCCACCATGATGATTGCAGGCTGGAGTACACACACTGTGAGGAGACTGAGGGAGAAAAGTTTGTTCAGCCTGGAGCAGAGGTTGCTTCTGTCAGACAAAGCAGCTTCCCCCTTGCATCCATGAAGACAGCATGAAGGAAGAGTCTAGCTCTTCACAAACATGCACTGTGGGAGAACAAGAAGGAACAAACATAGACTGAATCAGGAGAGGTCAAGAGTTTTTATAAGAAAAAGCCTGTGTAAATAAAAAGAACATTTTCAACAGTTAGGAAATTGGCAGTAAAGTAACATGTGTGATGGACCTCTGTGATTAACTATTCTTTACACTCTCCAAAGAAAATTAAGCCCTGGGCTCTTAGAAACCAAAAAGGCTTATAGAAACCAAAGGTATAAACTCAGCTTCAAAGGAAATCTCGAGGTATAACACTATCATGTAGGGGAACCTCAAATAATAATGCAATAAGCAAAGTAATGGAGTCAAATACGTAATAGTCACTTGGGAAACTATTAGAAGACATGGTGGAGAGCAGACTATTAGTTAATGTATAACACCTAAGAACACAGTTTTAGTATTAACAGCATCACATACATATATCAATATGGTACAAATAGAGTTAGTCAATCAGGAGCTGAGTCACATGCTTCATCTATATAGAAGGCTGATGACCTTATAGATTTTTTTATGATTGGAATAATCTGTTTCTCTTTTAAAGCACTACCATGGCAAGCTGTTTAAAGCCCCCATTATCACACAATAAATCACTTTAGTGGATCACATACAAAAAACAGTGAGAGACATATTTAATGAAGTAGAAAGAAGAAATAGATAACAGGGATAGAAATATTCGTTCCCAGCATATAAGTGAATACTTAATTACCCTTTTTTAGAAGCATTTTGTATTGTCATACCAAAATTATACAACTGAGGCATGTGGAGTGCAATTCCTTGCTGAAGTAGTGCCCATTCACAATTTTTGGTTCGCTGTTGTGTCATGCATGCAGTTCCAGCCATACAGACACATAATTAATTATTTATGATAATGTAGTATTGCTTAACTTTTCCAGATATTTTCCAAATACCTGAAATGGCAGATTCCCAGAATCTAAGAGCTTCAAATGGACAAAACAGATTATTCAAGGAAATAGGATGAAAGAGTCACTGCGGGACCAGGTGGAAAGGTAGGCAGGCATCCTTGTTAGTTTCAATCAATTATTTCTTATATTCTGCAGTTTGTTTCATGAATCTAAATTGACTCAATTTTTAAAATAAAAATTATAAAACACTCTTCCTTCCCTAAGAAGTTATCAGCAAATTTGTATTTTAACAGGATAAGGTATGCAGGGCAAAAAAATAAAAAGTACACAGGTTCCTAGTTCAAAGATTTTTGTGAGTATTTTTTGTTTGGGTTTTTGTGGACCTTGTTTTTCTTATGTTCTAATACATAACTTTCTGCAGAGAGGATACACACAGTAGATGTTTCTGCACTTCTAGAAATTAAATAAATTTTAAAAAATGGAGGAAAAATATGAAGGTTCAAGCTGGGTTTCAATAAAGGAGTAGTGGAGATAATAGGGGGGGATGCAGTGTAACTAAATACTCCTAAATGTCTCGTGTAGCATATCACAAGCTGCAATGCACTTTGTACAATTAGTGAGAGAGGGCCATTGTTATGGAGAAAGTGTTGCAAGACCAAAACAATCTGGCCAGGAAGTTACCACTCAAGAAACAAGAAAAGCTGACTTGGAACAAGGGCTGCATTATTTGCAAAGAATGTATTGGCAACTAACTCAGTGCCAAGAGACAAAACCGAGATATTTTCAATTGAGGCTTTAACAGATAGATGAAAATCAAAAGTAGGGATCCACTGTTAATGAAAGATACAATAAAATCCCTGACTGGATGGAAGAAATTAGTTTTGCATATCAGAGGTAGAACTCAGTAGCCTGCAGTGAATAAGGCCAGAGAGAGGGGAGAAACCAACAGAAACAAGGTCCTGGCCAAAGCAGGTACTAGGGGCCTGTGAAGCAATCAAATTTCAGTCTTCTCCACAGGGAAACTTAAGGTCTGGTAAAATCTCACATAGCACTAGTTTTTTCCACTTGTACTAGGTACACATTGAGTTAATTTAATTCATCCTTTAACTGAGAAAACAGCATGCTTTTACATTTGTGTTTTGGAGCATCGGTCTAAGCCTAATTAGTTATTTACTCACACTGGGCTCACCTTATTTAAGAACCATCTGACAAACAGACTAAACACCTGGGTTGTGGTGAGTCTCAGTGATGAGTGGTAGCTTCCCTTGGTAAATGTCACTGGACTTTGAAAAAGGAGGACTACCAACCAGCCAGCCTCACCTCTGTACTTGATAAGTTTATGGAACAAAATTTCCTGGAAGATATACCAAAATATGTGGAAGACAGGGAGTTGAATATGGACAGACAACACCGCTTAATCACCTGACTGATCTAGTGGCCTTTTATAGTGGTGCAATCAGTGGACAAGGGAAGATTTATGAATGCCATCTATTTAGACTTCTGTAAGGTCTTTGATGCAGTCTCCCTCCAGCATTCTTACCTCTAATTTACCAAAATATGGGTTTGGCATACCCAACTGTTAGATGGGTAAGGGACTGTTACATAAATTAAGAATTGGCTGGATGAGATGTTCAAAGAGTTACAGTCAAAGGTTCGAAGTTCAAGTGAAACCCAATAATGAGTGATGTCCCTTAAGAGTCCATAGCAGGACCAATACTATTTAATATTTTCATCAATGGCATAGACATATTAGGATCCATCCTATGACTAGGAGCTGCATTATCTGTGTAGAAAAAAAAGGCCACAATACGAATTATTTTTTGATTGTTTTCACCTTTGGGAGCTCAGAGATTTCACCAACAGGAACAGAAATGACTGTACAAATTAGATTATGCAATCTTCATATTGCCAAGATCCACATACCTTAGGCAGTAAAGGTCAGAAGGAGTAATAAGAGCACTTCAGAGGTAGAACATGACAAGGCTGACCTGATTATGCTGGTGGTCTTAGGAAGGGGTGGTCAGTTGGTGCTGGTTTGTCCAGTTGTTCCTTCACAGTGAAGGTCAGCAGCTGCCCATCAGTCACCCATGCCAGCATAGCACTAAAATCAAATGTGATGTCTATCCATGAAAATGTCACTCCCAGGGACAATCCTTCAAAATATAAACTTTAGTTGTCTGGCACATGTTCTTCCCTCCAGAATGGTTCCCTGAAGAGAGGTGGTCAAAGATATCTTTTGACAATTAAATAATTGCTTTTCTAGTTCTATATTAATTTTCTTTAAAAGAAACAGTAAAAATAGATATTGGGAAGTTTCTAAAGACCAGGAAGATAATCATAGCAAATATCATCCTCAGAAGATATGCTTGAAGATTGCCTGAAACAGAGAAAATTTTTTCAGATTTGCTGCTTCTTCAGAAACTAGATATTAACTTTCAACCACAATGTAACATCATGACAGTATAATTCAACAAATGAACAGACTTCAGTTCTAGTCTAACTGTTGGGGAAAATTTGGAGGTTTTTTGTTTGATTGTTTTTGTTTTACTTTTCCTCCTTTTTTGAACTCAAATCCATCTTTCAGCTAGAACTTGTCTTTCTTTCTCAGTTCTTCCTGACTCAGTTGTCCTGAAATGTAGAATTCCTAAGAAGCTGGTTTTTTGTTTTGGCACTGACTTGTGCTGACTCACCTCAGCAAAGACAGCCTGGCAGGACTGGCAGTAGGACCTGAAAATTACTTGGCAGCTTAAAGAAAGTCCTCTGTAAGTCACACTTGGCTATCAATTGTATGTCTGAGTCTGGCGATACAGGTCTAGACAAACTGATTATTTGCTGACATTCCAAATCTGAGGTCATAACATCTGTGTTTCTTATACTGTACATTTTGTTCAATAAGACTAGTCTAAAACTGATTTTTAAACAAACCTCTGTGTTTATGCCTATGAAATCTTGCTTTGGGACTGTGAGAATGGCCACATAATTGAAAATACACCTTCACAATGTTATTTGTATTTTTATAAAGTGAGGCAGACTAATTGCTTTATTGCATCTAAAACTGTGGACCATTGTACAGAATTCCAAGGCAAACTCAGTGTGATACACTGAAAATGTTGAATTTGTATTCCCTATGAGGATGAATGAGCTAAATCTCTCCTGTTGAAAAAAATATCTGTTTGGGAAAGTTGTATATAATACCCTTTATGTGACCTATACTGCAAGAGAATAAATCTAAACTAACTCCCCTAACATCACTGAAGATCTACCTAAAATCTAGACTTTGAGCAACCAGCATGCCTATGTAGCAGTAGTGGCCAGAAAAAAAACTTTGAGTATGAGCCCACTGAATGTTTTCACAGGACCTGAACCAGCTTCACCTCTCACAGTAGAGTCCAAGACATTACAGCATCTGGTTTTATATTACAGTGGAATTTCATGATGGGTTAGCTTCCTAACCCAATGCACAACTATCTTTGATTCTTTTCCACTACGGTACAAAGTAAACTAAGTTAAATTTCTAACTTCACACCTATTAGAAGTTGCCAAATTTCTTTTACAGCTCACAGTCATATTACATACAGCCTAGAGGCTGAGTTACACCCTCACAGGAGTCCAAATTAGAGGGATAATTAGTTAACAATTTTTAGTTAAGATTCATGCAATTTGATTTCAAACAAATTAACTATAAGTTAAACCAAGGTACTTGTATGATTTTCCAACTTTACATATTGCATTTTTCTTAATTGCATGTACATGATTTGTACTTAATCAGAGGTACTTAACAGAGAGATATTTCTTTCTCCAGATGGTCTTTGCCAACATCAGGTTAATCAAAACTGAAAGCATCTTCTGCTCTTACAATTCTCCCTTTTAAGGCATTGAATCAACCAAGCTATCACTTTATTCTAGCAAAATCAGTTAGATCTTCAAACAGGGCTAAAGTAGCTAAAACCATGTGTTCTGTTTCAAAGGTGTATCCCTTTTAGTTTGAGAAAACCTATACACTGATTTCATAATGGTGGCTCCTAGGTGTAATAACAAACAACATTAAAACCTCCTAGAATTTCCAAGGAACTTATGAGTGCTCTTTATATTATTTTTTTCATAGTTGGAGGGAAAACCTGAAATAACTGTAAGAAAACTGAATTATTCGTTTTCAATGGAAAGTAGGAAGGAGGGTTTTTCTAGTAGTTTGAACTGCAACTATTGTGAATCAGCTGAAATGAGTGCTATCACAATTGCTTGTCTACACAAAGAAATGCATTAACACACATCATACTGACTTCAGGTAGCAAAGGAGGCGTTTATGACATTTATCCATTTCTCCAGTGCCTCTCTACTCCTTTTGTTTGTTATCTGTCAAACTGTGCTTTTGATGGGGTTTGGAGACCATAAAATATACTGGAAGCATTTCTGCACAGAGAAAAACATTTTGGCAATGGCAGTTGCCATCACTTAGCAAGCTCTGGTAGGCTGCAGCCTAGGTATTGACACAGATCTGTGAAAATACATCTGTAAATTCATATTCCTCATGGGGAAAGGAAGGGAAGGGAAGGGAAGGGAAGGGAAGGGAAGGGAAGGGAAGGGAAGGGAAGGGAGGGGAAAAGTTTATAGACGTGGACATTACTGCTGAAAACTACAAAAATAGGAGAGGAGAATTTCTGTACATCTGCAAAAGATCCAGCTACAAAGTACTCCAGAACAGGGAATCTATGTGAAGAACACAAACACATGCATCACTGTTTAGTGTCTCATCTGGCTATGTTTATTCATTTCATATGTAATGGTGTGCTGAAATGGAAACATCTTGCATTAAACTCAAGCCCCTGAAGAACTGAGTGTAAGGTTTTGGGAAAAGGTACATTTAAGGTGGCAGGAAAATGGATCAGACAGCCTTAATTATAAAGTCTAGAGCAGCTGGACTGTGACGTGTTGTTTCTGGGAAGAAATCATAAATAGACAACCTGAGACCAGGAAACGCATTGGACAGGCACAGCACAGGGAGGGAGGGATGTCTTAGAGTACCTGGCTCAGCAGACTTGGAAGCAACACAGCAATCTAGTGGATGGTGTGCAGAGGGAGTGTAAACTGGCTCACAAAGCTCCTCTTTCATTTTCCTTCTAGCTTGGCCAAGTTTTATCCCTAGCTCTGTGTTACCAAAAAAAGATTGGCCTAGTTATTCATCTTTAAAACTCAGCTGAGTATTGGTTAGATGACTTTGGAAGCTTCAGAGCTCATTATTTCTGAATTCTTGGTGGCCTTTCAACATTAATACATTTCATGTTATTAAGAAAAGGAGAGCTAAATTAGGCTTTTGAGTAAGCTTGCTAAGTTCTGTGAACTTAATACAAATGCAAATGTTTTTTTCTGCTACTTGGCTTGTGGTACTGAACAATAAAGAGTAAATTTATTTTAGCAACCAGAATTATACCCTTCCCCCATCTTCACTTTTTCGCCCAATCAGAAAAAAAAGAAATTACTCTTATTTAGTGTTAAAAAACTTCTCTGATTGATACTGTATGCAAATATATCCTTTGTTGGCTGGATGATTGACAATATATAAAATACATATTAATTACATATATTACAAGATATATAATAAATGTGTGTGGCTAGCCGTCGTGAACGACGATGCTTTTTATGCCTGCGCGAATGGATTTATTACGTGGAGCTCAGCGTGCGCGGAACTGGCCCCACCCCCTTTAGCCCTGGGACACTCTAAGCCTTGGCCGGGGCAAGCCCGGACGAAGTTGGCAGAGCGAGACCCGCAGGACTCGAACCGGCGTCCTTCCGAGAAGGAGCACGGATCCAGGGGCGGCGGCTTTACCCACTCGGCCACAGCCGCCAGCATAATAAATAATGGATGAATATATATGTAATATTTCTAAAATAGAAACTTGCAAAATTTTACACAAAACCCAAAATTGTAATAAGCTTAGTATTTGCATTTTGTACATCCTGGTACACAAGATGATTCTCTATGGTTTTGATGCTTTGCTAAATGATATCGAACTATTATTTTGCTGCTTCACTGGAGTTAGTGCTTTGTCAATTATTCCAGTGTAAAGCTATATTTTCACTTTTTTCTAGCTCTCACACAAAAATTGGCTATGGGATGAAATTTGATATCCTAGGTCTGACTACCGTAGGAACAAATTTATTTTCACTATGTTTCCTTTAAATTTAAAATTTTTAAGTTATAGAAGAGATATAATGATGTGTTTGTGGTTTAAAACTTTTACTTCATAGGAAACAAAGAAATTAAGTGTTTAAAAGAAGAGTTCTTATCAGAAAATAATTATTTCTCCTGGAATCCTAATCATAGCTGCTAGTAGTTGACTTACGTTTTTAAAACTCTCCAAAATGTTTAATTGTTAATAGTTATGACTTTCTGGATAGTCTTCTTTTTCATACAAATGTCTTTCTGCTTGTCTACCTCTCCCCAAAGTGCAAACATTGAGAACAATGAATTCTTCAGGGTAAGTAGACAAAGAATATTATAGAAAATGCTTCTTTTTCCTAGTTTTGTGTTGTACTTTGTTGCCTGTGAAAGAGTTCCTCCCATTGAAGACAGCCTGAAGTCTTTCCCAACTGCTATTTCCTGAATGGCACTTCTTCTTCATCATCTTTGCTTGTTCATGAACAATAAAAAACTCCAAACTACAAAGAACAGTCCTCTCTGTATGAAACACTGAAGGGACATACATAATTTATGCTTTTCTTGCCAACAGTCACAGAAGAATCAGAATCTCTTGCATTAGTATAACTAGAAAAAGCACAGGAACAATTCAGTTTTAAATTGAACATTGAAACTTAATTGACAGTGACCTTACCATAAGGACCCCATGTAATCCTCCTGGAGTGTCTGTAGCTTTCTGTTATTAGAGCTGTAAATACATAGCTCCACTGGAGAACTGAGGCAAAACATAGATTTTTTTCTTTTTTCTTTTTTTTTTTTAAATCTCTGTCATTCTAAGGGACCTTTGGCCACAGGACATTTACTTTAAATGCTGAAGTCAGACTCACAGACTGGTTCATGCTATATTGGTGCACACACACCTACTCAAGTGAAAGAATGATTTTTATCTCTAGAAAAAAAATACTTATTTATGTGTCAATTACATTTTTGCTGTTCAATCAACATAATTTTACTCTTTACTGCAGGCTATACAAACATCTCTTTAATCGTCCAGCATCCAAACACAGTGATTTTGTCTTTTCTCTTTTTCATTACAGTATTGCAACCTCCAACTTCAAGATTGTCACAAGACATAAATTACCGGTCAGAAAGAGTTTGTAGCATTAAAGCTCTTAAGTACTTTGAAAAGGAGTTCCTCCACCATAGGCCTATTGAACTGTTTCTTTGACAGTGTGGCTCTTAGCACCAGGTGTGGATTACTCCTGGCAAGCCCTCAATCAGACATGCCTGACTGTGGTACCAACACATGACAGAAGAGAAATGGCTGTAGACAGGTCTGCAGATTAGCAGAGACAAGCAATGGTGCATCAAACAGAAGCAGGAGGTGAGAAAGCTCTGGAGCTGCCAGGAATGATTCATTCATGGAGCCTGAAGCTTTAAGCTTTGTTCCTGCCATGTGAGCAAGCCAAATGCACTCTCAAGGAGGACAGTAGCATCTAGGCCTTGGTTTTGGAAACCCATAAGCACCAGTAATATTGTTTTGTGGGAGCCTTTTGAAGCTATTGTTTTAGCAGGCCTTTTGCTCTGATGAAGAAATCTATGGAAGGTGCAATAATTTTTATTTTATTGATTCATTCAGTACATTTATATATTTTTTCCAGTCATGCTATTTTTAATTGACCACAGTAGGATTTAGTTCACAAAGTCATTCCACTGTCACAAATTGTTTGCTTTCGCTTTTTTTTTTTTCCCACAGAAAGCCAGTTGTATATAGAAGGCATAGAAAGGTCCTACATGGCTACACAATCAAAATGGGTTATTCTGTTAGTTCAGTCTGAGGCTGAGCTAGTTTCCCTATGCAATTCTTGGCTTTCATTTGATTTTTATGACCATCTCTATTTTTTTTTTACCAGGCCTTAAATTTGGGCTGTATAAAAAATTGCCTAATCCACTGGTTTTAATTAAAAAAACTTCATCATTATTTAATATTGGCTGCCATAAATGAAAATTAGAATTATTAATTTTATTGAATTGATAGTTTACTGAGATACTCAAAGACAATGAAGCTTTGCATATTCCTGTCTCTGACTGATACACATTTATTCAAATCAAGGTTATGCCAAAAATACTCCTCATATTACGTGAGGCTGTCAGACATTCACCTTGCAACTAATGTTGTTATTTCTATACAAAATTGCAGCTGTACATCATAAAAATTTACTTTTTCTAGATCAATAGGTCTTATTATAAATCTTAATTATCTGAAATATTATAAAGAGAGAATTTTTCCACTCTTTCAATCTCCATTTTTTCTTGGAATAAAACCAATTTGTGTTCTAATTCACAATAATTAGGCAAAATCACACTCTCCTTATTCAGCTCAAAATTATAGCAACATCAAGTTTTAACAACCAATTTAGAACACATTAAAATTAATATAGTGGAACTCACTTTGATGTGTAACCACTGCAATATCTAATGAACCAGGGTGTCAATTCAGACTTGAGATTTGAATAGTTATTTTTACTTGTCATTATGGGAGGGGAAAAAAAAAAAGGGCAAAGCAAAACAAAACAAAACCAAAAGAAAAAAAAAACTTAATATATTTCTCTGTGTTTCAGATTGCATAATTTGCCTCCACCATTTTCTTGCACAAGTCGTTGAGATCAAGAGGTTAATACAACTCAAAACAAGACTGACACCTTTATAAATTCCCCAGAACATCTACATAAGGTAAAAAATGTATAGGGCATTCTCTCTTCTGATTAAGAGCATTTTTCTTATGTCTTCTTACATACTGGAAATAAAAGAAAAAGGGCTTTTTCCTATGGAAAATTATCCTTCAAATGTATAGTTGGTAGTTTCTTATGTCTACCCCTGGAGCTTATAGCAACAGCAACTGAAATAATCAGGTAGTATACTAAAATGGATCACTGGTCCAGCACTCTGTAGAAACTTCTCTCCAAGCAACTGCTGAAGTTACAGGTTGAATACTAGATACTATCAAATGATACAAAAATCTTAAATATTATTTTGAGATTACTGGGTGCCATCATTCTATGTTATGGCATTTCTAAATCAAATATTCTTTGCACAGTGTCACTGAGGACTCAGTGTAATGTAAGTGTCACCATGGAACTGCCTATTTTAAAATCCATAGGCAGTGCTGAAAAAGCCCTTTCAATTTAAGAAAAAAATATTAATACAAACACTTTATTGTGAATTATTTTAATGTTTTGCAATTACTTCAAATCTGTAATACACTGAAAGAGCACTTCTCAAGTTTATAGGGAAATTTGTGCTTCTTTCCTCTTTTTCATTTGTCTATCTTTACAACTTTTACATATAGCAGAAATGGAAAACTAACCAGCCTCTTAAAGTGCAATTCTACCATACTTCAGCTTCTCTTAACTACAAATTCCGCAGGTTCAGCTAAAATGCTGACAGAACACCTAGGATTTTTTTCCACCACATGGATGTCACCAGTACAGAAGAATCTGAAAGGTACATCTGGTGCCATCTTGCTAATTAATGGATTTCTCCCTTGAATAATCCAAGCATGATAGAAGTGTAAAGGTTTCTATCCTGCAAAATGTCTTTTATCAGGGAAGTAGCATTAGGGAAGAAAAGTAACTGGCAAATCAAACACATTCAATATAGCATTTATTCAGAATATGGATCTCACCTGCTATTTCACAGTCTCTGTTTAGAGTAAATAATATAGCATTTGCAAATGCTGAATCTTCTTAAATTTGGTGTACGGTATAAACTGATATACTGTATTCTCTTTTGTTGAGTCTACTATATGTAACAAGGTTTTCTGTGAGCTTTAAGACTACAGTTCTCCAGCACCTCTGTCACTGAGGCATCTGTGCAACGTATCTGCCCCTATAGGTTATGTAAATCTCAGTAGAGAATTTGCCTATGGTTTTGATAGCCAAAATCTAGGAAAAAAAAATAACAAAACCAAACTGTTTTAGAAGTGAGTCATATTTTACATGGTAAATTATTCTATAACATATGTGGGGACCTTGTATAAGGTCGTTCATTTATCCTTGTGTTCTAAATCCAAGTGTATCTATGAGCTCTCAGTCAGTGTATCTTCTCTTGAACATTAGGTTTCTGTTTGTCACAGTAGAGGACTAACTAGCATTAGAGGTTGAAACCACATACTTAGATGATCACTTGCAGACTCTGATGATTCTGTATGTGAGTGACAGCAAAAAGCAGCCTCTCTTGAAATTTAATGTACGCACTGTTTCAAGGCTTGATATTGCCGGGTCTGTTAATCATCCATTTGTCTTTGACTTTCCTTCCTTCCCTCTTTCAGAGTTGTGATACGTTTTGCAGTAATAAGGATACGTTCATAATTACTTGCACTGTTCTTGATTTTCTCTTGGTATATTAGAGACTGTAAAACAGATTACTAGTGTGTGCTTCCCATCCCTTGGCAGAGGCATTGTGCCTAAGCACCATTAGTGCTACAGAGAGCCATTTGACTTCTCACAAAAGAATAATAGAGGTCTTAGCATTCCTAGGGTTCAAGTAATGGTGCATGGCATTCAATAGCCAAGCATTAAGAAGGATTTCCTCCTTGGTTCCTTTATATCATACTGTTGATTCTAATGACTGATTAGTATGCCAGTTCTAAAAACTGTAATGAATACAAGTGAAAATTTCCATAATACTTTGGCTGAACAGGTAACTATTTAATACAAAAACTTCTAAGTCATATTTTCTTTGGAGAACAAAAAAAAATAAAATCTTTATTTCCATATTCTATTTGTTTACTAAAAAATTGCACAGATAATCTGGTCTCTCTGATAATCTATCTGATAATACTGACTCTCCCCAAACATAAAGAATTCCAGCCTTATTCCTCTATTCCACAGCATCACTAAAAAAATTCATCTTTCATAGCATCTGGTAAACATAATTTTGTGTTTTCAATATATTATTTGTAGAAGGATTCCAAAGAAATGTGAGTCTTCAAAAGGTTCTCTGGCTACTGGAAACAATTATCCATCCATTACAAGTAACAGACAGTAAAAAACCACAAACAATGGACTATTTAGATTTAAAATAACACTTTATTTTAACAAAGATTTTGCTTGTGCAGGCTGTAAAAGGAAAATTCTTTAATGTTTTTATTAAACTCTGAGGAGATAAAAGTGACCTATATAAATAATATAGCAATAACCAAGCAGTTAAAAAAACAAAGACACCACAAAGACAAAAATGACATTTTTATTTTAAGTATACACTTAATTTATGGGCCTTCATGAAATCAAATGAGACACTCATACAATGAAGCATAGGAACATGAGGAATGATCGTGAAGGTTTTCAGCCTATTTCTTTCCACTCTGTAACTTCCCATAACAATCTAGAACACAAAAGCAAATGTGCTTGTAAACAATATGATGTTGCTATGTGAGATGGGGTTTTCTGCTTTGGTTTGGATTTTTTGTGAGAATTTCTACTTGCAATTTCACTACTCCACATTTTGCCATTGGCAATGCGGAAAAGTTAAAGCGAATTAAGGCCCTTCATTTCCCACCTTTTACATGTTTAAGGTGACATTTTACAAAGTGAAAACTTTAATATAATAAATATCTGTGCTTACTACCTAGAGGATAATAAAAAGTTTCCTACTTGAAATTTAACACCAGTAAATATTTTGTAATCTTGAAATACATCTAAGAAAAAAATTATTTACTTAAAATTGGGATTTACTGACCTTTTGACAGACAGAACCATCACTTGAAAAAGATGTTAACAATAGGAATTAGGGGGGGTTGCAGAGCTCTCAGCAATTGTATTATCTTGTCTCAATCCTCACTGAATTAAAGAACTTATTGCTGTTGTGACCACTACAGCTCAGAAGTAGGAAAGGCAACCCTCTGTGCTTGCAAGGGCAAACTGAACATGATGCTTCAATATAAAGTAACACTCACAAGGTACTGAGGAAGTTTGTGCTTTATACATGAAATCAATCTATTATAGCTCTAATGTACTACGTGTACACAGATTCTATGCTTCTCCTCAAATATGAACCACTGAGGAGAAACAATCATTTAACAAATCAAAACTTCAGCCAAATCTGAATATATATTTTCAAAATCCTTTCCTGTTAAAACAACACAAAACAAAACAATACAAAAGCCCTTTTCCACAATAGTGTTTTCCAAATAATTCTAGAGGAATACATTGCTAACTCTTACTGGTTTGAAATAACATGACCTAAGAGTTCAAGCTTTAGCTCTAAGCCAACAATAAAGGAAAAGTCATACATGTATGATTTTGTAATGCATGGTGTGCTCTGATACTGCTTTTGTATTTTATGTGAATACTTTGCTAATCCATCTGCCCCTCCATAGCTATAGTCTGGCACCAGCAGAATTATCTCTGAAAAGAATGTAAATTCCATAACGCAGCTGCAAGCACAAAGGCACATGACTACTGTCAGGCAAAATGACAAATGTTCACGTCTTATGGTCCTAATTTCTGTGTAAGTAGTTCTTACCTTTCATTATTCTGGCCTAAAGAATGGAAGTGATTGTCTATCATTGCAAACCTGCAAGATTTAGATACCTAGGGGGGAATGAAATATTGAAGTGACATGTCTTTCTTTTAAATGCAGGCACAGCTGTGGACACACTTTTTTGTTTGTTTGCTTTCTTTTTTTGCTTTGTAGCATAGATTGGCTATGTTAATTTGATTATGGGAAACTTTCCAAGAGGAGGGCTGATAGCATCATCATAAAAAAAAAAAAACAAAGATTTTTTTTTTTAAAGGTTAAGCAAGGTGAAAGCAATATTTTAAAATATTTACTGTTCATCCACAGAAAAATCAAGATCTCACGAATTAGAGCTCCCAGAGGGTTGGGAGGTATACAGGCAATTGCTATTTCTGCTTAAAAGACTTAGTGTTTCCATATGTTAATGGAAAAGTTTTCAGCCGCTCCTATGACTTTTTTAATCTTACGCATAATCTTTAACCTGAGTACAGCAAACTCCACAGCCTATTTATTGGGAAACTCTTTCAGAAGAATGGGAACTCCAGATGCCTGTATATATTCTATAACAGCAAGAGGAGATTGCTGAACTATGCCTCCAGTACTTACATAAGTAACTTTATAACTGTCTGACACACAACATGACTGATGCATACTGTTTTGTCCATAACTGTGTCTCCCAGGTCTGTAAAATAAGAGAGGAAAGGCAATCAAGGCACCTTAAAGTGTTTAAGGACTTTGTTCAGTTGCCTAAAGACAGATATCTATTGGCATCTGAAAAGCCCTGCTGCACCTGAAACCCCCAAGTGGGGCTTACTGGTATGATGCAGGACCTATGGGAGGTCTGTGCCATAAGGGACAGGCATTTGCAGAACAGAAAGGATATCCTACAAATTAAATGGCCTTAGATGCCTCTCCCTCGGCAAGTGAATCATGCCAGGCCAATAACCTGAAACCCTTCCTAGGCAGTGCAAGTTACCTATCCTTGTCCTTCACAACTGATACTATATTGGCTCAAATTTAGAGCAGGACTATGTGTGTTCAAAAAAAATCTATGGCATCTGCATTGACTGTACACTGATTGCATGGTAGAGCAGACTTTGAGAGTGCTACCTGGATCCTGTGTGGAGGAAGTTAAGACAAATGACACACTCCTGGAGTGTGGCCAAATTCAATCCAACTGCTAATGAGCATCCAGTCTGTGGTATCAGAGCACAGCTTAGCCTAAGAAGTCCTGAAGCACGTACAATGCAATGTTGGTACCTTAGCATCGCCTGTTTCATTGCACAGATACAATTCCTTTGAGTTGCCCTATTTGCTAAAGGAGATATAACCTGTTTCTAGTGACTAGATATAAACAAAATACCTTCCGAATATCTCTGAATGGAGCTGCAGCTACTTGGAAAAGTTTACAGCTGCTGCTTGATCCAATCCAAAAACTTACATTTGTGTGACACTTCATTTACTCATCAATTTAAGTGATCTTATAAAAAAATTAAATCACTATTGTATTATGAGTGTCATGTTTCCAATTATTTTAAACCACAGATGATGCTGTTCTATATGTATGTTTAAGCCTTAATAACACCCTGAAGTAATGAGAAATTGCCTGTAACTTTTTTTTTTTTTTNTTTTTTACTGTCCAGCAGTTCATCACATTTTTCAAGGGTCTGGCACGAAATGTTACTAAAATGTTGTATGAATGTAATACCAATACAAACTTTAATGTTTGGACATTCTCTTGTTTTGTGCTCCACAGATCTTGCTTTCCCAACATACACTATTCAATAATTTTGAATAAATTATAACATATTTTGACCCTTATAAACTGAATGGATTAAATATTTAGACTTCCCAGAATGCTAATACTTCTAATTTCTGACCAAACACCCCAGGAGGTATTAAAGTTTTTTGACAATTAAGATAAAATAAAACCAAGGAAGTAAAAGGCCATGATATACAAACGAAACCAAAGTATCAATCTTCACTTATAATTAGAACTGGGATTTTAAGCAAACATTTTAAAATGCATACTTAACATGGAACCCCTGATTTCCCCTCTGCAGGGAACAAATCTGTTCAAATGTTTATCACCCACTTCTGCTTGCTTTGTTTCGGGAAGGTTTCAGAACCTCAGTGTGACTATTGAGAAGTACGTAAGTAGCTGAAATAAATACTGCAAACATCTCTAAAGCTGTGCTGAGAATATGTTCCATCTGTAAATTCACATAGTGAAGAAATCAGAGACACTTTTCTTCAGAGGCCTTGCACAGTCATCACCAAATTGTTCTAGAACAAAACAGGTTCCATTAATCTCTTGAGGATGAATTAAACAAGCAAGAATCAGATCAACCTTAGCTGCTGCATGTTATGAGAAGCTGCACCTGATGTTTTTTTCAGCACCTTTTAAACTCATATTTCTTGTTCATGTTTGCCTGTGTGTGTACTGGGTGCCAGTTCTGTGGGGTCTGTGGGGTTGGCTCTGTGAGGAGGGGCCAGGACATGGCTAAGCTCCTCTGCCAAGATGATGACACAGGTGGGAAGGTGTATTTCAGAAAGAGTAAAAAATGCTGCGCTGCAGTTTTGAGAGAGAAGTGAGGAAAAAAGTGTGAGCAACTGACCTGCAGACATCCAAATGAGAGAAAGAGGAGGTAGGGAAGCTGAACCTGGGAAGCAGAGTGGGCGGTGCTATTCTCATTTTTCTCCTATCCAAATCTATTTTAATTGGCAATCAATTACATTTATTTTCCATAGGTTGAGCCTGTTTTGGCCATGACAGTAACTGGTAGGTGACCTTCCTGTGCTAATCTCGCCCCATGAGCTTTTTCATCGCATTTCCTCCCCCATCCTCTTAGTGAGGGGGATAAGAATATAGCTAAGGGGGGCAGCTGGCAGCCTGCCAAGGTCAACCCACTGCAGTGTACACTGAACCGTGAATATTTAAGTTGAAGCCCTGGATCTTGCAAATGTTATCCTAACACTTCTATCATAATTCAGCTTCTTAATTGGAAGGATAAACATTGTTTCGTTACAGTGACACATTAGGGATGGATTCCAGCAAACAATAAGGGAACTGCAATCACTGATAATGGTTATGCTCAGTAGTGGTCTGCCTAATGCTGGCAGATGAGAACAAGTCTTAAAAGCTCAGAGCGAAGTCTATCTGTTAAACTTGCTACAACTGTCTTCTACTCTTTGATACCTACAACTGGTTGACACTTACTCTCTTTTATTTATTTATTTATTTATTTAATAAAAGAAGGAGAAATGTAAAGAAATTTAAAAGATTTACAGGGAGCTATCTTTCCTGTCATGCTAGCAATGTCATATCACAAGAACAGGTATTCTAATGTTATTCTACCCATCAGTAAATCCCTCATTCCATTACATCTGGTTAAACAGGCTCACAAAGTCTCAGCATTTCAAAAATGTAAATTTCAACACCTATTTATGTCTAATAGCAACCAAAGAAAACTGCCTAAGTGCACATAAAAAATATCACTCCCATCTCCAACAGGTAATCTAGCTTACTACTGGTCTTCTACAGCTCNACTAAACAGCTGGTCCTGAAGAGTGCCTATTGCACTATTGATTAGTGTCCTGAAGCAGCCTCATAAATTGCTGAATACAGACAAGAAAGCAAATTGCACTTTAGCTTGCACAAACACAGCTCGATTCTAAATCAGTGTTGAAATAATTTGCCTTGCCCATGATGTATGTTTGAGAATGTCTCTTAGTCTCACTGGTTTGAAAGAAAATGTATCAAAGTAGCATTATGAATTCATCAGTTCGCTCTAACCAACAGAAAACCTCAATTTATTGACTATTCTATCTGGTTTTATGCAAAAGAAAAAAAAAAAGGAATCTGGAGAAAAGCCTGTGAACAATCCAGGCTGCAGCACTCAGAACCATAGCTGATTACAGTTTGTGGCTTTGATATGTTTTTCTGATAGATCTAGGAGTCCTGCATGCCAGCCTACATTGCCTGTATTGCAACAGGTAGGTCAGGCTCCTGCTTAGGTGTAGGAGCTATAGATGCAAATTGTCTCAGGCCAAGTTTGGCTAAGAGCTTTGCCATTTCCAACAGACTGGAATGGTTTTGGAGGAAGACAAGAGAGCTCTGAGACTGATACAGACATCATCTTTAAAGTTCACAGGGGAGCTTGGAAACTACCTGTANACTGGTCTTCTACAGCTCAAATTTACAATATTTGAGTGAGAGTAGTGTACTTACAAAATGGTAGCACTATGCCATCAAAATGTACATTGGAAGTCTTTTATGAGAAGAGAAAGCTTGTAGTGCCCTTAGCTGTACCCTGGCAATGATTCACAGAATAAAAGATTTTATGGAAATAATAAATATAGAGCAGCTGCAAACATTGATTCATTTGTCTATCAACAGCTGACTCTAATCTTCTGTATTTTACAACACTCTCAAAATTTCTTCATTTTTAAGTGACATATATGTTTTTATATATANGGTTTTATGCAAAAGAAAAAAAAAAAGGAATCTGGAGAAAAGCCTGTGAACAATCCAGGCTGCAGCACTCAGAACCATAGCTGATTACAGTTTGTGGCTTTGATATGTTTTTCTGATAGATCTAGGAGTCCTGCATGCCAGCCTACATTGCCTGTATTGCAACAGGTAGGTCAGGCTCCTGCTTAGGTGTAGGAGCTATAGATGCAAATTGTCTCAGGCCAAGTTTGGCTAAGAGCTTTGCCATTTCCAACAGACTGGAATGGTTTTGGAGGAAGACAAGAGAGCTCTGAGACTGATACAGACATCATCTTTAAAGTTCACAGGGGAGCTTGGAAACTACCTGTAAGATTCATCTGGTTGTTGAGGAACTTGTCTGTCCATTCAGTAACCGCTCTGGGAGTTGCACTCAGAACCCAGAATCACAGAATAAGCTGAATTAGAAGAGATCCACATTGAGTCCAACCCTTAGCCCTGCATAGGACCATCCTCAAGAGTCACATCACGTGTCTGAGTGTGTCATGCAAATGGTTCCTGAACTCTCTCAGGCTTGATGTTGTGAACACTACCCTGGGGAGCATGTTCCAGTACACACTCACTCCATCCAAGACTTTAGCTGCTGGATCCATAGCCCCTTTGCAGCAGGAGGCTCCAGGGAGCCAATGGATGTCCCATTTGACTTCCTCTACACATCATACTCACATAGTCAATCCAGGTTTCCTTATTGGCTCAACCCCAGGTTTTCCATCACAGAGTCTGGGGCATCTGGTTCCTTTAAGTAATGGTGCAGTGACATAGTAAGTCAAGTTGGTACCTTCAGGGAGGGACCCAAACAAAGTTATCTTTAGGTTTTTTTATTGTTCCAGTCTATGCACACCCTGTTCTTGTGCCTTGCATGTGCCTTTTGGTCCAATTGTGGATTTTGGCCTGGAGTCTTCTCATTTTCTATTCAGTCCTGCAGTCTCTAGTGACCAGCCACCTCTGCACTGCCAGTGATGCAGGTCTACCTGCCCTTTGTTAGGCCAAAGGTCAGCACCCATTCACAACTCATTTCAGGGACTCCAGCCATTTCTCACCACCCAGGGCTCAATGTGCATCTTGCATACCAAGGTGTCTGCATTGTGTGTGTTTCTCAACATGACAAAATGTACATGGCTATAATGCAGATATGTGCAAGTAAGATAGTTGTCTAAAGTCCTTTCATATTATCTGTCACTTTTACAATGCAATATACTTCATCTCAGAAGATACATAAAATAGTCAGGTCAGGCTCTACAAGTGTCTCTTTCTCCACTGACTGTGTAAAAAGCTTAAAATCACCGGCTTGGACATTGTCCTCACACATGGGAATCAGCTCATAACTGAAACACCAAATACATTAAGCTATCCCACAGGGCATTCAGCTTATTCCATAAAAGCATAGATTTCCTGTATATACTGTGTTAAATCTAAGTCTGCCTCACTTTAGGCCTGTATTTGCCTTCAATGTACCTTACCTTCAGACCCAAACTATATTGAAGTCCTTAAGTTTTATTTAAAATTAAAATGGTCTTAAAGTACACAATTGGTGGTGGTGGATGTTAATATTTAGTCCTGATAAAACTTAATAAAGTGAATTCCTGATTTCCCCCTTTTGTATATAAATAAGAATATAGTTAAGTTAATATCGAAAATTTCAAATTATATATAAGTAGATGCAAATCCTTATTATTTTTAGTATCATCTCAGTTTCTTTTTTTTTCTCTTCTTAAACCTGCCTTCTACTTTATCTTAGTAAAATACAAAACTGTGCAAAAAAATCTAAACTTTACTTATAGGAAACATATCTAATGTGGATACTGTAGGATTATAATGATTATAGCTTTCATTTGTATCCTAGATTGTTGGACATACTAATATGAATATAAGTATGTTGACATGCTTGAATACTGCAAGCTATGATTTTTTCCAGAATGGCTTGTAAATGCCCCAATCTTGAGAATTTTTAAGGACAATAGCAATATTGAAGGTGAAAAATGACAATTTTATTTATGCAATTAACTGGATAAGGATATTGCTATTATAGCAAATCATGATTTTCATCAGGTTAGGGAATTGATCTCAGCTTGGATCTTTAAATTTCTGTTCATTAGATGCTTTAACATTATTCAGCTAAACACCAGGGTCACCCTGATCTCAAATTATGTGGTTATTTCCAAAGTACAAGCTGTTTCAAGGGAAGCCCAGCCTATTTATTTATTGATGCATGTCCAGATGTGCTTTTCAGGCTTTAAAGAACTGAATCAGAAGCAATTCACGTTAAGTTCTACATGAATAATTTATCTTGTTCTTACACACTTTTAAGAGGAGAAGGGATTCTATATGCTAGCATTTTGCCAATGCAATAAAAAACCTTGCTAAGTGGGACTTCTGTCAAAAGTGTTTTGGTCACTGGGTTTGTCATGCCTGCACAGTAGGTGTTTCATTATTAAAACGTATGCCAGATTGTCAAAACTTACTGAGGGGGTCAGAAAATCTGGATGTCTGCTGATTTGTGAGTGCCTTCAGTAATCTTCTTTGCCAGCTACTGCTGGCTTTGGAGAAAGTCTAACATTTTTAATACATATGAAAATGCTCCAAGTAGTGACTGTCCCTCTGTTGTGAGATGACACATTTAGAAGATAGCTTATTTCTTTTGTAAACAAGTAAATATTGGTTCATCCAAATTCACAGTTTGGGGCAGGGCCTAAGGCTCTACATACAGTTTCAAGCACTCCCTTGTTAGTGCAGCACACAAGGCTAAGCAATGAGACAAGACTGGGGAGCCAAAATCTGGTTAGTTTCACCTAGTATTATGCAATGTCTGTATGAAACTGTAAGCCACTGTTCAAACTGTCTGAGAAGGTAAGGTGTCATCCTGTAGTTAAAATCTTTCTGGGAATACAGAGCAGCACTAAGTCCTGGCCACATGATCAGGAAGAATGAATGGGCAGGTACCAAAATAAGCAGCTAGTATGAAGAAGGGAGTGAAGAACATTTCTCCTGAGAGGGGTATGTAAGGGCTCACTTTATCTAGCCTAACAAAATGAAAACTGAAAGTAACATCACTGCTGCCTTTAAATGTGCCAGGCAGGTAAATACAAGGGAAAAAACAGAGTTACTTAAGTTTAAACACTAGTTGGCATAAAATGAAAACACAAAAAACACTAATAAATTAAGGTACCAAATTAGAAAGAAATTTCTAACAATTAAATCAGGGATGTTCTGGAACAGCCTTTTAATAAGAACATTAGTACCTTTTCAAGTAGAACCTGATAAGCTTATATACCTTTATAAATTCATGATGTCCCTGAGTAGGATTAATGAACCAAATATTTGACCACTCACTGTAGCTCTTTTTCTGACCATATATATTCAGAAAAAGATACTGGGATTATTCAGGCTATAAAGAACCTCAGAAAGTCCAACATCCGGTTGGGTCTTGAAGATCCTTAAGAAAGGAAAGAGACTGCATCATCTCTCTGAGTAACTTCTTCCAAGCTTTGGCTTGTACTCATGAGAAAAAAGTTTCCCCTTACATCCATCTGGATCTCTCTTGTTTCAATTTATGCCCTTTTTATGCCTTTCTCTCTTTGTGCAGACTTCACTGACTCTGCTTGAGCATGTATGTTGGCCTAGATAATCAAGGCGTCTCTTCCAATCTAAATGATTTTCTAATTTTATGATCCTATATACTGCTGGAAGAGCCTGCTCTACCTTTTCAGTAGCTTCCCCATAGGTATTTAGTGATGCTGTTCAGCTTCCTCAAGGTCATTTATTCTTCAGGGTGGACAAACCCTTTCTCTCATCCTCTCTTCACAGGGCAAGTGCTCTAGCCTTGAGCCACAATGGTGGTGATGATACAGTGCTCCAGAGGGGGTCTGATGAGAGCTATGCAGAGGGGCTAATCCCTTCCTTCAATGTACTGGTTTTTGATCCTGTTGATCCAGTCCAAGAGGCTTTTGAGCCTCTTCTGCCAGGGCACTGCTGGCTTGTGCTGACCTTTTTGTCCAGCCAGGACACTTCCCTTTCCACAGAGCTACTCCCCAGCTCTCTGTTCTTAGCCTGTATTATCTTACTCCCCATGTGCTGTAATTTGCATGTGTCCTCTGTGAATTTCATAACATTCCTTTTAGTCCACTTCTCCAGCCTATTTAGGTCCCTCTGGAGGGTGCCCCTGCCCTTGAGCATCTAGTTTGGTTCTCCACAGTTTGGTATTGTCTACAGATACACATTGCTGCCTCCTCCAGGTCACTGATAAAGACTATAATGGACTCTTGAGATATTCTCCTCACTACCAAGATCCAGGTAGATAATCAGCCATTAACCACTGTCCTCTGAGCCAAATCATGGAATCAGTTTTTTACACATATGGTTGTCCACCCATCAAGACCATAACATCCAAACATATAATGTCCTGACTTGATTTGTGACTCTGCCTTCCTAATCCTCATTTCAGTTCTCTTGTTTCACACCAACTATTTGCAATTTCTTGAGATTTGTGGAGAAACATTTTAAGAAATGATGGGTCTAGGCATCAGGGCTAGTTCCAATTTCAGAGTTGAAAATTAGTTTCTTTAGTGGGCAAAAATGAAAAGACAGCCTTACTGCTAAGGTAATTTGTCTGAGTAGGGAAGTCCCAAGATATGAGTTTCTCTCACCTTGTACTAGGTGTTTAAGAAGCAGCCAGTCATTCTAGACTCTTGTGATAGTCAATGGAGAGAAATAGGTTTCACTAGAGAGTGATAAGTTTGATGTGTTTTAGACTTAGGAAGAAATGAATCATGGGCTGTATAGCCTTATTTCTCTCCATAGACCATAGAGAGAGTTCTTTAAATGTCTGACTTAGGACAGATTGATCTACTTCTCAATTTCCTATATAACTCAGGAATTCCTGATAGATGATCCCAATATTCTATCCCTCAGTTATGATCTATATAATGTGTATAAAAGGCCCAAAACATGGTAGGGAGCAATCATGTAAAGGAGATAAATAGAATTTAAAGTTTGAAACTTTAGAAACTGGTTGTAGCAGTGAAGATGCAGAAGCAGAAATATAAATAAAATGAACTGTATTCATAATTGTTCTGTATTTATCTGCCTGTTATAATGACAAGTTGCCACACATTCTTTTTCCCCGGTGCGTATGGTATAACCATGGTATGTACATCTGAAGTTTCTACAGAGTAATTCATTAAGATACTCTGCTTCATTAATACTTTTATAAATATTCCTGTTAGCTTTTTTTT